>JAWRYS010001737.1:20000-245097 GCA_034769895.1 Magicicada septendecula
TAGCCTGAGGGGACCATGGTGTCGCGCATCGGCGGGACAATTGGCTGAAGCAAAAGCTCAAGCTTGCCTCCATGGTGGCCATGTAATTTATCATGGACCCGTGGACTGCACCATAACTCCCTTGTGCATAGCAAACGACCGCGCTGACCTGTTGGCACCTGGCGTTCATCAGGCCTAGGCCTGGACAACACACACAAATTAGGGCGCAAGACGCCCGCGCATCATCCATCCATCCATCTCTCGCACTCATTGTCGGATGCAGAAGGGACAACTGCTTGCATCTGAAGAGAACACATCCAGGAATAGTCAACGCAGAAGAGGACCGCCTCGACCTCGAGAATCTGCTATGAAGAGGCCTTCACAACAAGCCACTGCGGCAGCTAAGAAGAAGCCGCCGGACCAGAACTCACCTCCTCGCCAGCACCAACATCAAGCTGCAGCGATGGAAGTAGACCAGCCGCCTTGCCAGGAAGACGAGGACAAACCACACACGACTGGGACCTGCCGCACAGTGCCGGTAAGTCGAGTAGGTAGCGCTACCCAGCAAATCCGGGGAGTCCGAGAGTAGGACTGACAAATAGAGATGCGGGTTGCGCTGTCACTGTGACGTTGTCACAGTTCGGCCCCCGGATACCCGCTGGGCAAAGAGCTGAGTTAGTCAGCATTGGTCCCGCTGTTAGTGTCCCTGAAGCACTGTGCGGCAGCGACGAGCCCCCCGGCCGGCCACTTGGGCCAGCTGGGAACCCTACGACAATAATCGGTCCTTGTTAGGGCTGACCCAGCCCGTAAAGGCCGGACCTTCCGGCTGCACGGCCGCTAGTAGGCCAGGCAGCCCCATTCCTCTGCCGGAGTCTGACTCCCCAGACATGGAGACCTCGGCTTCCACCGACTGGGTGGTAGTAGGGCACGGTGGCAAGCCGAGTAAGTCTCCCTCACTGGCTTCCCTGAGTTCGGCTACGGACTCGGCGGCACTCCAAGCCTCCGCTGAGGTTGCGCCTAGCCTCACCTCCGAAGGAAGGATCCCGCCGGTGTTCGTCACGAACGTCAGGGTTATTATCGGCTTTAGTCGCCGACTCCGCAAGGTCGTTGCGCTGGCAGATAACGCTTCTGTCAAACTCCTAGCGAGTGAGGCTGTGCGCGTTACCTGGCGCAGCGCATCGGAACACTTGGGAGTGATCCATTGGCTGGATCGAGAATCGTTCCAGTTCCACACTTACACCCTGAACCGCATCAAGCCTGTAGCCCTCGTCCTTCGGGGGCTAGACATACAGGCAGATCCGCCGGTCGTCCTTGACGAACTGTGCGACGCGGGCTACAAGGTTGTGGCAGCCTCTCGGTTGTATACAACCTATGGCTCGCGTCGACCCCTGCCCCTTATCAGACTCCAAGTAGAGAAGGGCGAATCCACCCAGGCCCTATTAGAGTTGAAACGGCTTTTTAGGCTCTGCGTTAGCGTAGAGCCCTGCGTCAGACCGGGCGAAATTCCCAATGCCATAGGTGTCAGAGTTTCGGCCACAGCAGCTTCGGTTGTCGGAACGCGCCGACCTGCGTCCGATGCGGAAATGACCACCTAACGCAGGCCTGCGCTGTTCCTGAGAACCACAGGTACTGTATCAACTGTGGCGGCGCCCATGCTGCAAATAACAGGCGCCGCCCAGTTTACAAAGAGCAGCTGGACAAACTTGTAAAGCCAGTCCAGCCTAAGACTCGACAAGTTGTTCAACCAGTAAAAACGGCCAAAACCTCTGAGCCTGTTGTCCGGAAATCAGTCCCAAGGTCTGCTCCGGTTCCGAAACCACCACCAAGTGCAGTGAGCCCGAGCGTAACTAAACAGGCCACACCAAAAGCCGCGCCCTCGGAACCGGAACGCGAGATACCAGCCTACGCTAAAGTCCCGTTGCCGCAGGATGACGGGGAAATTGATCCTCCACTGCCGCCGCCACCCAAGCCTCGCTACCCCGGATCAGGCAAAAAGCAAGGTAGACCTCAGGCCAAGAACACGGGCCAGCCAAACCTGCCACTGGACCCAAGCCTGTCCGCCAAAAACCAGAGCGACCACCCGCTCCAGAACCTGCCCCAAGGTTTCCACCGCCTCGCCCCGCCGCAGCTATGCAGCTGCCGCCAAGCGTTCTCCCCAGGCCTCATCTACCGATGATCTCGCCGTCGTTTCCGACTTTCTGGCAAGCTACGACTTGCCGAAAGTAGCCCAAACTTTCCGCAATATCAAGGAACGCTTGGCATCAGCCTCGCCCCAAAATAAATTCCTCCTCTTGGTGGAATCCTGCCGTATTATTGGTCTGCTATGAACCGACAACCACGGCAATCCCTCAAGCGAGACCTCGAGCTCGTAGCGTGGAACGCCAACGGCCTCGCTTCCCGACATTCTGAGCTCTTAGAGTTCGTTGCCCGTCATAAGCCCGATGTGCTTCTTATTGGAGAGACACACCTGACCCCGCATCGTCGATTCCGACTACCCAACTACGTGTGCTACCGGGATGACCGGTCGGATCGCGCAGGAGGGGGCACAGCCATCGCGGTGAAGGCGAGTCTTCGCCATCACCGCGTTGTCCTGCCTCAGCGGCGGAACCTCGAGTGAACCGCGGTTGAGCTCCATGGTGCTCTCGGCGGTCTACTCGTGGTTTCCGCATACAAGCCTCCACAAACGGAGCTCCTGTCGAACGTCTTTGGCGCACACAGAAGGGTAGTTCTGGCGGGCCAACTGAAATGTAAGCACCCTGATTGGGGGAGCCGCTTGTTGAACCCAAACGGGGCCCGCTTACGCAGGTATGCTGATGCGGCTCGGGTCACACTCATGGGTCCTACCGGGCCTACGTACTATCCCTCGAGGGCTAACTCCCGCCCTGATGTACTGGACATTGCCGCGGTCAGGGGCGTTAGTAAGGGTAAACTGACAGTTCTAACGCGGAAGTGACGTCATCACCCCCACTTTTGGCGGGTAATTCAAATATCCCGGTGGTGGGGGTATGTGTGGTGTTGACTTCCGGTGGCGGTAAATTCAAATGTAGTGGAGGGGTAGGTGGGGTAATCACGTGACGTTGTTGGGTGTAGGTGGTGGTAATCACGTGACGTTGTTGAGGTTAGGTGGTGGTAGTCACGTGACAGTGGTGGGGTTGGTCACGTGACATGTGTAAGAGGGGGAACGACGTGTGATGGTGTGTTATTCGGCCATGTTGGAAAATTCGTCGGTCGGAAAATTCGTCGTCCATGTTGATGACGTGTCGGTCGTTGATTGGTCGTTATTTGAAATGACGTTGTGAGTTTGATCCGCCGTCGTTCTCGCGTCGAACCGGCTCGGAAGTCCGTGGTGTGATCCGGTTCGCTGTTCGCCGGCCGCCGGGTTGATCTGCTGTCGGTCGCCATCCGCCGTCGACGGCGAACGGCGAACGGGTTGGGAAGGCTGCGTTGTAATCCGGTTCGTGCCGTTCGTCGGCCGCCGTCGGGTTAGGCTGTGATCCGGTTCGTCGTCGAGGATTGGTCTGTGTGTTGGTGGTAAGTAAAAACAAAGTGTTCAGCATCGTTGTAAAGATACACATGTATAAAGACTTCACTTGTATAAATTGTATAATGCATCTTATGCATGAAAAATTATAAAAAAAATTATTATCATTTATATTAATGTGTTGGGCATGTAATAAGTGTATGTTCAGTGGTGAAAACTATTTCGTACAAAAAAAAAGAATTCACTCATCATGCACGGAAAAAGGATAATTGAAAATAAACACAATTGAAAACCGTTTCACTTGTAAAAATTGTATAACGCACATTATGCACGGAAAAATTATTTAAAAAAATTATTATCATTTATATTATTGTGACGGGTATGTAATAAGTGTCTGTTCGGAGTTGAAAATTATTTTGTACAAAAAAAGAATTTAATTATATATTGTGGTAGTAAGGAAGTCTGGGCGTTAGCTGATATTCGGTAGTGGTCGACCTTGTCCTCGGGCGCGGTTAGTGAAACAGGTCTCTAAACATCTGCATTCCTGAGTCGTTAACTTTTTTTTGTTCATGACTGCATATCTTCATTTCCTTAAGCGGGCTGTTCAGCAATGTATAAAAGCCGATAGATTTGATCTGTTGAAGTACAAATCATCGTCGGATTCTGCTTTGACATTATCAGTGAAAGACAGACGAGCTCACACAGGGTAAGTTGGTTTAAAATTATTCTTTAGTTTCTGTAATATATTACCATTATGCAATTATTTTAATAAAAATTTGATTTTTTTAAATTGATTGTATGTAATAACGGTGGTGCGCAACGACCGTTCAACCTTGTAGATTGAGTGTTGTACTGTTATTTAAAATAGTGATAATATTCAAAGGATTTTTTGAAATTAAATACAATGAAATGTTAAGATAATATCGTTTAATTTTATCAAATGAAATACATATGAGCACAATATATTACAAGTTGAAATATTTAAACACACACACAATGAATTGAATTGACAATTGCATATAATTAAAACAAAAGAAATACGTGTATGCACACTAATTACAAGTTAAAATACATAATATGTAAACACATGCACATTGTCAATTGTGTACAATTAAGAAATATATGTAATCACATTATATTACAAGTTTATGAATGCATTCAAGTTAAAATACATAACACACGTACACACACACACACACACACACACACACACACACACACACACACACACACACACACACACACACACACACACACACACACACACACACACACACTGAATTGTAATTAAAACAAATGAATTACATGTACGCGTTATATATATATATTTATATATATATATGTATTACAAATTTAATAATGTGTACATTATGAAATACAAATATACAAATATAATTGTTACTTCATAAGATGTCCATCCAGTATTACATTAAAATGTCCACCACGTAAGCCCTGTTTTTTTCTCCGCGGTAAACGAGATATAGCGAGTTCGATGCTAAATGTTTTAACTCATCGTCTTCCCAAACGCCTGCGTATCTCCTCGGAAGATAAACGCGATATTTCAATTTATCGTCCGTATAGTCCTGGATAGTGGCGAGTACAGCATTTCCGTATTTACTGTCTACGTTTTGAAGTTGCACTATGGGATATTTTACACACATTACTAGTTCTTTAATTTTCCTATATTGTGTAGCACTAATGTCCGCGAACTTAGCAACGAATGAAGCCATTTCTAATGAAGAATCACTATTCGCTTGCGTCTTTATCAAGGTCTGAATTAAATAACGCTCGTTCGCGCCGTTATAAGTAGGGAGGCTGTTGAGGTGGGGGAAATCAGACAGCGCGAGGGAGGGAGAACCAGACGACGAGCAGTAAACGGTTATTATTAACCCTGTGAAACAGGATGAAAGCCGCTTTCACACGCCATGTTCAGTCGAAGGGGGGAGGCAACCAGTCGGCAACAGTTATTTTTTTATCTGTCTAGACAGGGTGTTGTAATCGACTCCTGTTGAGCGAGGAAGGGGGGTAAGCGACCATCGGAAGGGGCTTCGTTAACCATCGGTTCGTCCTCATGTGTTTGTGATTCGAAACGTTCGTGTCCACTGGTGGTGGAAATATCCAATGTCTGCTGGCAAATGCAGTGACATCCATAACGGCCAGTTCCTTGACGAGTTCGTTTCCGTTATCGTCCACGAAACAGTGAAAGTTAAGTATGACTGCTAGCTCGTCGACTGCCATCCTTTTTTCGTTACAAACAATGTGTTCGGTGCTACTAGGAACGCTGCCGATCCGTCCGTCTCGTGAAACAGACACGTTGTATGTTGTGAAACATCCGTAAAGAATTTCTTCGGAACGTTTACTTTGTACCTTGTCTCCACGTCACGGATCAGTGCAACAAATTCTTGTGTCAAAACGTTGTATACAAAAAGATCTACAGGGTACAGTACTGCGTGCGTGAAGTCACTGCATCGTCTGTACTCGTACGAAGTCAACAGCTCCATGCGTCCGTTCTCGACACGTCCTTCCGAAACACTGAGGAGGTAGTGAGATATCGTTTAATTATAAACACTTCCGTCACAGCAGCAGCATTGTTTTTTAAACAATTTTTACTGGTTTATTTCATGCATTAGACGAAACGTTCTTGCTCTTTTATTAACAGTCGGTAAGCGCGACTATGAACTTGCTGTTCGTTTTCTGACTGCACGTTGTTTAGACGTTCTCAGTAGTCAATATAGCAAAAAATAGGCATTTTTATCGGTGTATCCTGAATAAAAGAAACCCGCTTCGACTAGTTCTTTGGATGGTGTCGGGTATCCTATAAACGGTTTCCAGGTGGGAACGCTGATATGAATTTTGCTATCATAACGTGTTGTACATCTTCATCGTCCGAAGAAACGTACTCGTACGTTTCGCTCTCTTCGTCAGAACTCATCGTCTCGATGTAGTCGATTCTGGATTAAAACCAAAGAAGGAAATTCGTAGTAGTCACTGTGCGTGGTAGGTTGAAACTAGTGCATGAAAACGAACTAGAAATACGCTCTCATGTAAGCGCAGTATGTGGCTCTACATAAGGGACACGTATTTAGAGTGATGGCGCAATTCACACATGTGACAAAATGACGAAAGGGAAGAAGTACGACTTCAACGATGTGTGCGTAACAAACTTTGCACATCGTATCCCGATCCGGACCCCCTTATTCTTTTTTTTATTCTCTTTGATAGAGTCGGTGCTTTGTCCGTTCTCTGCTGCCACTGCTGTTGCTGCTGCTGCTCCCGGGTCGGTAATGATACCCAATGCCTTTAGGATGAATTTTTTATCTTTCACTAACATTACGTAAGAACACACGGGGAAATGACGTGCGTGTTCCGTCCAAGCGTTTTCTCCTCGTTCCCATTTGTTTAAACCGCCTCCACAGCAAAAACAAATCACTCTATCGTTGCATCCGTTGTAAAAGAAACCCGCTTCGGCTAGTTCTTTAGGCGTTATCGTCAACGATATCGGCCAATCTTTAAAACTCTTTAAACGGTCTTCAGTGCTTCTGTAACGCGGATACGGGGATACGATTTTTTTAATCATTGCGATCTGCACTTCTTTGTCGTCCGGAGATACGGACTTGATCGTCGTCGCTTCACCGCACTGTCTGAAATAGCGGTTTTCATTGGGATCGTTATCGTCATCCTTGTGATCGTACAAAAGCATCGTGCACGTCCTCTCACGACTCGCGCTGATGAAACACTGAGCGAAGAATAGGAGGGGAGACGCTTCGCTCTCCCACCGTTCGGAAAGAGGGAGGTTACAGGTATTAAGAAAATAAAATACATGAAAATTGATTACATCTTTTAATATAAAAAACACATACATGAAATACACACATAATATTGTAGAAAGCAACATACTATTCACAGCAAAAAAAAACAATAATATACAGAGTGAGTTTAATTGTGTCTGCGCACCGTGTTGGACAGCGGAGTGTAGACGTTGAGCGAATCGTGCAGTATCAAGCAATAGGCCGCGGTCTGAGGGAGGAAATTGGCCGATGACTCGAATTCCAATCTGACGTTGACCGGTGACGACTTGAGCGACTCGTCCTGTCTGTCTGCGAAACGGTAAGAATAGCGGTAAATCCTTGCGTACGATGTCCAACAGTCATATCCGCACTTCGTTGTTCACGTACACGAACGGAATCATCCAAGAGATTTTGGTCAGTTCTATATCGGCATTAGCTGGCGTATCCGTGGACGAGAACAGTGCGTTAACGTCGGTAGAAGTGCGCAACAGTATCAGTTCCTGTTTCATGTTTACTATAACGTGCATGAAATCCTCAGCGAATCCCATCAGCATCCTCAACGGTATGCAAAAGTTGAATTCACCGTTTTTACCGGAAGGTGTTAGCTCGTTAGCCGCGGGGGCAACCCAACCGGCGTTTTTCATCGAAACAACATCCTGCGTGCAAACGGATAGCATGGTTTTAATAGTGGACGCGATGCCAACGCTCTTGGTACGATCCACTTCCACACCGGCTAGTTCGTATCGGATTTCTTCGAAGAGAAACGCGATCGCGTTGTTGACCATTTTCACGTTCACAGTATCGGTGCTGTCGGTCTTCTTGCTCAACTTGCCTTCGACGTACAGGAAACTTTCCATCGGTAAAGTGAAGACTTCCTGTTGCAGGATAGGTATACGTATCTCATCGTTATTTCCGTATCGCGACGTCGACGCGTACGGTGCGTAAGGATGATATTCGTAATGCGTGATGTTGTCTTCAAAAAACGGTCGTCGTTTGACCGCTAAGACGATACCGCTGTCCGCCATATTACTTGTTTCTCTTGAGTTTGAATCCTTGTGAAATCAGGTAGCGTCGGTTAGCCGCTGTTAACCGCGTCAACGACGAACGTCTACTGATACCCTATCCAAAAGTGTCGTCCTCTTTTAGCTTGTGCACGCCGCCGCTCTTCGTCACCGATGCTGTAGGTAAAGCGGTATCGTTGAAATAAAATCCCATGATTACTACGCGCGTTTCAAATGTATACGCGCGGTGATGACTTCGTCACGAAAATTCACAATATCACCGTCCTGATCGTCTACGGACACTGTAACGTTACGCAAGTGTAGTACGTTAAGCGGAAGATAAATGACGTTCCAGGCGTTTCGACTATCTTGAATCCCGGCTCGACAGTCGGGTAGAATGGGTGCAGTATATGCTCGTTTCGTCCCGCCTTATACGAACCTTGTACGACGTTACACCTTATCTCCAAAACGTTCACTTTGTTAATGTTTACGGGCGTGTCCGACGTGTGTAATATATAAGCTTCTAACTTGTGGTTCTTGGAAAAACCCAGCATGGTACCGATTCCGTGTTCCGTACGCTCGAAATCGATCTCGTATGAGCAATAAAGTTCACATTTCAACGTGTTGTTGTTAGGGCATAGAGTAAATTTCGGGTCTGATAGCTCTTTCTTCAGGTATGTTTCGATATCGCTGATTTCGTACGCACAGGTCGGTATTTTGATGAGTTCTAGCGTTTGACGCGGACCCTTTAGTATAGGAAAGACAGACGTTGTTTCTTCCGCTTTCCACGTTCGGTATAGAGTTGTACGTGGTAAAGTCCAGCAGTCCTGCGTACCATTCACCGTCCGTCAGTTCGAGCGGTGGAAAAAAGTCACAAACCAGTGCGCTTGGATCCGTACCCGTGACGGTGACCGTAAGCGAAGACATCTTATCGTTTACTGATCGTTCGATGTCAAAAACTCCAAACATAAATGTCCGCAGACGACCGTCTCCGGCAGTTGTTTCCGCGCGTAATTATTGTAACGAACGTCGTTCACGCACGATCCAAAGTACCGTATTAGCTCGTCGGGAGGGCGCAGATTGCCGAATCCATCAAAGTACGTGACTCCGTCACCACGCTTCTTGTAGCATACCCAGTGCGTGCCCGGTCCGGTAGCGTCGTCCAGATTCACGATCGCGCTCCCGTTCTCCCACGGTGAGCGAGGAAGTGCGTCGCGCATGTACACGCCTCTGAAATAAGGTACGCGCAATCGTTTCGCGTACTCGTACAGATCTCGATCGGACAACGGGCGCACGGGTATTTCGATTAGTTTTTTCGGTACGGACGAAGGTATAGTCCCGAAGCCCTTTTACCGCCGCCACCGGTCCGCCTTCGTCGTCCCGTCCCTGTCGTCCTCCTCCTGATTATCGTGCGCCGAACCGACTTGCGTCGACCGGTGCGACAACGACGTTTACGCACACCGCCACAGCATAGTCTGCTGCCTAACGCCGATTTCGATTTCATCGCTGCCGCTACGGCCGTCGCGTACGCTCTTTCGCTGATGCCCGAATTCAAAGCTTTCACTCGTTCCCACGCTTCCGGGTCCACAGAATCTGTAGCCGGGCAGATGTAGTTCCACAGGTAATACGTCCACCGCTCGATTGATCAGTGTAGGTACTGACTTTGTGACGAATGGTACCGCGCATTTAATTATTTTTCCGATGAGACCACGCCCCCTTTCTTTATCAACACGACTACGAAGTTCGTACATGTCTACTGTTTCACCTGCTGTCGATAAAGGGATCTCAAATCGTGCTCGTCCTTTCTGTCGAAGGACTTGTGAAGATCGCTAATCAATTTGCTCGTCTCCGCCTTGCTCGTGAGTAGTAACTCTGCCTGTTCGGCGCCGAGTGAAGTACGCGCTGCGTGCGTATGCAATTTATAGATATACGATACCACTTTCTCCCAGCGGCGTTGGAACACTTTTGCGAGTTTGTAAGTTTCGCTCTTCGTGTACCGCTTCGCGTCCTCCAATTGACGCACGTTCACAGCGTCCGTGGCCGTGCGCCACTGTCACCGACGTTCAGAATAGTCTTTCCTTGCGCGTTTAAATAAGAGTCGTTTACCGCTGTGATTGTATGCTGGTTCAAAAATTCCAAGTTTACAGCGTCTTTGTTGTTGACAGGCGGCGCTAACTGCGTTATCTGCACGTTGCCGACCATTAGGTTAGAGTTCGTATCCTTCGGTATGATCTTTGGGTCCACATATACTTTGGTCGCGGCGTCTCTCGCACGAATCGGGTCTCTCAGAGACTGTATGCGATGGTCCCGCGCGTCGATGACGGTGCCGTTCTTCTTGTTAGGGACCGTCGTGAGACGCAAGCACGTGTAGTCTGTGTACTCCTTGTTGACAGCGTCCGTGAGATCGACGGAAGCGGCGACGTTGACGAGCTTACGACCTTTCACGTCTATTCTCGAGGAACCTTGCTGTGACGGATCGACGACCAGACAGTTGTCTTGCACGAACCGCAGTAGAACGGCATCGTTACCGTCATGCGGCTCGCCCAAGTTGTGTATTTTTCCCGCGCTACATCGAAGTGTCCGTCCTCGGTCATCGCGATACCGATATCCTCCCGCTGACTGCGTCGCGTCTCCCTTTGCACTCTGACGGCGCTCTGGTGTCTGCCGAACTTGTCAACGCTCATCTCGTTAATGATGCGTGTTGACCGTCGTACGCGGAATTTATACGTATTCACGTAATAAATAGATTAGTTTTGATACGATCGTACTGTCTATACATATTATTCCGACGACGGAGAGTCCGTCGGTATGTTTTCCTTTCACGATCGTGTTTAGAAATTCATCGTACACGTATACGCGTCCGTCTTTGAAGAAATAATTCTTTCCGTCGGTGTATCGGAACGCGCTATCGACGGCTTCAGGTAAGCCGACAAAGTGATCTTTAGTGTATCCGTGTTTCTTGATCATGAACGAGCACTCGTCTATCTCGCCCTAATACATATCGTTATACAGCAGAAATGTACGTCCCGTGTAGGTGTGTATCGCAGCGTTTATTTTTGTCAGCGTGCGAACGCCGAGAGTTGTGGTCACTTGTGGATACCCGTTCACCGGCTGTAGACTGTGTATATCGAACATGTACACGTATACGTATACGAACAGCACCACTTCTTCGGTGCGCGGTCTCTGGTACATCGCCGAAACTTTAGTGAACGTCGACGGTAAGAACGTCAACCAATCCGTCAACAGAAGCGGACTCCCGCCACCACCCGGACGCTTCGACTCGAGGTCCATTGTCCACAAAAAGTTATCGTGCACTATATACACGTGTCTGTTGATTATTAAAAAATTGATTAACGTTCTTTAGTCGACATAAATCCGTCGTCGTCCGGACGGTGTCGTTCGTCGTCGGCGTCGGCGTCGTCGTCGTCGTCGTCGTCGACGTCATAGTGATCGACAGCTTCCCGTACAAGTGCTGAATGCCTCTTATATCGTCGTCTCTCAGGTCGGACGGGCCGTCCGACCGCGGTACGTAGAAAGGGTACATGATCGAATCCCTCTCGAGGGAATGAACCAGTCCTAACGCGTGTCCGATTTCGTGCGTTAGCACTTGTAGGAAACTGGTCTGATCGTCCGGTATTTCGGTTGCGTTCGTATAATTCCACTATTCGTAGTAGTCCATGTGTATTTCGGAAGTGTTGTACGGTAGATCGGGCGAGTAGTAAGCGTGAGCGAGTATACCTCCCCGTCCGTCCAAATCGTACCCGCAGATCATACACTTGGAGGTCAGACACCTGTGTTTAAAATATCTCATAGCGATGGCTATGCCCGCGTTTATGTCTTTGGGTCGATAGTCGAATTCCAAATTCGAATGTTTCCGCCATATAGCGAACGCTTGTCGTGTCGCTTTTATAGCGTCGGCGGTACCGTGAACGAACCGCCACGACAGTCGTCTCTTGGTCCACGGCGTTCGTAAGGTGTACGATGCGAAATCTTCGTTACCACATCTCCGCGCCCGCAGCAGATTCATCGTTTCGTGGTTCAATTCTCCGTTTACGGTTAAATTGTAATTCTCTTGAAACGTCCGCAGGTAGGACGAAATAACGCTGGCGTCGACGGTGGCGTTGTCCGTGACTCGTAAACTATCGTCGGGCACGTATCCGTAACGCGTCAAGTAATCGATAGCGAAGTCTATATCATTCGCGTTATTATTCTCGACGGACGATGCGACGACGCTCGTGGACGCGATAATAAACACTAGCGTGGTATACATGTGAGAATCGTGTCTCGATGCTGTTGTTAATGACGTAGGTCGTCGTATACCGGTCTTATTTATACGATGATGACGGCTTCACGTAGTTCTTCCACTCTGGAAACGATTTCGTTCGTGTGCCCACCGTTTCCAGCGCGCTGTGACGCTATCAACACTCGCAATCTGTCCAACAGTTCACTCGGATCGTCCCTGTGCACGTAATCGATTTTGTCTTTTTTTCTCGACGCCACCATATACGTTCTGTCGGTATTATGCCCGTATCCCGTACGTTTTGGTGGGAACAGCTGTGATATTATCCGTTTATACTTTACACCTCTGTTCGCCTTTACCTGAGCGTTCGCTAAATAATAATGCTTGTGCGCGTTGGTGGGGCGCAGTATATCTTTGTACGCCTTCATATCCGTCTCGTTGTAAACGTTTTCGTTAGGGTACTTCATGAACACGAGTTCGTATAGACCCGGTGTACCTTTATTTCGTTTACCGTTGATGAGGATCGTATCCTCCGTTTCTATTTCAAAGGTGAATCACCGATCCTCCATTTTCCGTTTGCGTGTCTTACACCGTACGTATAGTCCATCAGACGATCGCGTTCGGCCTACAGGATCATGCGCATATACTTGTTCGCTAACGATTCGCTGTCGTATTTGGTCAGAAAATATCTACGCGCTTCACGCCTTCCTTCCGGTGTGTCTAACATTTTTTCGATGTTGAGACTAGGATGGTCCTCGTCGTCGTCGTCCTCGTCCGATGTTTCGGCTATCACGGGTGTTTCCAGGAAACGCGGTGCCGATCGGTAACGGAGCAGTGTTCCTACATCGATCTTACTACTCGCGCCCATCAGATCCTCCTCTTCTTCCGCCTCCGCCTCCTCCTCACGCTTCATTTTTTTCGTCGGCTTTTCGTTTGTTGTTTTACGTTTTATTCAACCAACGCTTGCGAAATAGTTTGTAACGGTTCCAGTATCGGTTTGTAACTTTTGGATAAAGTTGCTGCCTCTTCACGGATTCCGTGTTTTAACGCACGGTATTTCTTCCGTATGTCATAGCTGATCGTGTCGATATCGCGGGCTAATCGTTTCTTCTTTTCGTCCATCTCGATAAACGTCGGTACGTCGACACTGGTATAGGTATGTATGTGCTGGGACAAGGTCAATGACCCCGGAAGTAAACAAAGATGACCTTGACCCGGAAGTAAACAAAGATGACCTTGACCGAGACCTTGACCGCCCCCGGAAGTAAACAAAGATGTCCTTGACCTAGAGCAAGGTCAAGGTCAAGGTTGATGTCAAGGTCAAGGTCTCGGTCAAGGTCAAGGCTGGTTATGACGTAAGCAATATGATTTCCAATGACGTGTTCAAGGGAATTACGTAATAACATGTGAACACATGCGGTTGACCTTTCGATTAAACCGCGCCCAAGAAAATTGCGCAATAACACGTGAATGTATGTGGTCGATTAAACCACATCCAAGAAAATTGTGTAATAACACGTTTTCATCATGATAGAAAAGTTGACGTCCATATTTTGAAAAATAAAAATACGAATTAATCAGGATCGAACCTATGAAACTATACATCGAATTAAGAAACAACGATTTAATCTACACGGCTAATTCGTATTTTGAATATCTTACTAAATCATGTGAGGAAAAGAGAAAATTCTTTAGAAATGTACATATTTTTTTTCTTTATTTTTTCCAACATAAACATACAATTGTTATAATGTTTTTACATAATGTTGATAACTACATTTATTAACTTTCTGCTGATTATAAAGACCATTAGTAGCATCATTTATACTATCAACTAGCTTAAATTGATTATGTTGTATGTTTAACATTACTTTGTACTCATTCACCTTTTCAGGTACAAATTTAAATATTTTACAATTACACATATTAAAATTTTTAAGCCCAATATTTTTAGTATCATAAATGTTATAAACTACATTCTTCCGCCGATTATATTTGTTTCGCGTGTTAAAAACTTGTTCCATCATTCACCAACGAATAATGACCGTAGGGTAGTGTATCTATTTTATTATCGCAAAGGATTCTTTTATTGTCTAAATTACTTAACGCCAATTTGTTGCACGTAATCGTTTCAACTAGATGTTTTTTCGATCGGAATAATTTCATCATTCTATAGCTATTAATTTTATTATTATCCTTATTTATAGTTACGGGTTTATTATTTTTAAAAACGGTTTTAGAATAGACGCACTCTTTAAAATCTTCAAAGCTTATATGTTTGCTAATAACATTTTTTAAAATTCCTTTTGCTCTTTTTTTAATTTTGTTATCCGCATTTTTAAATGTATATAATTTAGAGCGTAAACCGATAAATTCTTTAATCGGTACACCCACACATTCATCTTTAAATTTACCAATAACTTTTTTATTTTCATCCGAATAGCACGGATGATTGGGCGAATAATCTGATGTATCAAAGTGTGTAAATAAATCTGAATCTAATATGTCTTTATAAAAATCTTCTGTACGAATTTCGTAAAAAAAGCTATCTGTATCTGTATATAAGAGCAAAAGCTTTTCACCATATTTTTTCTTCATTATATCGTAATGAAAATCATACATTAACGTTTTACTTATTTCTAATACGCTAAATCCGATGTATATTGGTTTATCTAAAAATAAACGTTTTTTATCCGATAATACCGCACATAACGATTTATTATAAATTATTCTGTCTTTAAATACCGGTTGTGTAATTAAATTTAATAATTTTTTCTCATCACTTACAAGTTTAAGGTCAATTCTTTTTCTCACGTTCTCCATACATTTACCGAACACCGAGTTGTTTAATAATTTAAAAAAGTCTTTTTCAAAATCATTTTTAGCTTGTTTTCGTTTTTCTGTATTTAAGTCAATGTACGTTTTTAACCAAGGACCCTGCAAAAATTCTATAATACGATGAATTTTTATAACTTTTAAACCGTGTTTAACAGCTTGTTTTAAATTAATGTAATGACATACATATTTTTCTTTATTTTCTAATGTTGTTAACAATTTTTGTTGTTTTGTTCCTTTAACGCATTGATTAACTGGTAGAAACGGTAAATCGCTATGATGATCATGTAAGTGATGAGGATACTCAACGTCTACTTCTAAAATATAACCGACGGGAGAATCGTCTGCAATATCTAGTATATTTAAATTATCGTTAGGATCTTTCCAAGTAAAACCAGCATACGGCATACATTTACTCATTGCCCAACCGTACAGATTATTCGCGTCTAAATAAGTTAAAAATTTAATCGGGTTAGTTACATCAAATGTTTCTGGAATATATTTATTGTTAGCAACAGATTCTTTTTTTATGCAAACACTTATTCCCCCCCTCACCCCATTTTCAAAAAGTAAGTACATTTCATAATCGGTTAATAATTCCAGTTTAATTTTTGTATAACTTAACATTGCATCAAATGCAAAACCTGGTACTGTAAAGTAGTGTGCGCAGTCTAGTTTATAAGATTGCATACAAAGAGATCTAAAATTTTCAAAAATATCACACAATAATAAAACATCAATTTTTAAATAAAGATCGCTATACTCCCCAAGAGTTTGTATATTAAAATGATTCCAAACTTTACACGCGTGTTCATAATCATCATTTCCAATTTCCGAATCATTTAGTGAACTATAAAAACAATCTTTTGGAGGTAATCTACATTCTTCCAACTTTTTCCAGGAATTCGTATATTCGTAAGGATACACACCTTTCCTGGTAACTAGCGGCATACTGTCTACAGAAAAAAATTTTCCAGTATAAAAAAACTTATCCTTAGGTAGATTATTACTGAGCTCAGCTAACGAACAATTCATAAACCGATAAGTATCAATAAATCTAATATTTAAACCCGAATGTGTTTTCTTTGCAAAAGAAATATATTTTTCTCTTGTATTAGGAATTACATGAATATTTTTTACATCATAGCCCAATTGTCGCACTATAAAATGCGAATCATAATTAGAACTACCATGTATGAAAACTGGTACAAATTTCTGTTGTTCTCGTTTCAGGTTACACGTATTACATAATACCGCACGAAATCGACCGGTTAAATGACAATGATCGCGAACTTTGGGATATAATAACGTAAATTCCTTATTACACATTTCGCAATGTGTAGCCAATTTAAATTTTATTTTATCATCTCGATTCATATGTAAAGGTATATTTTTTTTAATAAGTAAACCGATTAAATTAATTTTTTCAACTAAATATGTCATAAAATTTTCCGCAGCATTTTTACCACGATATAAGTAAGGTTCTGAAGGTAATCGGTTTCTAATACTTTCAGAGATATTGCTATCTATAACAAAATATACGCAAAAACTCATCGGAATATGAAATTCGTTAACTGTAGTAAATTTGTTTTCGGGGTTGGGCAAACAAGTACTAACAGGTTTCAAAATACATTCGAAATCTGCATATACCACAATAGGAACCCTATATTGATAATGAAAATTTTTAAATTCTAATATGTTGTTGTCAGTAGTTGGTAATGCTATTTTTACGGGCGAATACTTTCCGCAATATCTACTATGAATTTTTAATTTTTTTGACTTTTTAGTAAAAAACGAAAAACAACGTTTACATATTTCAATTACTTCTGTATGTTTTGTTAACTGTGGTCTTATTAACTTGGAAAAATCCTTTATATAACAATAATGGTAATTAGCATTATTCAATTTATTTAATACTAGAAGGTCAAAATGATTATTTTTTTCTTCCCTACACACTTTAAGAGGAAAAATTGATTTTTTTTCATCGATAGAATAAATGTTTATTGACACATTATTATTTTTTTCAAAACGAGAAATTTGGTTTAAAGGTGTAGGAAAGTCTATATGTTTAAAATCAAATTTATTTTCTAAATTAAAATAACGAAAATTAACCCGTTCAATGTGAGGTCCAGTAACATAACGACATAAGATTGACCATTTAAAACAAAAAATATCATTATTTTTTGGATTTATTATACATTTTTTATTTTGTAAGAATTTTGGAAGTGGAATATATGAAGCACCTCTTAATGGTTTAAATCGATTTATTCTTAGTAAAATTCCGTCTATACAGTGAAGAATCCATCCGGAACCTTTCCCCATATATATGTTTTCATCGTGACAAATCTCTCTAATCGAATTATTTAATATCATATTTAAATTATCGTTTTCTAAAACTGGGATGTTTTTTGTTTTAAATGATCTGTCCTGTGTTTCATTTATGACAGGTTTTATGTATGTACATTCGACAACTATGTTGAATTTTATTGGACCAAACATTGAAATTATGTTACTTAAAATTGTAACTATATTTAATTTAATGTAATCTAATAACAAACAAATGTCCTTATAATTATTATTAGTGTTTTTATAAAAATATGTTTTTAAATTTCCTTTAAATGCATTCTCTATTTCTATGAAACTATTTGATTCGACAATTTGTTGTAATCTCGCCGTTTTTAATTTTAAATTTATTGATGATGATGATGATGATAATGATGATGCTGGAGATGATGGTGGTGTTGACCATGTTGTTGTTGACTCCAAATCTTGTACACGTGACGGTCCAGGTTGTGGCGAAGGTGTTGTTTCACGAGATGAAGCATGTTCTTCCTCAACAGTATTTCTGGCAAATTGTCTTTTTTTAAATGGCAGATTTTTGTCCATTGCAATCTATAAAAATATATTTAAACAAACGATATTCATATCGGTTCTATAATTATAAAAATTTATTATCCTTGTATAATTTTTATACTTACGTCAGTTACTTGTTCTTCTTGTGTAAAGTAAACTGTATTGTTGGCTCCTTATGTGTGTGGTTGTATTATCTATCTTTATATAGTCGCGTAAAAAGTAGAACAGCAGAGTGATCTAATCTTTATACTTTGAACTATTGTTGTGTAACACGCCCACCGTTTTTGCAATGCAAGATAATCTTTCTCGAGCGCGGTTTAATCGAAAGGTCAACCAGCTTTTCCTATAGTGAGAAACAGTATATATAAAGCGCCTTAGAATTGTATTGTACACGCTCAAACTGCTTCAATAAGAAGAATCAGCAAGTTGTTTCTGCATCGCTTTTTATACAGCAAACTCTATCAGGTAATTATTATTTTTTTGTATACTTTAAAACTTTATTTACAAATTAGTTATGTAACAAAAAACGATTATTTGTATGTTATAGAATCAATAATGGCCGCATCAATTCTTTATTTTAAAAAATTATCTAAAAACGCTTATCCACCTGAAAAGTTAACTAATCAGTCTGCGGGTTTTGATCTCCGTAGTGCGTATAATTATAAAATTAATGCTAACGGAAAAGAATTAGTAAAAACCGATTTAGCTGTTAAAATACCTGACGGTTGTTACGGGAGAATTGCACCACGTTCAGGATTGGCTCTTAAATATCACATCAACGTTGGAGCTGGTGTGGTAGATAGAGATTATAGAGGGAACGTAGGTGTGGTTATTTTTAACCATTCGTCAGCGTATTTTAACATAAATAAAGGTGATCGAATCGCGCAACTGATTTGTGAAAAGATTGAAGAACCGGAACTGAGAGAGGCATCAACTTTAGATAGTACTGAGAGAGGTGATAAAGGTTTTGGTTCTACGGGTGGGATAAGCGGATTAAATGATAATGATGAAAATAAAGAATTATTGCTAGAAATCGATAAATTTTTAGCGGAAGGCTAATAAATTTTTTGTTTTTCTAGTAATGGACATCGCTGGACCATCTCACCACATCGAGGAATATGTTTCATTAGAAGACATCCTTAAGCTATTATATTTTTATGGACTTTCGTCTTTATGTTTATGGGAAGATGTGCTAAAGAAAATTAAAACTGATATTGTCAATTCAGATGATGTAGATGTTTTTAATTTATATAGTAGACTAATAGAAATAACAAAAAATATTAGAATCGCTTTAGAATTAAAACTAGTTCGCTCGCAAAAGGATTTATCACTACTAAATAATTATTTGTTTGATATTGATGAAGTATACGAATATTTAAATACAACAATTGTAAATTTTAAAGAAAAAAATATATTAAAATCGACATTTATAATTATTAATTCTTTAATAAAAAATAATATGATGTGTGATAACGATAGCGAAAAGTTTACAATAGATATAGATAATGAAGAGGAGGATGAGGACGAATTTGATAAAGTTTTTACATCCGTAAAAACTAACGAAAATGATAAAAACAATCTCCGTTTTGAACAAACTGTAATGTTTCAAGCTGGGGGAACAAGGAAAACATTGACCACACCTGGTGAAAAAGGGGGGTATTTAATCAAAATTGAAATAATTGACACAAAAAATTTGGTAAACGTTGCTAAAAACGATAGATGGACTAAGGCCGCCTACAGGGCCACATTTTTAGTAGATTCTTCTAAAGACTTGAAATACGTTCAATTATATAAAATGATTTTAAATGTTGCGAAGAATTTGGCAAATATTAAAAATGTTAAAAAAACAAAATTTAAAAATTTTTAATGTTTTCCTTGTTTACTCGAATCTTGTATTTTTTTATTTAAAAATTGAGTGTATATTGTAAAACATATATGTAATAAAAAAATTTAACACAATTTTTATCTCTAGTTTTAAAAACACAATCCCCAAACATGAAACCTATATATAATTACAGATATGGAACCGACTGAGGTTTTTATCAATTTCTTCATCTTGTTGATGGTGACGATACATACGTCTCAGTCGAGGATCCAAAGACCTGTAGCCGTCGTAAGACCGATGCGTCGGCGGTTACCATCACCACCACCAGTACGAAATGTACGACCACGAAGGGGACCGTCACCACCACCACCAGATGAAGAAACAATACAAATTATTGATGATGATGATGATGATGATGTTATAATAATAAACTATTTATAACATAATAAAAATTTTTTATTATTTCACATAAAGTTTATACATATTTATTTATTTGTGCTACACAGTCCCAACATCTAAGTCTTTTAACTTTTTGGTGTTTATCACATTCACTATTCCAATAATACATCAACCAATCGCTTATATAACAAACATTATTTAAAGCACATTTATTTACATTATGTTTATAAGGACAGTTAACACTATACACATTCTGAAGTTTCAAAATATTTAAAGATGGACATCCTAAAGTTTCGATATCGATAATTCCAGCATACGAATTTAGTTGTGTTTCCAACAACAGCTTCTTTTCCGATCCTTTCACGTAGATACGTTTAATTTTGGATAATTTATCGAAAATCGTTTGTAGTTCAGAGTAGTCTTGAAGCCCGCAGTTCCAACTAAATCCGTGTAATCTCTCTTTAAGCCAGTTTGTATGTTTTTTCTTTTTATTTGATAAATGTTTATAATCGAATGGTGGTAAAAATAAATGATGTTCTCTAACGCCAACAAGCTTGGCGTTTTCTATTTTTTGCATACACAACTCTTTAATAATAAAGTTTTTTCCGTCATCTCGGAAACCTTGAAAATCGACAACGTATTCAACCATTCTTATTGAATGCAAAAGCGTGAATACTGTAAAAATATTCTTCATGCTTCATTATAAAACGATTAGATAAGCGATTTTCTTACGGAACCAGATAACGGTGTGTATTGTATAATTGTATCATAGATAATAAGACAGTAGATTGCAGTTTTTTCGGGTATATTTTGAGATGTTTCTATTTCAAGACGAACATCTATTGAACCCGTTTTTAATGATTCATTTTGCTTAGAACAATCGATAACAAACAGAGGCGTATGAGTTATAAAATTTTCACGATTCATCATTGGCGCGTCCTTACTACCATAGTAATATGAAGATTGAAATCGTCTGTAAAATTCGTGTAAAAGTAACAATTGACCATTCAGATTGTCGTATGGATAGTATTCTGAATTCAAATATAATTTAATATTACGTAGTGATACGGAATCAAAATTTGCCGAATTCTTGTGTATATTATTTTTCCTATCAGACTGAAAGCCAACAATAACGTAACGAGGTTTTTCTGCTTGTGATGACGTTTTGACAGTCCAAGTGTGCTGCTTCGCTTGTGGTGTAGACGGATATTCATAAAGCTCCCATTTCCTAAAGGGGATCAATATAGGTTCATCACGCTCTATTATTTTAAAAAAATCATATTTTTTTTAATCATTTACATACACATATGGCATTATCCATGATATCTGTTTTATTGTAAATTTACATCCAGTCACCGATTCTGGTAAAACAACAGCGTTACTATCGGTCGATGCTCTTATTAAAACTAGTTCTTGCTTTATATTTAGCAGAATACGTTTATAATCCTCAACGAATCCAAACAACATTTTTAATGGAATACAGAATAGGAGATCTTTTTCAGATGGCGATAGAGCCCCATATAAATTTTCATTCCAAGCAGCATTTTCTAAAGTATTAACTTCATAAGGTTTAATTGTTAATAGATTCTTCATCGTTGTCGTTATTCCAACATTTTTAATTCGATCAATTTCTGACCCACATATTTCATATCTAATTTCATCAAATAAAAATGCCACAGCGTTTGAAACTAATTTATACGTTTGATCAAATACACCTAAATTATTTGTGTATTCTAATAGTATATAGAGATAACTATCATGTGGAAACGTAAAAACATCTTGTTGATTGATTGGTATTCTAATTTCATCATTATTATTATACGTGCTTGAAGTATACGGATGATGGGTCTGATATTTTAATCTTACTATCGCATCATCTTCATATACGGGATTGTTTAATATATTTAAAATACTACTATTCATTTTTTCGAATATTCACTTATTACTGTTAACCCCAATAATTGTAAAAATTTCTTATTTTGAGGTGTTAATCGTTTAATATTTTTATCTCTACTGATCTTATTCAGATCGTTAACAACCGTTTTATCGGTGTTACCATAGCAAAAAATAAGCCTCATTTTTTTCTCAGGTGTAGACGTAACGTTATTATCTCGTCTCTAAAATTAATCGGTCTTCCTTGTTGATCTTCTAATCTTACTGTAATACGATGTATTCTCGATGTGTTTACTGGTAAATAAATTACATTTGTTGGTATTTCAACTATTTTAAATCCTGGTGGAACCGTAGGATAAAACTCGTGTATTATATGACCTTCAATACCGTTATTAAATGAATAACTAACAAGATTGCAAACTAATCGAACGGCCTCTACTCGAACAATACTTATTGGTAAGGTTGAGCTGTACCATTTATTAGGCTCAAGCACACATTCTTCAAAACCGAATATGGAGGCAAGAGAATTAGGCTTTTTAAAATCGATTAATACATTAGACAAAATTTCGCTTTTCAGCGTATTGTTATTCGCCTTTATCACCACCCGAACGTGTTCATAATTTTTAATTAAGTAATCATTAATATATGTTGCAATGTCTGATATTTCGTAAGAACCTGTAGGTAATTCAATTTTCTTATCGCCATCAAAATATAGTATATTATTTACACCTTCTTCCACGTTTGGTATTGAATTGTATGTCATGAAATCGATTAATCCAAGTTCCCATTTTTCGTTATTATTTAATTCAATTGGTGGAAAAATGTCACACTCCAATTCAGGTCCTTTGCCGCTTAAAGAAAACATTGTTCGCAAGAAATTGAAGACATAAGTGTCCACAATTAACTGAACCCAATTTTTGCTTTCGTGTATAATTATAACTAATTTCGATAGGATGTTCTATGGATGAAGAAAAATAGTTAATCAGCTCAATAGGCGGTTTTAAATTACCAAAGCTATCAAAATAATTAATTTTATTCTCATGTTTTACGTAACACACCCAATGCGTGCCTTGACCGTAAATACTGTCTAAATTAACAATACCAGCCTCATTTTTCCATATAGCACTGTTTAAAGGTAACGTATCACGCATAAACACACCTCTAAAATTTGGAATTTTTAATCGATTAATATATAACAATAACTCGCTCGTTGAAAGCGGGCGAATTGGGATATGTTTAATTATTTCCGCCGCCGCCGATTTGATTTTTTTTTTTAACGCCTCCACCCGTTTTTTTATACGGTCGTAAGTATAATCCTTTACCTTTCAAACATTTCTTTTTTGAAACCTTCTTCTTCTTCTTTACACCCCCACCAAATTTGCTTTTCGCCTTCATAATATTAGTTACAGCCCACGCAGCGGCTTTCTCCGCGAGCGAAGCGTCTTCTGATTTAACACGTTCCCAAGCTCTTTCAGCTAAGTCTTTATCCGCTCTAGCACGGTTTGTAGAATCTGAATATTTAGAATAGGCGATATCGTGTTGTTTACACGCCGCGTCAAGCTTATTAATTCCAGGGTCTCCTCGTTGCAAGCGTTTAGCCAACTTCGTACCTGGTCCACAATATTGATAACCGGGTATATGAAGTTCAACTGGTAATAAGTCGATTGATTTGTTAATAACAGTACCAAGAATGTCGCCCACTAGCCCGCTCCCCTCTTTATCGTTCCGATACACGCGCATTTATGATTCTTCATACAAACTCTGTACCATATATATAATATAAAATTCGTGTCTACTTTTAATAGGTTTGTCTGTTGTAAGTTCTTTATATAATTTGTACAATATATTTAGCAATTTTTTATCATATTCGAGAAACTGATCATATACGTATTTTTTATTTACAACACCATAATCGCTTTCAGGCTCGCTAACATTAACAAGTTTAGCTTTTTTAAAATCCAGCTCACCATCACTATTAAAATCTACTCTTTTGTCTATGTATTCTTCAACCTCGTGTTTCAAAGTGTTCAAAGTATTGTCTAAAGTTTGTTTATTTATACCATCAGTTAAATCAACAGGTTCAGCCACATTAATTAATCTATTATTCTTAAAGTCGCAACACCCAGGTTGTACAAGCGAATTGGGTAATTTATTATCCACATAAAATTTATTTGCGGCGTCTTCTTGTTCTTTAGGATTTTGTAGTCGTTCGATAACGTGATTCTCAGCATCAAAAGAGTTTCTTTTTTTATTAAATATAATAGTATTGTTTCTTAAATATTCCACATTTACAACATCGAGTTTAGATATGGGTGAAGCAACATTTGTAACACGATTATTTTTAAACGAATAAACAGAACCATCTTTCACCTTAACCGGGATTCTATTAACTAAAGAAGTTTTCATCGTATTTTCACAATATATTTTATTCGCAGCATCAAAAGGTTCTTGCGGATCGGCTAAATTAGTAATTTTTTTCATTTTAACATCGAAATGATTACCAATATTTGATAAAGTAATCGAGTTTTGTTTCACATATTTAACGTTCACAGCTTCATTATCCGTTTTCGGGTCTCCAACATTGCACAGCCTTTTGTTATTTATATTAAAATTTCCATCCTTTGTTAATTTAAACCCCTCACCCGGTGGACCGCGTTGAATTTTTGATCCTGTCACCAGTTCTCCACTATAGTGTCCGAATTTGTCAACGCTCATTTTGAAAATATGGCCTCAAACGATGCACCGTCTTCTTTTATTATCCCCGCCTCATGCAATTCTTCTATAATTGATAATATCTCATTGCTATGACCTGAATGACCAGCACTTTGAGAAGCGATTAACAATTGTAGCCGTTTACATAATTCGTTTATATCATCCCAATAGACATAATTAGGCTTGTTGTTATTTAATTTTAATAAACCTCGACCACGATTTTCCGGTTTAGATGTTGAAATAATCGGTTTAATTATATTTTTATATTTGTAACTGGCGCTGCTTTTTACTCTATTTGTCGTTAAATTTAAATATGCACCTGTTTTACTTATCATATGTGAATATGCGTTTAAGTCTTCTTCCGAATATAAATATGCGTCCGGGTGTTTTTTGAAAATAAGATCGTACAAACCAGGCGTACCTTTATATGTAAAACCGTTGATTATAATATCATCATTTTCTTCAATTTTCATAGGGTATTTACCCAACATTAAAGTAGTACCATTCGTAAAATACGGACCAAAAACGTGATCGATATCGTGATTATCATCATCAAAAAATTTACGCATATATTGTCTCGCTAGCAGTCCTTTAAACCATATATCAATATAATGATCAATCGATTTTCGTCCTTCTGGTGTTGATATCAATTCTTCTGCTGTAGGTAGCGTTTCATACGTTTTTTCTTCTTCGCGCGGTAACGGAAGCGGTGTATTTGGTGGTGCTGGGCGTTTATTCGATAATGTATTGTTTTCAGATTCATCTGAAAACCTTTTGTTTTTTAATCGCTCCTGAATATCGTCCATTTCAACATCCGCATCTCGTTCTTTCTCCTTACTTGGCGGTGTAACAGTGTTCTTTTCTTGTACTAACTTTTGTAATGGAGCGACAACGGGCCTTAACGATTTTTCTGCAAGTTCTTCTTCATCAATAATGTTTTGTGTTAAAGTCTGATGTTTCTTTCGAATATTCTTTCTTATCTTCCCAATCTCTTTAGCGAGCTTCTCACACTCATCTAGAGAACGTGACTTTCTCGGTGCCATGATGAAAAATAATTGAACGAACAATTACAAGTCGTTAATATAGATATCAAAATCAAAACGGTAACGCCCTCCACAGTTCATATTGCTTTCTTTATCTATTACAAGGAAACCCTTTTTCCGTCGTGTCCACGCTTTTGTACAAATATCTTTAAACACTTCAAACGTCATGTCTGTATTTACGTGATCACTATATATATGTTTTAAATTTAAATCGTCCTGTTTAAAAATAATTATTAAATTTGCATTATCGCGTATCAAATGTTTTGGTATTCGAACATAAGTTTGACATATATATATAACATTGTTTTTTTTATGTCTACACATTGTAAAATGGTTTCTAATGTTGTCCTGTTGCTCGCACGCTACATCGTCAAATATAATAACCGAATTTGATTTAGCATCGTCAGGATGAATCACTTGATCATTTTCAGAAAATTTATAATAATCTATTTCCGACATATCGGTTAAAACCATATCTAAAAATTTATATTTTGTTTGATAGAGCGATTTTGAAAAAATATATACATTTTCAAAATATAACCCGTTAGGATCAAACAGCAGATTTAACATTAAATTTGTCTTTCCTGTATCGCTGGGGCCTATGATAAGACATCTGACATTATTTGGTAATAAATCGCTATGAACTTTGTTCTCTTTTTCTATCGATTTACCAAAGTTGCGGATACGCAGTCTCTTTGTTTGTTGTACAAACTTCATTTTGATAATAACTAATACAGATTAAATAACACGATTTTTATCAATCCAGCTATTGCTAGATTTATCATATCCCAACCACTTAACAAATAATTTATTACCTCTACGCTTTAATATTTTTTCGATTAAAAATATATCTCCAAATTTTGTTTTACTAATTTCTTGTTCGTAAAACCCCCCATCTAATACGATTCCTTTATCATCTCTTAAAATATAAGTCCTGGGTGCTGTTGGTTTAATACTATCAACTGTAAATATTTCGTTTGTCCAATTTGGTAAATAACCCTTTGTAAATACTTTCTTATATTTACTAATTCTTACTCTATCACCAACTTTAAATTTTGGCGGTTTCTTATTAAGTAGTAATCGTTTTTTTATTTATTTGTGATAGGACTAACTCTTCATTATGTAAGCCTACATCTATTGGTTTCATCTTAATAGTTCTGTGTACGCTATTATTATATTTATGTAATAAGTTGGGAAGAATTTCAATCCATGTATATTCCCCGCTAGAAGTAAACCACTTCCACATATAGTTTTTTAATGTGCGATTAAAACGTTCGATTATGGACGCTTTTTTATCAGAATAAGTAGAATAATGGTTTATATTATAATAACCAAGCAATCGTTGAACGTGTAAATTATAGAACTCTTTTCCGTGGTCGGTTTGTAAATGTTTCATTTTGTTCGCTCGTAAGATAGGTGAAAGAGCTTCCACAATATCGTTTGAAGATTTTGTTTTTAAAGGAATGGCGAACGCATATTTACTAAAACAGTTTATTATTGTTAATATATACTTATAACCTTTATTTAACTTTGAAAACGATATCATGTCTACGAGGTCGGCTTGGTACAAATCGTGAACGCCTTTCAACTCTACATTACGTGTTGGAAAATTCCGTCTGGCTTGTTTGTGTAGTTCATCGCTGATAATCTGTCTAACACTCATTATTATTCTAAATACAGTAACAAAGTGATTAAATAGGTTGAAAAATCAGTTAATAAACGCATACTATTTCTGTTATCACATTTTTTATTTACAATTGCACAGTTGCATATTTTATTTTACAATTGCGATTTATGTAATTTTACTAGTAAACAATCTGGTGATGCTTTTTGATGTTCAGTCCAAGGATCATCGGTCGCTTCCCATTCGTCAAGAACAACTTTACATTCTACACACATTGCTTCATCGCTATTTCCTGTATAAAAAAATCCCGCTAATAAAAGCTTATCGGCCGCTGGTAAACGTTTTGGCCAAGCACAGAATGTAGCTTCCATCATTTCCTCAGTTGCACTAACACACATCTTTGCATCTGAATAATCCGCAATACACTTTTTAGATTTTGCATAGTTTTCATATTTGTAAGGCAAATAACGAACTCTTTTACATTTCGGATGTGAAAGTTTATGTATAAATTGAATATGTGTGATAGTAAAATAATTTTTTGTTTTAAATCCGCACTCGCTACAAACAATAATTCTTGAACCTGGTGTATGAATAAAACCCTCATTTTCAAAAAAATCTAACAAAAACTTTTCGCATATTGTCACCATCTTGAACCGATTATATCTTTTGTTTCTTCTTCACAGTCTATGTCTATTAGTATTTGGTAACGACATCTTTCTAATTTTTTCAACACATCCGTATATGAATAAGATACTGGAAAATGAATCTTAATTATACACTCTTTCCTTTCAAATTTGATAACATCCGCTTCAGAAAATTCGTTAATTATTAGATAACACACATCGTTAAAAGAATACTCTCCTAAACCTAAGTGATCTACAAAATAAACGCGCCAATTCAAAGCGTGCACGTTTTCCGTATCACTCTGCAAAGCCATACTGAATGTGACTTATAAAAAGGGGATATATATATATATACCCCGACAGAAAGCATATGATGAAAATATATAAATAGGAGATTAAAAATAAATATTTAACAAAAATTTTAAAACTATAAATCTTTTATTAATTCTTTCATAAACGGTCTTATAGTTGAGTCTGGTCTGTTAGCTATAGATTTTAGTTTAGTGATTTCCCCAGGCGTCAGACGTTTTGGAGAAAAAAACCATTTATGTAGGAGACGCTCCTCCTCCTTCCGTTTTACGTTCTCATGATCCATTGAGGTGGGCTTTCGTTTTACGTTCTCTTGATCCAGCAAGCGTTAACGCCTCGGCGCGCTTTGTGTAAAATTAAATACAGTTTATATAGCAAGTGGAACACGTGCTGTTTTTTTGTAATGCAAGCAGGATGTAGTTAACCGACTTACGCAACACACATTCACTTTCTGGTTATTACACAATATCGAGGTCAACTAACCGCTTAGCGCGGTATAAATATTTTTTTAATTTTTCCTTTGTATTATTAACTTCTGTATCAAATCTTTTAATTGATATAATACGTCATCATTTACACATTCCAATCCAAACACTGAAAGATTATTTCTTTCCGTTTTTGATAGCTTGCCAGTAAATTCGTTAAACGCGAAAATCGTATTATTCTTAAAAAAATATATATTACCATCTATGAACCTAAATGACGAGTCGATATTAGGAGGTATCCCTGGAAAACGTTGAGATATATATCCCCACGATCTAATTGTAAACGAACACTCATCAACCTCTCTAAAATAATTATCATTATGAAATATAAAAGTTTTACCTGTATAACTATTGAATACAGTATGCAATTTACTTGGCTGAATATTAAACACGGATGAAAGATATTTTGGGTAACCATGAATTAATTGAAGACTTACTAAGTCGAACATATAAATAAGCGAATCAACGAACATCACTATCTCACCAGACGGACGTTGATAGACGGCTAAAACTCTTGAAAAGTTTTTTGGTAAAAATGTTAACCAATCCGTTATAATAATCGGTTTAGAATATATCATATCATCGGTGTTTACTATCCATAACCATTTCTCGTATAATATATATAATCGTTTGTCTGCTATTAGAAACGTGTTAAGGTTTTTAAGACGACAAAGATCGATTTTACTATCAACAACAGAATAATTATCTTCTTCTTCAACTGGTGATCTAGGCGTTGTAGAAACTGGTACCATATTTTGTTGTGGTTTACCATACAAATTTTGAATAGCCAAAACATCATCATCGCTTAATTCAATTTCGCCATTATAATATGCAAACATAACAGAATCCGGCACATCGGAGTGTGATAACCCTATCGTGTGTCCGATTTCGTGAATTAAGGTTGAAAACAGATTTGTATAACCAGGAGACTGAATTTTGTCGCTAGAATATGACCATATCTCATCCTCGTCTACATGAATTTCCCGTCTTGAATTTGCATAATCCGGATAAAATGCGTGTGCTAGCGAGCCTGATTTACCATCAAACTCTCTCGTACACTGTGTTAATTGTGTTTGCATCATATGTTTTAGACGTTTATTAGAAATTAAAATGTCAGTATTTGTTCTGTCATGTTTAAAACGTATACCAGATTTTTGTTCCCACACAGCAAAAGCTTTACTTGTTAATTCTAAAACCTCCTGATTAGCTAAATAATAATGCCATGTAACCAGTGGTTTATTCCATTTAAAAGCTGTTAAACGAAAATCGGATATATTATCTTCATTACCGCATCTGGGTTTTAGCATTAAATCTTGAGTTTCATTATTTAATTTTCCATCCGCAGGTAACTTGTAATATTCTTGAAAAATAAGTAACGCGTTGAAAATGTCCGTTTCGTTTAATAATTCTAAAGAAGTATTATCTTTCACTTGAAGATAACCATATTTATATAAATATGATTTTACTTGTTCCAACGTTGCGTTATCCGTTAAACAGACCGGTAAAATAAATACTAAAATTATAATAATTTTCATGTTCACACAACACAATCAACTGATGGTTAATCACTGCTGAAAAATAGTAATATTGGAAAACGGGGGCGCCATCTAGGAAAAACAAAAAATAAAAACTTTATAATCAATTTTTTATTTATACAGTATCCAGTTTTCAATATATGTATAAACATCTGAAAACGTTTTACCTCTTATATCTAAACACATAATATTACAAATTTCGGCAATAGATTTAAAATAATAATTTTGTAACAAAAAATATTCATCTGTTGCTAAATTAGTGTCAAAACCGTTTCTTTTTAATAATCGTTCCTTAACACTTTTAATATCTGAATCTATTAAAATCAACACATTAGACGATTTAAAATAATCTAACATCCACGAAGGTATAATTTCCTGTAACTCTGGAACACTTAATTTTTCGCCTTTTTTATTAACTATACCATACACAAACGGTGCTACGGGCGATCTGTCACAACACATTATTTTATAATTTTTTCCAATTTCACCATTTAAAAATAGTTGTGTCTGATACATAGAGTACCAACTAATCGTATTAAATTGTATTCCATCGGTGCGGGTATACAACTCTGGAAATTCGTTTCGCAACAGAGTCAAATCGGATGAGGATGTAAAACAAACGTTATTTTGATAAAGATTTGTCAATATGCTTGATTTGAAACATGCTGCTGTCCCATCTAAATAATATACAATTTTTCCAGACATAACTAATTTTTTAATGTGTCACTCCTTTTCTTTACTTCTTCACATTTCGGCGACCACTTCTCATGTTCATGGAACGGATCATCACCAACCTTCCAAAGACCTAATTCGAGCCCGCAGGAATAACAGCGTACTCTATCGTCCGGTCTGCTATTACCGCAATCACAACAGTCGTAAGAAACTTGTGGATAATAATAAAACCCCGCAGCTGCTAAAGCTGTTGGAGAAATATATGATAGAGGCCAATTCCTAAATGATAACCTCCTCTCATATAACTCCGTATGTGATTTATCAGGAGCGGATACACAATCTGCAATGTCAAATTTCACTCTTTGGCGGGTAGACGTAGAATCGGCCATACTGTGCTCTTTAAATAGACCGTTCTCCTTATTATCACCTGTTGACCCCTTCTCTTCCTCCATTATACAATAAACCCAACTTTCCGCGTCGCGTTTTACTACAGAATGACAATCGTCACATATAAAAAAGTAATATATTAAAAACACGTATTTTAAACGCTATCTGGAAACGATTACATGTAAACACGCGAACCCGAAACACGCATACGTCAACTTTTCTATCATGATGAAAACGCGTGTTATTACACAATTTTCTTGGGTGTGGTTTAATCGAAAGTTCAACCGCACGCGTTCACATGTTATTGCGTAATTTCCTTGAACAAGTCTTTGGAGATCATGTTGCTTACGTTATAACCAGCCTTGACCTTGGCCGTGACCTTGACCTTAGTCGCGACCTTGACATTGACCTTGACCTTGGCCGTGACCTTGACATCAACCTTGACCTTGCTCTAGGTCAAGGTCATCTTTGTTTACTTCCGGGGGGCGGTCAAGGTCTCGGTCAAGGTCATCTTTGTTTACTTCCGGGGGCGGTCAAGGTCTCGGTCAAGGTCATTTTGGTTTACTTCCGGGGTCAAGGTCATCTTTGTTTACTTCCGGGGTCATTGACCTTGTCCCAGCACATACACACCTATACTACTGTCGACTAACGTCACTGACAGCGGGACACTTGTATTTACCCGTATGCTCGACGACTTTTTTGTTGAACAGCTGTTAATCGTTAGACGTGACTACTATGAAATGGTCGAAACCAGCTCTGTACCTGCCAACGTCAATAGAAGAATCCTTGTCCACGACGAGAAAGCCGTAACGATCTTTCCACGCTTCAGCGCACACGTTCTTAAACGTGTCGTATTTCATGTCCGTGTTGACGTGATCGTTGTACACGTGCTTCAAGTTGAGATCGTCCTGTTTGAACAACACTATTAGATTGGCGTTGTCGCGTACAAACTGTTTCGGCACTTGGCTGTACGTCTGACACAGGTAAAACGCGTCCACTCCACTGTGTCGTCCCATAGCGAAATACTTGTGTATATTGTGTTGTCTTTCACAAGACACGTCGTCGAACACAATAATAGAATTGGGATCCACCTCGTCAGGAGGCGGTACCTCATCGTTATCGTTGTACGCGTGATAACCCATTCCTTCGTCGGAAAGTCGTGTCATAAGGGTCTCCAGCATCTGATATTTGGGTTGAAAAAATGATTTAGAAAACACGTACAGGTTCGCGAATCTCAACCCGTTCACATCGAACAATAGGTTGAACATGACGTTAGTCTTTTCCGCACGCGGAAGGTCCGCAGATGATGGAACATACGGTATCGGGCAGAAGACGTCCGTGCTTACGTTTTTTCTGCCACAACCACCGCCACCACCATCGCCACACAATTTCGAATAGTCCACGTCCTTTATTTTTAGTCTGTGCGCTTGTTGCAATATTTTCATTTAGTTCCGTCCAAAGTCTATTTAATAGTCGCACTATATTGGTACAATCGACGGATATGTAACTGCACACACAAGTGTCAGGACCCGTTTCACATTTCGAATCCGACCAAACACATTCTTTTTAGTGATCGAATCCGGTACCGCTAGGTACTATTTCGCTGAGTCGGAACCTCGTCACACCATTGGTAACCCATTGCCAATACTCGTGTACTGTTAAGATCCTGCGCATGCGCTCGATCTCGTTTTCGGACGTGTTCACGACGTTAACATCGTAGCCAGGATTGGACACACCATCTTTCCTAAAAAACTATGTAAATATGGTTTAGAACAATACCCAAAGCCTGTTATAATTAAATCCAAGAGGGCCCATCTCACCTGAAGAATGCATTAGAGGTACATAGTAAGGTTACTAAGTAATTAAAACATCTAAAGTGTACCTAAATCTAAAAAATGTAATGAATAATATGAGATGTAAAACATAAACATTGTGTCTAATGGGAGGAGTTTAATGTGTAGGAATTAATTATAAAATACTATTCAAATTAATATTTAATGTGTTATAAAATGTACTTGGTGTTGTGCTGTAGCATGATATAGTGTTTACAGGATATTTATTTTATGTTTTGTGGATAGTAAGAGTGGAGCTGTTGCTTTAAAGAAGTACTTAGTCAGTGGTACTCCTTTTATTTATGTTAAAATTGTCTTTAGATAATTAAGTATAAGTACATGTGATAGGTATTATATTATGTTAAATGTATTTACTGTAATTGATTAATGAAGATGTTTGAATTAATGTTTGTAAACTTGGCCAGGAAGGCAATAAGTGTCAAAAAGTTAGCAAGTAGTTCTTATAGTTATGTTATAAAATAGTGAAGGGTTCAAGGATGAACTAATTAATATAATGAATTAAAACCAGGAAATTAAAATTAATGTAAGTGGCCATAAACCAGTGACTATTTGTACAGTAGGTCAGGTAAAGAAAAATTAAGTTAAAAACAAAACAATTATAACAGTTGTAAGAAAGCCTATAGGCCTAAATTTAATATTTGTAAAAGGAAATTAATACCTTTTTAATAAGTCCAGTCAGATGAAACTATAGTAAAATATATACGGTTTAATAAGGTAGATTGAGCGAAAGTTTTATGTAATTTGGTATAATTCCAAGCATGGAGTATTTTATTAAAAAAGAGTAGTAATATTTTATAATTCTGGCTCTAGGATATCAAATATTATCCAATGACAGAAAGTAATGGTTGTTAGGGTAACTAAAATGTAAGGAAGCTTGTTGATTTTGAGGATTCGATTGTTATATGCTATTGAGTTCAGATCAGTAGACAAATTTAAAAGAAAAGAAATAAATTAAAATAAAATGAATTAAAATTAATAAATTAAAGTATCAAAACCAATTTCTTCAAACTAAACTGATGAATAATTCATGAATTAAATTCCGAGAAATATACTTATACACCTCCAAAGGGTAACGGAATTATTATTTCACTCTTCAAAGTAATTCCATTGGAATTAGTGATGAACCCAGTTCCCATTTAACCAGGATACTTATTGACTGAATAAGAAGTCTGAATTAATGGAATTATAGACAAAATATACACAAGAACCTTTATTACAGGCGACATAAACCTCACTTTCAAAAAAGGAAATTATAACACGACACCAATTCCACCAGGACCGACAACCGCAAGGATCGCGGAGAAGAACGAAAAATAGAAGAGTTCCTGTTGCCCTCCTGGATATCACCTTTCCATTTTATTAAGAATCTGGACACATTTTTAGACTAAAGTAACCTCAACTGTATGTCTTCAAGCGTTTGTAAACAGACACAGCTATCTTGAGAGTCGTCTTGTACGGTAACACCATCTTATATTTAATTTTATACACTAAGAATTAATAACAATTTGTAATACTTAGTAACCTTAATTTTGCATTACCTGGCCTTACTAATCGTTAAAAGAATCACACGTACCCTGGGATAAGAGATAAATAAAATTATATTTAAATTGTATTAAACAGGACCAATCCATTGTCATATCGATTCAACATTGTACAATCGATATAACGGTCATATAACCGTAAAGCGCACTGTTGGAATTTAAAAAGTAATACAAATAAATAATCCTTCTTGTATGTAATGAGATTTTATATTATTGTAGAATAGGTATTGTATTTTGATGGGGGAGTAATTTACAGGTAAAGAAGGCGATTAACTATTAGGTGAAACAAGCTAACCTATAAGTGTGGGCCAATTACGAATAACAGCGCTTGCAGTAGACAGCTGATAGAACGTGGGATTGACGAACTAGTGTGTTTCCTTCGCAACTTTTGATTTAATTTAAATAATACGGACTGAATAGGGTTGGAGAGAATTATCAAATTATTAACTAAAATACATGTAATATAGAATTATCATCGAGTAAATATTTAGTAATTGATTAACACAGTGCTTTGGTCTACATAAAGGTTGCAATAACGATATAATAAATAAAGTTTTTCTATTAATATTGAGTTGCAGGAGGTCACCTATAATACTACATAATAAATATTTTCCTTAATAACAGATTGGTTAATTACACGGGGCTGCACTAACGAGAAACCCGTAATAGTATTACACTCGCTACACACGTAACATCGGTTTTTTGTTACAAATTGGCGCATACCAATGTGGAGTTGAATTAAACCCCGAAACCTAAAATAAATCTTATTGAGCAAAAAATAGTGGTGGTTACAAATTGCCGCCTTCAACGTGGGGCTTAACGTTGATACACGGGAGTCACACATAAGTGACAACACAACTTTAATCTGTTGTTACAAATTGGTGAACCCAACAGTGGGGCTTTTAAACATCCTCAATTATAATTAATACAACATCGATTTGGTCTTTACAATATATATATATATATATTTACATAATTATACAAAATAGTCTTTTTTCTCTCTCGCTTTCTCTCTCTTTTGCAGCCTTGAAGGCTCTCTCTCTCTCTCTCTCTCTCTCTCTCTCTCTCTCTCTCTCTCTCTCTCTCTCTCTCTCTCTCTCTCTCTCTATATATTCTCTCTCTCTATATATATATTATATATATACACACATACATAATTAACAATAATAATAATAATAATAATAGTTAATAACATACAATATTACAATGTTGATGTGTAATATGTTAATAATAACATACTAAATGTAGACACACATCAAATGATAATTACTATGGTGTTAACTACATGTGTAAAATGGTACACCAAAACCTTGAATTCAACTCTTTTTAGTATTTTAGATAATAACAGAGGTAACAACGCTTATTAAGCGCACATCCAGTGGAATTATGCCTTAACCAATTACATTTTTTTTCGTCAAAATAATTTTTTAAAACAATTGTTCTTCAGAGTGTAAATTCTCTCCACTCACAAGCACTCAGAATGTTACAGTGGTCACCATATGGTGGTGAACGACATACAACTTCCTCGCATTCGCACAAACACATAACATCGAAACAAGGTTTCTGTAACTATGTGAGAAATCTTTAAAAAAATTTAATTACACATAAAAATTTAATTATCACTTTAATGATTGTTTATCTCAACTTTTTATGTTATAAACCACATACGTTTTTTAATAATTAAAAACAGAATATAATTTCCTACAATTAATAATACTTGATCAAATACAAAAGAATGTAGACACATCAAATGATAGTTAGTGTGGTATTAAAAACAACATGTATTCTGAATTAAAGTCATTTTGATATCTTAGATAACAACAGACGCGACAACGGTTACGAAGCGGACATCCGCTAGAGTCATGCCTTGACCACTCATATTTTTTTACCAGCGAGGTATACGCTGTACCAGTAAAATTATACATCATATAGTACATCTGATTAACCATGTTTGTTTTAGCAATTAGCAAATCTTTTATTTGAAGATATTCAATATTATGGTTTTTACAATAACTAATTGATGTTTTGAAGAGTTTGAAAAACTCATTACGAATAAATACTTTCATTTTGTAAATATTCTTTTCGTTTCGTATTGATATCCATCTACTCAGTGTCTTACGATTATTTCTGAATTATAATCGAATTTAATCATGTCGCATTGACAATATAATCTATTATTACCATTTATTTCTCTGTTTAAAAGTTTTTCTACAATATTAGATCCAAGCAACACCTTGTTCTTTCTCTGAAAATGAACAGTTAACATTAAAAAACGACAAAAAAAAAATAGAGAAGTCTACTTCAACATTTAAAAACATTTTACTATTAATGTTATTATTACTATTATTATTATAATAAATCAATGCTGTTCTCGTTTATTTGGTCTAAAAAAAAAGAGAAAAAATTAATACATAACCACTTCTGTATAAGTAATTATTAGTGGTACTGAAATATCATACTCACATAATCAATATCCAACTGCACGCTCACTTTCTCGTTCGCCAGCGGAGTGTGTGAGGTTACGCATAGTGATAGCACACAAGGCTTCACAGCTTTCAATTGTTCCTCTGTAAATACGTCACACCATCTTTTAGGTAGGTATACATAGAACAGTTTATCCTCCGGCTGAGGACAGGCTCCGGTATCTTCCAAATCTACCACAACTGACTCCCCGAATTTCGTTTTCACAAATTTCATGTGAATTCTATGATACTTTACTCCTAAAGAAAGACTTGACACGTCTCTTTTTGGTAAAAAATTTTCAACTGTCTTCGCGTTCGCAACGATTCCTTCCATGGCGAGTACTGATGACTGCACAGGGAAACACTGGCGTATTTATTCTGTTTCCCCCGACCACGTTCCTTCCTTCTAAAGCGTCATCTCCTTCGGTCATGACCGGATGACGACACCCTACCCCGCACCCCGCACCTCCACCGCAACGGTAACGGCTATAATTTTGCTTCCTACCCCACCCCGCGTCGTCTCGGGCCACCATCTGCTTTCGGTGACGACCGGACGATGACATCCTACCCCGCACCCCCACACCGCACCCAGAGCCTCACCACCACCCCGCACCTCACCAACATATTTTGTTCAATTACTTTGTCTGTCGCTCCGCAACGACCGGGTTTACCCCACCCCGCACCCCACCAACCGCAATCGAGTCCGTCGGCGACAACCTAGCTTCCTACCCCGCACCCCACCCCGCGTCGTCTCGGACCACCATCTGCTTTCGGTCACGACCGGACGATGACATAGGATGATATAGGTAGGACCCCGCACCTCCACCCCACACCACCACTCCGCACCTCAACGGTCATGGCTACAACTTTGCTTCCTACCCCACCCCGCGTCACCTCAGGTCACCACCTCGCGCATCTGCTTGGTGTTCGACGTTTCCTGCTTTTGGTCACGACCGGTCGTACAACCCAGCCCACCGTACCCCGCACCCTACATTCCGCGGGAGGCGACTCAACGAGCGCGCTTCGGTCAAGGTCGCCGGCATCCTGTACCCCGCACCCCGCCTACATCTCGGTCACGGACACCGGCTGCAACCTAGCTCCCTACCCCGCACCACCGTCCCACACCTTTACCCCGCACCCCACACCGCATCGGTCACGGACGTCGGCTTCCTACACCGCACTCCCCACCCCACCCAGCCGTCCGCAACGCGCGTCATCGGTCACGACCGGACGATGACATCCTAGCCCGCACCCCCACCCCACACCTCTGCCCCGCACCTCCAGCACACACCTCATCGGTCACAACAACCCCGCACCTCGCCTACCCCGCACCCACCCCGCGCAGCTGCTCCTCGCGAGCGGAGCGAGGCGACAGCGTTACCGGTCACCGAACTGTCTATATAGGGAACCGACGACGCGAAGCCGGCCTCGGTCCTTTCACAATGGCCAGCAGCAGCAGCAGCAGCGAAAACCGTGCTATCAATGGTAATGTAATTACTATAACATTTATGATACTTGACAATACACTAAACACACAAACAGTATTATTAGATTACAAACACACGGTTGTTGATAAGATTTGTAGCGAAGCCGTAGCAATAAATAATTATATAAAGTGGTATTTAGCAGTTCGTGTATCTTTTAAAAATTTAATAAACACCGAAAATATTTATTGTAATGCGGTATTTAGATCACGTACAGAACTTAAGTCACAGTATGACGATATCGATCAACAGTATTCGATAGCTAGCGAGAAAATAATGGAATCCGTTGACAAATTCACGCGTGACGGAAGCGGGTGGGTCGAAAACGGTGTCGAGTCGGTGGAATTAAATATTACAAAATACAATCCTCTTGTGGGGTCGAGCTTTCTACCTACACCATCGAAATTATCAAACAGTAAGAAAGGAATTATCAATATAAAAAATGTAGACGATGAAAAGTGTTTCTTGTGGTCTGTGCTCGCCGGTATACACCCGATCGCGTGTAACCGCATCGCGTTAGCCATTACCTTCCGTACGAAGAAGAAATAAACATGAAGGACATTCCTTATCCCGTCGCACTCAATAAGATAAAACGGTTCGAAAAATTAAACGAAAACATATCCGTTAACGTTTTTGGCTATGAAGGCGAGGTATATCCTTTACGTATCACTGAACATCGCGGTAGAAAGTACCACGTAAACCTACTACTACTGTCCGACGCGAACACTACACACTACTGCCTCATACGGAACCTTTCGCGTATGCTTTCGTCGTTGACAAAACGAAAGGGCACCTCGTTTTACTGCATCTACTGTCTACACAGATTTTCGGACAATAAAGATACTAACACGGCGCGAAAACGAGTTGAAGAACACGAACGCAACTGTTCTCAGCACGGAGTACAGAAAGTAAAACCTCCTGATGAGAACGAAAAGTTGATGTACAGGGTGAGTCAGCGTTACCTGAAGTTTTTGGCTCGAGTAGTAGCGAGGCTGTACTCGTAGTAGAGGGGTGCGGTTGATCTCACAGTTTTCCCCTAGAGCAGCAGTTTAGTTACAATGGAGAGGTGGACCGCGCAACACCGTGCGTTCGTCGTAGAGACGTTCTTTAAAAATGCAGAATCTGTGACCACCACTCAGAGGAAGTTCCGTCTCCAATTCAACATTCCACGCAATGGTGCAATTCCAACCCGCAATACCATTCTGCTATGGGTTCAGAACCTTCGTGAGACCGGTTCTGCATTGAAAAAAAAAACCGGGAGGTAGTGCGAAGACGGCAACGTCACCTGAAAACGTTGAAGTTGTGCATCATCCAATTCAACAGAGCCCCAGCCGATCTGCAAGACGACACGCTCAGTCTCTTGGGTTATCAAATTCTTCCGTCCGACGCATTTTACACGGTCTAAACTTTCATCCCTACAAAATGGCGATTGTCCAGGAGTCGAAGCCTCAAGATTTGTGAGAAGGAGACGTTTTGCTGACATAATGAGAGAGATGTTCGAAGAAGAACCTGGGATTGTGATTTTAACGTCAGATGAGACTCATTTTCACCTAAACTACTGTGTTTATAAACAAAACTGTCGTTATTGGTCCCCAAATAACCCTCAACAACTGCACCAGCGCCCATTGCATTGTGATAGAGTTACAGTGTGGGCTGGATTGGGGAAATTTGGTGTCATAGGGCCTTATTTTTTCGAAGAAAATGGGAGAGCCGTCACCGTGAACTCTGAGCGTTATTTGACCATGTTGCGTGAATTTCTCCTCCCGGAACTTCGTCGCCGTCGCATACATCGTCAAAATATGTGGTTTCAACAAGACGGAGCGACAGCTCACACTTCGAATGTGTGTTTGGCCGAAGTAAGGAGGTTGTTTCCAGGGAAAGTGATATCCCACAGAGGAGATGTTGACTGGCCGCCACGCTCTCCTGATCTTAGTCCATGTGACTTTTTCTTGTGGGGCTACCTCAAAAACAAAGTGTACATCAATAAGCCACGTACTGTGGTTAAATTAAAGGATACCATTGAACGAGATATTCGTGCTATACCTCGTAACATGGTGGAGAGAGTGATGACAAACTTCGCGCAGAGGGTCGACGAGTGTGCCAAAAAAGAGGGCCAGCACTTAAAGCACATTATCTTTCACAAATGATTAATTTCTGTAAAAAGTAACGTATGAGATGTAAACTGCTATTCATTGTGTATATTTTGAAATAAAAAAAGTTGCTACATCTTAAAATTTTTTTGTGTACCTTAATTTCAAAAACCATCAGGTAACGCTGACTCACCCTGTATTTTAAAATTTTTCACTTTGTCACCGCGTACCTTATACGGTATACGCTGACTTCGAATCGTTTATTGTTCCGACCACCGGTAAAAACGTGGCACATCATATACCAGCCAGTTTCTGCTATGTGATAGTTGACTGGATGGGAAACGCCGTCAAGGAACCTGTAATATACAGCGGTAAAGACGTGGTGGACACGTTCCTTCGTGTGCTTTTAGCCGACGTTCAACGACTCGATAGAAAGTTTAATAAACCGATCGAAATGACAGCGGCCGATGAACGGTCATTCCGAAACGCCTACGCACTGTCATCTGTGCAAGAAGGCGTTAACGGGTGACACGGTTCGAAACCATTGCCACATAACGGGAAACTATTTAGGCGCTGCTCACAATGCGTGTAATATAAATTACAAAATACCAACACACGTTCCGTTTTTTTCCATAATTTAAGTGGCTATGACTCGCATCATTTGATGTAAGGTTTCGGAAAGTACAAGGAAGATGAAATAACGTGTATCGCTACTACAAGCGAACGTTACATCTCCGTTACACTCGGTCAGCTGCGGTTTTTCGATTCTCTGCGGTTCATGAACGCGTCACTTGAAAAACTCGTCTCCAACTTATCCGCGGATAAATTTAAAATCCTTAATCAATTTTACACACGCAATGTTGATTTACTGTTGCGTAAAGGTGTGTACCCTTACGAATACGTTACGGACGATTCAAAATTTGACGAGAGGCAGTTACCGGACCGCGAACATTTTTACAACGGGTTGACAGAGTCGGATATAAACGAAGAAGATTGCGCGCACGCTCGAGCGGTTTGGTCGGCTTTCGACATGCAAACGTTCGGTGATTATCATGACCTTTATTTAAAAACGGATGTACTACTGCTTGCTGATGTATTTGAAAACTTTCGAAACATGAGCTTGCAGTACTACGAACTCGATCCGTGTAACGTTTTTACCACCGCCGGTTTAGCGTGGAACGCGATGTTGAAAATGACAGGGGTCAGGTTAGAGTTACTCCGCGATATAGACGTACACCTGTACATCGAAAAAGGTATACGAGGCGGTTTAGCAGCAATTTCTAATCGGTACGCCAAGGCCAACAACCCGTACATTCCCGATTATGACGCAAGCAAGCCGCACAACTTTTTACTGTACCTCGATTGTACCAACCTGTACGGAACGGCTATGACACAGCCTTTACCACTGTCCTGTTTTCGATGGTTGGAACGTACACAGATTGATACGTTGAAGGCGCACGCGTTATGTGACGATGGTGACACCGGTTATATCCTGGAAGTCGATCTGGGGTATCCACATTACCTACACGACTTACACAGTGACTACCCTTTAGCACCCGAAAAGCGTACTATTACGGACAGTATGCTTTCACCGTACTGCTATCGTATGAAGCTGTTAAAAGACTTTGTGTGTAGTAACGGTAAGGTAGAGAAACTGATAACGTCCCTCGAGGACAAGACAAAATACATTGTTCATTACAGAACACTGAAACTCTACCTCGAACTAGGAATGGAGTTGAAAGCGATTCACCGTGTTTTAGCATTCACACAGTGCGTATGGTTGAAACCTTTAATCGATTTTAATACGGAGCGACGAAAGGAAGCCAGAAACACCTTTGAAAAAGACTTTTTTAAGTTAATGAATAACGCGCCGTACGGAAAATCGTTGGAAAACGTACGGAAACGAATCGATTTCAAGTTAGTTCCAAACGAGAAGAAACTTTACAAACTAACCGCTAACCCCAGGCTACAACATTTTTTCATCTATAACGAGGACCTAGTAGGTCTCACGATGAAAAAAACGTCCATTACACTGAACCGACCTTTGTACGTTGGGTTCAGTGTATTGGATATTAGTAAGCTGATCATGTATCGGTTCCATTACGGATTCACGATGAGTACGTACGGGTCACGTGCACGTCTATGTATGACGGAAACTGACTCTCTGTTGTATGACATTCGCACCGACGATGTGTACAAAGACATGGAGGAGCATCTGGAACTCTTTGACACGTCGGAGTACCCTAAGACACATCCGTGCTATAGTGAAACAAACAAGAAAAAGTTGGGTACGTTTAAAGACGAAACAAATGGAATACCGATACTTGAATTTGTCGGGTTGCGCGCAAAATGTTATTCATTCGTTACGGCAAACGATAAAGAGAAAAAGGTAGCGAAAGGTGTGCCACGTTCCGCGATAGCTACACAGTTGAAACATCAACTTTATAAGCAATGTGAAAAGACCACTTCTCAAACTTATACTACGGCGCAGACTATCCAAAGCGAAAAACATAACATATACACAAGAAAGCTTACAAAATTATCGCTGTCACCGTACGATGACAAACGATATGTCTTGGATGACGGTGAAACAACACTGGCGTACGGTCATTATAAACTCTGTCAACCCAGACGCGAGATAATTCAGCAAGCGAGAAAATCCGTTATAAATTATGCGTTCGATATACGTTGACTCGCTTGCAGGAGCAACATACTGTCAGTAGCGACGATGAAGTCGGTGAAGTTCAGTGAAAACCTAAAGGTATATCTCGTACCAAAATTTTGCGATTCGCGATTCGGGTGGCGATATGGAAAACGTACGCAAAACTATTGCAAAGGAATTGCACAGACCGCAGACCGATGAGAAGGAACTTTCCCAGACGTGCGGTGGAGGTAAAGGGGTTACACGACCTGTACCAAGCGGATTTGGTGGAAATGATACCGCATGCCAAGTTGAACAAGGGGTACAAATATCTAATGACGGTAATAAACGCATTTAGCAAGTATGCATATGCTATTCCCTTAAAAACTAAATCGGGTGTTGAAGTAGCACAGGCTCTCGAACCAATAATTGTAAAAAATAAAATGAAATACCTGCAAACGGATAAGGGGAAAGAGTACTTTAACACTACCGTACAAGCTTTAAGAGATTCAACATCAAACACTATTCAACGTATAGCGAGAAGAAAGCGTCCATCGTAGAGCGATTTAATCGTACGTTGAAAACGAACATGTACCGCGCGTTCAGCGAGCAAGGGCATTATCGGTGGTTGTCACTTTTGCCTAAACTGGTGATGGAATACAACGACAGAGTGCATAGAACTATAGAGATGAAGCCGCGACAAGTCGACAAGAGCAACGAGCGAATTGTGTTGGAACGAATAAGAAAAAATACCGTACCGCGGAAAGTTAGCAAGAAACATAAGTTTAAAATAGGCGATCGAGTGCGTATCAGTAAATACAAAATCACATTCGCTAAAGGTTATACACCAAACTGGACGAACGAGATATATACAGTGCACAGAGTTCACCCAACCGTACCGGTTACGTACTTGTTGAAAGATCACACGGGTGACGTTGTGGACGGTGGGTTTTATGAACAAGAATTGAGTAAAACCAGCGTTGGTGATGTGTATCTCGTTGAGAAAATATTACAACGTAAAGGTGATCGCGTGCGAGTGCGCTGGCTCAGCTTTGACGGTAAACACGATTCGTGGATACATAAAAAAGATCTGATATAATAACATTACCACAGTATTTAACCGAACGTAAACGAGTTAAGATGAAGATTGAACAACAATCGTTAAAGTTAAATGTTAAGAACGTAGACTCTGCTAAGTACAACGGTGAAGTTGCATATAATAAACACAGTCCACTGTTTCCAAACACAGTTCGATGTATAGTGTGCGGCGGGTCATGTAGCGGGAAGTCAGACGTTGCCTTTAACATGTTATTCGATTCAAACGGACTGCGATTTCAGAACCTGTACGTGTTCTCCAAATCGTTATTTCAACCAAAATATCGTATGTTGGAAGACGTTTTTAATGCTCTCGCTGACGAAGGAATGACGTACTTCACATACAGTGAAAACGATGAAGTACCACCTCCGCACGAAATTGTACCTAATTCAATCATGTTGTTCGATGATGTGGTATGTGAACGGCAGAATAACATACGAAAATATTTCGCTATGGGACGGCATAGCGGTGTGGACACTTTGTACCTTTCTCAGACGTACAGTCTGGTGCCAAAGCAACTGGTGCGTGATAATACCAATTTCTTAGTTTTGTTCAGACAAGATGATCTCAATTTACACCACGTTTACAACGATCACGTTAACACAGACATGAAATACGAAGAGTTCAAAGCGATGTGCGCCGAAGCGTGGAAGGATCGTTACGGATTCTTAGTCATCAACAAGGGCTCACCGATAAACGCGGGCAGATACAGAGTGGGTTTCGATCGTTTTATACATAAATAGAATAGTTTGTGCGAGAAAGTCATCAGTGTCAAGATGGATGACAAGCAATTGACACAAGAAATTGATGCAATTAGCGACAACATAAGGCAAAAGTATCGTGCGTTGAAACATGACCTCAGAGAGAGCGATGAAGCGTTAACGAGAACGTACAAACCTCTTTTGGAACCGTTAACCCAGATTTCGGAAAAGTTGAATGTCTCCGGTGATAACATTAAAAAAATAAAAGTTGAAGATGAAGATACAAAGACAGCTGTCGAGATGACACCACCACCATCACAACCTCGATTCCTTAAAACGGAAGTGTTGGCACAAACTCCTGATGTCGAAACACCGAACGTGACTCTTGAAGAGTTTTTAGCAACACCCGAAGGTCGACATGAAGCACAAGAATACGTTGAACAGTCTGTCGAAGGTCCGCTCGCGAGGAAATACTTACTACTCGCTTTATCTGATGATCGAGAAAAAAAGATGGATCATACGTACGGTGTCCGTAATGTTGCAGACAAATGGATGGTGGGCAATTCGGTGTTGGAGATCAATCCAGACGACAGCTTCTACATAGCTGGAAAACGATACAGGGGTACACCGGGTCTCTACGAACTTATGTTTATGAAAGAACCCAACAAGAGCGTCTACGATGAAAACGATTTAGCAGCGTACAAATCTATACCGTCGGACACTAACGCACATAAACATTATCATTTACCCGGTGCTAAAATAAATACAAACAAAGGTGTAAAGTACAGAGAGATAATCGCCCGATTGTTCCCACCGCGCAGCGGACGTGGTATCGATTACGTACACTGGAACGATCCCAACGAACTGGTTGAACGGTTGAGACTGCTGGTAAGTTCAAAACGCGCCGGTCACACCGGACACGACAACGAAATCATCTCCGTTGTGGAGGAATTACGTGAAGCCAACATTATCGTATAAATTTTATGAACGTCGGTGTAACAACTCATTGACGTCAACACTGTCAACATGTGCGGATTAAATTTGACACCTGACTTTGAAGTCGAAAACGAGAGACTGAAAACCTTTACATTATGGCCTGTGCATTTGATCAGTCCGACCGCTATGGTTGCCGCAGGCTTTTATTACACAAATGAAATTGACAGGGTTCGATGTTCATTTTGCGGTATAGAAATCTTTCGTTGGAAATAGGGTGACGATCCGATTGTATTACACACGCGATGGTCACCACAGTGTCGTTACTTAAAACGGTTAGCACATCATTTGTAGCGTGCAGTCGTACAATGGTTGTGGACAAGTTCGGGAGACATCAAAGCGCCGTGAGCGTGCGACGAGAAACAAAAAGACAATTATGCGATACTGTAGGATTTAAGATTACGAATGATGGGCATATAGATGTTGAAAACAAAAAGATCCGCAATCTGAACGAACAGGATGCAGCAAAGGATGCTGTATCCCTGACTTATATGCAAACACATTGTCTGCTACTCGATGATCAACGTAAAAGCGTGGACGTTATAGGGTGTAGATTGAAAAATGTTGATACTCCTGTAGACGTTAAAGACGTAGTCAACAAGTATTACGTTGATGACAACTGTATACAACACTCGAGTCAAGAGAGAGGTGAGGTCATCGATGCACGAGATCGATGGGTAATCAACGTTCGAAGTCCGGAACAAGCGACCGATGCGGTCAACAAAAACTTCGTTGACTCGAACGTCATTAAAAAAGTATCGAACAGCTATTTGTTTGGACAGAGCTGGTTGTCGGGAGTGAGTTCACCGATTTTTGCAGATGACGCGGTTAACGTAAAATACATGTTGCAGAACACCGTTAGCTTGGGTGAAGATGGTGTTTTCAAAGCAGCGGAAAAGAGAATAACAGACGTAGCGGATGGTTTTGCGGAGAGCGATGCTGTTAACTTACAACAATAAGTTACGACGATACGTAAAGAGCGAGATGTATAAAGTCGCTAAGACATTTCAGTATCAACTGGACAACTACTTATTGAAATTGTCTAAGCCACGTAGTTCAGAAGACAAGTGGACACTCGACACGAAGGAAATAAAAAGGTTAATAGATGAATACGATAAAAACACAGAAGAGAAAAACTGGAGATCGGTTTACGATGTACAACAACGTTAAGAGGAAAAAGGGGTGGGGCGTCGGAAACGTGCTTAAAAACGTTGTACCATCCGTTGTTTCGTCAGTTATCAATCGCGCGGTGGACGCACTACCTGTCGAATTACATCTGCCGGGTTACAGATTCTGTGGACCGGGCACGAAACTCGAAGAAAGATTAGCGCGTGGTGATCGTGGAATCAATCAACTAGACGAAGCCTGTCGCGAACACGACATCGCTTACGCTCAATACAAAGACAACGAAAGTAGACGTATTGCAGATCGTAAACTCGCGGAAAAAGCGTGGGGACGGGTAAAGGCTTTGGATTCGGGTATCAGCGAACGAGCTTATGCGACAGCAGTTGCAGCGGCCATGAAAGCAAAATCAGCAATAGGAAGCGGCCGACGTCGTAAAAATAAAAAGAATGTGAGTAGTCGTTGTCGTGGTGCTGGTGGTGGGATGAAGAAGAGGAGGAAGAGAACTGTCCGAACCGCTAGGAAGAAGAAGAGAACTGCGTCCGGATTGTATCTACGTCCGTACCGAAAAAACTAATTCACATACCGCTCCGCCCGTTGTCCGAAGATGAATTACGTGTATACGCAAAAAAGCTAAACATACCGTATTTTAGAGGTGTTTACATGCGTAACGCATTACCGGATACAGCGCCGTGGAAGAACGAAAGCGCCATCGTGAATTTGGATGACGAGAGCGGACCGGGAACCCACTGGGTATGTTACAAGAAGCGTGGAAATCGAGTACACTATTTTGACGGATTCGGTAATTTACGTCCACCTCTCGAGCTGATGCGATATTTTGGTGATACAGCCGACGTTCGTTACAACTATGAACGGAAGCAACCTCCTAACACGGTCATCTGCGGTCATTTATGTTTAGACTTTTTATCATCTTCTGATCAGTAAACATCAGCATGTCGTCGCTAACGGTCACCGTGACGGGTACCGACGCTGCGAATCTCGTGTGTAACTTTTTCCCACCTCTCGAGTTATACGGTGAATGGTACGTTGGTCTATTGGATTTTACATCGTATAATTCAATACCAAACGTTACTGAAGGAAAAAATAATGAATTTCCAGTAAAAATTTCCAAGGATCAGTGGTCCGTCATCAAGTTGCCTACCGGCACCTACGAAATCAGTGATATCGAAACGTATCTGCAGAACAGTTAGGCGAGAGAACAATCAGTTTACGTCCAAACAACAACACATTAAAGTGTGAAATTTACTGTAAGCATGTCATCGACTTTTCGCATACACCGAATACCATTGCAAGTATGTTAGGATTCAAGGAGAATCAACAGCTGGAAGCGTATAAAACACACGAGTCGAACGTACCCGTCGACATAATCAAAGTTAACACCGTTCACGTACGGAGTAATATCGTACGGGGTGCGTAGAAGGACGGCCAGGACCAGCACACGTTGCATTCGTTTTATCCGACTGTGGCACCAGGTTTCAAAATAGTTGAAACACCGACAAACGTAATATACTTACCGGTAAACGTACAACGCGTTGACAACATCATATTGTCTCTCGTTGATCAGGACGGGGGTTTAGTCGATTTTCGCGGTGAAGTTATCATAATACGACTGCATCTTTAATATACAATGACTGTATCTCATTGAAAAGATGTAGATAAGACTACATCTGACAAACGTCACCTGTAAAAAGGGAGTGTGTACGAAAGAAACATGGTAGTCGGTGTTCAACGTTGAAGCGATTGACATCAAGGAACAAGCGTTTCTTACTTTCACTTGGATTCAAATTATACGATTAAAATAATGTCGGGTGAAATTCTAGCTATCGAACGAGGAGCGGCTTTCGATAACAGAATCGTTGAGTTCGAATATCGTACGCACGCACCGTATGCTTCCACCCGATACGGTAACAACGATGAAATACGTATACCCATCCAACAACAGGATGTTTTCACTTTACCGGCGGAGAGTTTTCTGTACATCGAAGGAACATTGACCAAGGTTAACGCTACCGACACAGCGTTGAACGTGAAATTAATCAACAATGCAATGGCTTTCTTGTTTGAGGAGATCCGTTACGAAGTGTGCGGTGTGGAAGTAGATCGTACGAAAAACGTTGGAATTACGAGCACTGTGAAATTGTTACTATCGAGCAATGAGCATGAAAGAAAGCATCTAATCAATGCAGGATGGGTGACGACAACCGACGAGTCGTTGACAGTACACGAGAGTACCGGTGATTTTACGTTTTGTCTTCCGTTGAAAATGCTACTCGGTTTCAACGAAGACTATACACGCATCATGCTGAACGTTAAGCAAGAATTGATTCTGTTGCGTACCTCTACCGATCAGAACGCAATGGTGCTAAAAGAATCTGGTGCAACTGCAAATGGTAATCTCGTATTAAACAAAGTACACTGGAAGATGCCCTATGTGTGCGTGTCAAACAAGTACCGAATACCGCTATTGGAGCACATCGAGGAGGATCATGAACTAGTGATGCCGTTCCGCAGTTGGGAATTGCACGAGTATCCCGTTCTACCGACGACAAATCGACATTCGTGGACCTTGAAGACATCGTCACAGTTGGAAATACCTCGGTATGTAATATTAATATTTCAGACGGATAGGAAGAACAATATAGCGAAAAACGCGTCGGAATTTGATCACTGCAATTTAACGAATGTCAAGCTTTTTCTGAACGATAAATACTATCCGTACGATAACCTGAACCAGGACATCGATAAAAATCGTTACGCACTGTTCTACGACATGTATACACGTTTCCAAACATCATACTACGACCGTCGCAACAGAACGCCTCTTTTGACACCTAATGAATTTATAACGAAAGCACCGTTGTTTGTCATCGATTGTTCCAGACAAGAAGAACCAATCAAGTCGTCTGCCGTTGATGTGCGTTTAGAATTTGAATCCAGTAAAAATTTCCCAGATAAAACCACCGCTTACGCTTTGATTATACACGATAGGATAGTACAGTACACAGCGTTGTCGAATACTGTTCATCACCTTATAACAACCTCAGTCCATTTCAACGATGGAAGGTGACTGTGACAGCAGCAGCAGCAGCCATTGTGAGTATAACGTTTACTTGTCTCTTGCATATCCGATCAACTCGTACTCTAAGTTCGTTACCGTCGGACTGTATAAAGAACTCAACTATGAACCGGGTGTTTTGTTTACAAACGGGAAAAAGAAACGTATATTACATGATTTTTCTGAGTGGAATTACTTGATGATCTTTCGTGAACAGTTACTATCCAGTATGTTATTGTACGAAGAAGGTGAAAACCGTGAAAATAAAAAGAGTGTGATGATCAGTCATCACTTTGGGAAAACGTTTGTTCGGATTAACGGTAGTAAGAAAGAAACATTTGTTTTCACAGAACCCGAGTGGATGCGTTTTGGTTATTTATTAACCGTACTAAAGTAATATCTTATTCGCTTGTTTTATGATCAAGATCACTTCAAATCGTACATTAATCAAGTAGTAGCCAAGGGGTGTTATGTACCACCATCCTTCTTTTTCCCCTCGTTTTTTCGATTGGAAAGCATTCGTCACGACCAACAGCTAACATTTGATCGTCTTTACGATGAACTGGTGTTGGAAGGAAAAGTAGAGGGGGAATTTCAAAAAATTAACGTACTCGATGCGGACATGTGTCACTCGGAAAAATGAACTTGAATAGCACGGTTATTGCCGAGTTTGAAGCGTTTTGCGGTGACAAAAATGAATATGTAATCAAAGAGTTCGTTACAGTTGACATAACAACCGGACGTTTTGTTATCGTGTTGTTCGCTCCACCATACGAAAGCGCACGACTGCACCAGAAATTCCGAAAAATCAATGACTGGTTGGAAACACATTATCACAGGATACGATGGAACGATGGTAATGTACCGTACAAGAATATGGTACGCATCGTTGCAGACATTTTTTCAGATTATCCTGTTGTCTATACAAAAGGGTTTGAGAAGGCAAATTTCTTACGACAGTTGTATCACGATGGTGAGGTGATTCACTTAAACGATATTCAAGCACCTGTAGTTCCTAGATCCTTTCTACCCATCATACAATGTCCTGTTCCTCATCGTCAACCCGTTACCACTCCCCCCTTACACTGTGCATTGCGCAAAGCTTTGTTTTATGCAGAATGGTTGCGGCAACGATATAAAATATAGTCGGTTGTGAACATGTTTTCATCATGGTGTTGGTGTGAATGCTACGTGGCAGAAATGTCCATAAACGTAGAATTAGGTACCGTAGTGTGTGCGTGTGTGCTAACCTAGACTACGTCACCGTCGCGGTAGAAATACTCATAAACGTTGTCCTGGTAGTTCGAGACGGGTCACTGGCACGGTAGATATACCTGTAAACTCGTCAAGAACCAGTACGGGTGTGAAAATTACTCATTACGGTACAGCAAATGTGAATACGCATCATGTATGAACAACATATTCACCCGATTTAAAAAATAAAAATAAATAAATAAATAAAGTAAATAAAAAAATATGTACTGCTTTTACACATTGGCTTAGAATTGCATAGTGTATCTTTATTATTATCTACCACTGTACTAGTCAATAGTACAGCGATAGATAACGTGGAGTAGGCCTGCTTTACGAATCTGTAAAGTTGGGGAAACCACGTTAAAAAAAGCGTAGCAGGCTCTCATTCCCCTCACTCAGGCTGCTAGGAAGAGGATGCGAGGTAAAAAAATAAAAGTATAACGAAATGTTTATTTATTTAATAATAAATAAACTTATATTGTGCTTTATGATTTTACACATAGGACGACAGTAGATATCACTCGTCCACCTCATGGTTACAAGTAAGAGACGAGAAGTATAAGTACAGAAATAATTACAGTTAAGCGATAACGGCCCCTTGGTGTAGTGGATGCACGCCGGTTTGGTGTACCGGAGGTCCCGCGTTCAAATCCCGGAGGGGCCATAATTTAGTTTTATGTACAAATTAATATCCAATGACATACCATTGTTACAGTCGAACACATGCGTCATGTGGTCGTACATTTCGGTGTTAAAATTTCGGACACCAAGAATTTCGGGTAACCCCATTCGTCGATTTAAACATTTCGGGTACTAAATTTCAGACACCAAAAATTTCGGGTACCCCCATCCGTTGTTTTAATCATTTCGGGTGTCAAATTTCAGACATCACGCCCTCTACGTCGTCGTCGAACCAGCTATCATATCCACCCAGCCTCCTGTTTCGTCATAACCAGTGTTTTATACATGCGTCATGTGGGCGTACCCACAAATTTTGGGTACCCCACCCGTTGTTTTAATCATTTAGGGTCCCAAAATTCTGACATTAAAAATTTCGGGTACCCCCCATACGCTACAGAGACAGAACGATTATTTTGTTACGTCAAAATAAACCAGAACGCGGAAGTGTTTTAACATTCGGACAGCAGCTGCCAGGGCCTCTGTGTGATGTCATGAACTGGAACCCGGTTAGGGCGTACCCACCTTTCGGGTACCACCATCCGTTGATTTAAACATTTTGGGTAACGGTACCCGATGCCCCCAAAATTTCGCGTAACGGTACCCGATGCTCCCAAAATTTCGCGTAACGGTACCCGATGACATTACCTCTGTGCGTCCAGGCCCTCGGCAACCGCCTAATTCCGGGTACCCCCATCCGCTACACATTGTTTTCGGCTACCAAATTGCGGACATGCAGAAACCACGGCCTCCGTGACGTCTTGAAACAGGTTTTAGCCATGCGGGCGCCAGCGACTAGGGCCTCTGTGTGACGTCATGAACTTGAACACGGAAGTGTTTCACACACACACACACACACACACACACACACACACACACACACACACACACACACACACACACACACACACACACACACACACACACACACACACACACACACACACACACACACACACACACACACACACACACACACACACACACACACACACACACACACACACACACACACACACACACACACACACACACACACACACACACACAACAGTGACGTCACATGAACAGCTCGGACACCAGCTGCCAGTGCCTCTATGACGTCATTAATTGGAACCGGTAGTGTTTTCGTTCGCAACCCGGAAGTGTTTTCGAACACTCACTTTTATACTACTGAGGATACAACACGAAGCGTGAGGGATCGAACTTTCATAGGCGAGCATGTCCGTGTACACCGTTGCGTAGTTCATCCGTCCGTGCGAATCGTGTAAACCGTGCACGCGTTGAACGGCACGATACAGTTCGGGAATCGGACGGAAACGTGAAAGAAAATTCCATCCGTGACGTACGGTATACTTGAACATACTCTTTTCGTAAACCAGGAGTTCTATCGGTACGTTGTTTCGTTCGCACTCTTCGATAAATTCAAGCCAACGTGATTTGTTGTGTATACGATCGGAGACTATAATCAACAGCACGATCGGTGGCAGATCACTGCTACGTTTTTTTATGTGATGGCAACAACGTCCGTGATATCTGTCAACAACGAACTTGTAACGTGTACAGTAGTTGCCGCAAAATCGGTTTTCTTCACAAAATACAAGGAACACAAGTTGGATCGTATCGCGCTTTGCGACGGTTTTGTTATCACGAAATGTTTCCCATCGTTGTATCGATAGACGTCCATCGTGTCGGTGATCTGCGAAGCAAGTGATACGTGCTTCGACATCTACACAATATTTAAAGTGTACACGCATATTGTTTTTGGATTTTTTTTTTTAATCATGGGCACCATCACTCAGACTTTGGACTGGCTACTGTCGTTTAGTAGCAGTAGTAGTAGTACTAACACATAGTACTTCTAATACTACCAAACGGGTTTGTGAGTTTATGCCGGCTCTGAAAAGAGCCGTTTTTGTGTGCGTCGACTTCTACAACCACTCGCGGACGAAATTACATGTGGACATTGACGCCTTATGGACTTGGGCGGGATTGTCGCCGGCATCCCAATCCATAATTCTTATTTTGCATACACAACATCTTACAACATCGCCGTCGCCTTCGTAAAAGAACCCGGCTTTGGCTAGATCGTACAATTTCACGTTCTCATGCGGATATATAGGGACGTAAAATTTAATATGCCCACGGCGTTGGATGTTGTAATAGCTGTTCAGACGTTTTGTAAAAGAATGTGCGTATTCGTCCATATCTGAAGCTAGAATGCTCGTTTGCTTCGGTACATTCCACCTTAGCGAGGATAGCTGCGCGCGCAACCGGTGGGGGAGAGCTGCGCGCGCAGTCGGTAGTGGGGGATTGCTATCACCAATAGGTAGTAGGAGCGTTATGAAATAAAGCATGGTAGTGGGAGCGGATAGCTGCGCGCGCAGCCTGAAGTGTAAGCGGAGAGGGGATCGCTGTCGACGTTCACTTTGTAGTTAACCTGCAAGTCTCGTGCAGACTAACTTTCTCGTGGTGCATATAAAGTGGTGATTATTTTCTAACTTCATATCAGTCTTACATTGTTCCTCAAGCGAGCAAGTAATTGTTTTGCTTTTATCGTTTCAAGGTTTTTTCTGTTGTTGTGATTAATAGTGCCAAGAATGCAGTCGTTTGCTGTTGCTCGTAAACATTCGTTGCGTGGCGCGTTGGTATCGTACGTTTACACGCCTGTTACGGAGGACGAAAAATGTGTCAACGATATCATAACCTTTTTCGATGAAATACACGATACGTTACGTACGAACATTCTAAACGAACTGACACGATTGCTTAGTATAAAGTGGCATATAACGGTTAAAGCAAGATTTGTCAAGTACATAGTAAACGCTGACACAGACGAGGACGAAGAAGTGACGACCGAAGCCTATTTTCATGGACGATGTCATACGACGCTGATCGGTGACCGAGACGTATTGCCGGATCGTTTAGAAGCTTCGTACGAAAAAATTATTGAATCAATTTATAAATTCACGCACGAGGGTAGCGGTTGGGCGTTGGACCACATAGTCTCTTTGGAACTCGTTCTCTCACGGTACCAACCGCTGGCCGCCTCCAGTTTCGTCCGTACACCCCCCGAATTGTCTCGTACTAAATCCATCATCAACGTGAACAATACGGGCGATCAAATGTGTTTCGTATGGTCAGTATTGGCCGCTCTGTTTCCTCAACACAGAGACAGCGAGCGTGTATCCAAATACAATTCACATTTCCACAGTATCATCACTTCCGGTATAACTTATCCCACCCGACTATGCGACATTGTGAAATTCGAAAGAGACAATTCTGACATTTCTATAAATGTTTTCGGATACGAAGACAATGAAATTTACCCGTTAAGAATAACTCCTTCCAGTGGCAGACGACATCACGTTAATCTATTGGTTCTTACCACTAACGACCGAAAACATTACTGTTTAGTAAAAAATACGAGTCGCTTATTGTCTTCACTAACCAAACACGACGGGCGTTCTTTCTATTGCGATTACTGTCTGCACAGGTTCTGCAAGATTACGCTCACGCGCAAAACGTGTGCCGGACTTTCGGAATCCGTACGCTGGGTGAATATCACGATCTGTATCTGAAAACAGATGTACTGCTGCTGGCCGACGTCTTCGAGGCGTTCCGTGAGATTTCCATGCGGTACTACCAGATCGACCCGGCTCATCTTTACTCGCTTCCTGGCGTCGCTTGGCACGCGATGTTAAAGATGACCGGTGTGCGACTGGAGCTGTTGACGGATATAGATCAGCATCTCTTTATCGAATAGGCCGTTCGCGGCGGCGTTAGCATGGTAGCCAACCGCCATGCCAAGGCCAACAACCCGCTAATAGTCGATCAGTACGATGCTTCAAAGCCGACCTCTTTCATACTGTACACTGACTACAAAACCTTTACGGTGCGGCCATGTCACAACCGCTCCCTTACGCCGACTTCAGATGGCTTGATTGTAACGAGATCGACTCACTGGACGTGCGTACTCTGAGCGATGACGGTGACACAGGATGACGGTATACTCGAAGTCGACCTACACTATCCACGTGAACTTCACGACCTCCACTCCGATTATCCGCTGGCGCCCGTCCGTTCCTGCGTCAATCCCGACAAGCTTTCACCATACTCTCACCGACTCCATACACGACTGCACTATACAAAAGGGTTTAGCAGATCGGAAACGCCTTCGTCGTCCGTTCCCAAGTTGCTGACGACTTTGGACGACAAGCAAAAATACGTTCTCCATTTTCGAAATTTAAAGTTGTATCTGAGTTTTGGACTAGAATTGAAAGCGATCCATAGGGTGTCGAGTTTTAAACAGAGAGCGTGGATGAAACCGTTTATCGATTTCAACACGCAAAAGAGAGCGGCCACAAACACTTTAGAAAAGGATTTTTTCAAACTGATGGTCAACGCCGTCTATGGTAAATCGCTGGAAAACGTGAGGAAACGAATAGACTTCCAACTAGTCTCTAACGAACGACGGCTGCAGAAACTGGTTTCCAATCCACGGCTAAAGCGTATGATCCGCTATACCGATGACTTGGTCGGACAGGCCTTACGAAACAGGACGATATTCCTTTCCCGTCCGGTGTACGTCGGCTTCACAGTACTCGACGTCAGCAAACTAATAATGTACGACTTTCATTATCGGTACGCTGTCGCCAAGTACGGACGACGATTGACATTACTGATGACTGATACAAACAGTTTACTTTACAGCATATGGACTGACGACGTGTACGCTGATATGAAGAGGATCTACACCTTCTCGACACGTCGGACTATCCCGTGGATCATCCTTGTTATAGCGACGACAACAAAAAGGTCGTGGGGAAGTTCAAGGATGAAACCCACGGGAAACCCATCAGGGAATTTGTCGGACTCAGAGCGAAAGGTTACTCGCTCCTGTTGTCCGACCGCACCGACGAAAAGGTAGCGAAAGGTGTGCAAAGGACGACAATAAAAAATAGGTTACGTCATCGATTGTACAGCGAGTGTCTTTTCGATAGTCGTACGGTTTTCACCTCTGCCGAGTGTATACGAAGCGATCGTCATAAGCTGTATACGCAATGTGTAACAAAACTTTCCCTGTCACCTTATGACGATAAAAGGTACGTATTGGACGACGGCGTAACTACGCTCGCGTACGGACACTACACAACGCGTAAACGCACGATATCCGACGACGATGCTGGTCCTAACAATGAAGTGAAGAGGCGGAGGTATACGGACCAGTAACTCACGGTAAGAATAAACTCGTATTTCATGTATAAAAATTATTTAATACAATTCACACAGTGCAAATTCAATAGACCGTCACGGGGAAGGGGGGGAGGTAGGCGACTAGACGACGCCGGTTTAACCTTGTGAAACCGGACTCGAGCCGCTGGTGATGTAATCGACTCCCGCCGAGACAGAGAGGGAATATGCGTTTAATTTTAAACAACAAGATGCTGTCTGACCTCGTGAACGTTATGAGGGTGGGGGGGACCATGTCTGTAGCAGACTCCCACCGAGCAAATGCATATTGTAACCTAAATAAATGTTACGAGTGTATTACAGTTGCGGGTTTATAGTTAATTCAGCCCCACGTTGGAAGCGTCAATTTGTAACCTAAAATCGTAACGATGTGTGTGTTGTAACTTCGAACTCTCGCCTAATTACGCCCAAATATTTATAATATAAATAATCTTATAAGTATAATATAATCACTCCTGTAAGTCAATGTTAATTAAAAAAAAAATTATTTATTAAGTGTTTGATATTATTCGGTTATTGACCATAGACCTGTGTTAAGTGGTTATTAAGTGTTTTACCAGAGAAAAACGCTATATTACAGTTATTATAGTGAATAATTCTGTAATTTTCTCCAACCCTAGTCAGTATGTATTATTTAAATCGGAAGGAGATTAGCGCAGAGAATAAGTTAGTTCTCTATTCTCCCGTATTCACCAGCTGCCTGCAAACGAGCGCTGTTATTGGCGATTGACCCGTTCTTATAGGTTAAGTCGTTCCACTTGACGCTTTTATCACTTTCTTTCTCTGTAAAATACACCCTATTCGAAATACAATAATTATTCTACAATAACACAAAATCGTCAATACAAGAAGGATTCTTTATTTTATATTATTTTAAAATTCCAACAGTTGCTCTCTCCGACTATTAAAACATCATATCGATTCTACAATACAGAATCGATTTGTTATTGAACTCTTGTTTAGATGTTACAATTTAATTATAATTTTCAGTTTTCTTTTATCTCAGGGTACATGTAGTTCTTTTAACTATTAGTAAGGCCAGGTAATGCAAATTCAGGTTACTAGGTATTACAATTTAAATTAAAATCTTATTATATAAAGTGTCAACACAAGCAGGTTTTTTTACCAAACGTTTACAAGATACTCGTTCAGGCAGTGTTCCACTAACGATGACAGATAGCCGAGTGAAGAAGAATGGCTCGAATATTTCCAACTCCAGCTTCTCAATAAAAGTTGGTGTTAGTGTCCCCGGATGTAATGGAAAGTTCAGTTTTTGATCTTCGCTGATTTTTTCGTTTCTGGTGGTCACAGGTCCCGATGGAATTAGTGTAGTATTAAGTTCTTGCTCTGTAGTCAAAAGTGAGGTTCAGTAGGTAAATTTAATTCTCTTTAATTTTGTTGCATGGTATTTATTCACTTCTACTTCTCCAGGTCTGGGTTATCTTCTTTTATTTATGGTTTCTCTTATTACTCATTTGATGTTAGGTTTAGTTAATTTATTCTTTAGATTTTTGATTTGAAATTTGTTTATAGGTAATTTATATTCTCGAAGTGATAGTGGGAAGTCGTCCAATCCGTCTTTTCAATCAGTAATTATATATTAATTTGGATTTATTATATTTTAATTCATGAAGTTTCGTGTTTTTTTTCCGAGATTTATAATGATTGAACTGTCCTCGTTTATATATAACAATTGAATGTCTAAATCAACAAGATTTCTTGCATTTTGTTGCCCTAACAACCATTGCTTCTTCTGTCATTGGATAATATTTGTTATCCTAGAGCCAGAATTAGGAAATATTCTTACACTTATTTAATAAAATACTCCCTGCTTGGAATTACACTAAATCACATAAAACTTTTACTTAATCTGCCATATTAAACCGTATACATTTTACTACATTTTCTTCTTAATTGACTTATTTTAAAAGGTATTAATTTCCTTTTACAAAATACTAAATTTAGGCCTATTGGTTTTATTACCTGTGTTATAATTTTTTGTTTTTAATTTAATTTTTCTTACCTGACCTACTGTACAAAGAGTCACTGGCTTATGGCCAATTATATCAATTTTAATTTCCTGATTTCAATTAATTATTATTATTTAGTTTATCATTGAATCCTTCATTGGTTTTTGACATAATTATAATGACCACTTGACAATTTGTTTACAATTATTGTCTTCCTGGCCAAGTTTACAAATATTATTTTAAGACATCTTCATCAATTATTTAAAGTAAATACACTTAACATGATACCATACATAATAAACACACTTGTATTTAATTACTTAAATACAAGTTTAACATGAATGAAATGAGTACCCATTACTTAGTACTTCCTTAAAGCAATGGCTCCACACTTACTACATACAAAACACAAATTAAATATCATGTAAACACAATATCATGATAAAGCACAACAACAGGTACATTTTATAAAACATTTAATATTAATTGAACAGTCTATTATATTCAAACTCATCCACAGTAAACTCATCTCATTAGACACAGTGTTTATAGTTTACATCTTACACTGCTCATTCCATATTTTATATTTAGGTACACTTTCAATATTTTATTACCTAGTAACCTTACTAGGTATCATTAATGCATTTTTTGGTGAGATTGGCCCTCTTGTACTTAATTATGGCATACCTTGGGCATTGTTTTCAGTTATGTTGACAAAGTTTTTATGTAACGTCGGGAACCTTAACTTTGTTACGTTACATAATACTCCCCCTCCGAAAGAAGTTTATTTTAGCTGAATAAAGTTTAGTTGAAATAAACTTATAGTTTCTTCATGCCTTGGAATGTTTATTTAATAAAATTATCAATTTATAATGGTTTAAGTTTTTCATTGTTTCTGTTTTAATCCGCAATTCAATGGGTTCTTTGGGGTTTATTTTCTCTTTCTATTCTTTAAACTTTTAATTGCACCAGAAAACTGTGTTGACACTCCTTGTATATTTTGTCATTAATTCTCTACTGGCACCTCCCTCAGTTGAAGACCTGTCCTTTTCTCTGGAACTCATAACTTCTTCTAGCTTATTACGCCATCATTTATTATTATCATATTTATATTTAATTACCTCGCTTAGTTTATAATCCCTAAAATACTATATTTCCCTAACATTTTTCCCTAATATCATAGCTGGTACGGAATCAGAGGGGCACTATTGGCTCCCATTACTCTGCTGTTTCCCTAACTATATCTTCTGAGATCAGAGGAACTTCATCTCTGTCCAGAAAAAAAAATAAACGTTGCACTATCACAACCTAATAAATATAATTATTACCTATAAGGTAGCTCCTTCGCTACAAACTTATATTCAAGGGATGATTACTATTATTTCTGAGGTATTCTAATACTTTTCTTAACTTATTTATCTCGTTGTTCTGTAGTTCCATTTATCATATTATTCACCAGTATAGTAGTTAAAGCAGTTCAATATTCATTTTAAATTCTTCTTAGTTCCGTGCTGTCAATTAATTATTCTTTAGCATATGTATTTTACTATTTTTAATTCACTCCCATTTACTTCTGCAATTAAACACTGAATCTCCTCCTTATCATAAATTGTATGGCATATTCTTCCTTCATCTAACTCATTTCTAACCCTTCTTTCTCTTTTTTTTTATGTTTATTAGTTTAAAATAATTTCTTCTGAATTATATAGTAAGGTATTCTTACTTATTTTTGAATTTTGTGGTTTTTATCTTCAAAATTCTCTTTTTTATATTGCTCATAAATTGTTTCCTTAAATACTTGTTTGTAAGGTGAACTTACTTCATTTTTTTGAATTTTGTGGTTTTTTAAATTGATTCCACCTAATTCCTCTGAAGTATCGTGTAATTAGTTTATTTCATTTAATAGTTAGTTTAATATACTTTAATTAGTTTCTCATTATTTTCCTTTGGTTTGCGTTATTTGTTATCCATAAAATCCGTCCCTTTTCTCTATATTCTGTTTGGAATCTGTTTAACCGTGGTCCATTATTTCCTCTGTACTGATTGTTCGGATTTCTCTAGCGTATAGAATTATTTCCGTCCTTGTGACGTGTCTCACTATCATTTGGTTCTTCCATCTTGTCGCTATAAAATTTTCATTTATGCTAAAGTCTACCATCGTTTTTCGAACTGATTCTTCCGTACTGTTTCTTAATCGTTCGAATGGTTCATACATAATCTCCATAAGTTCTCCATGCTCCTCGGTTAGTTTTGGCTTTTTCGGTCCTTCTAATCTATCTGGGAACTCAATTGTGGTTCGCTTAGAGTTTCTTAATTGCCTTACTTCTCTTGGTTCCGTAATTGGTATATCCTGCAGCTTAACTAATCTCCCCTTAATCATCTCCAATCCTTCCCGTGTATTCATTAATTTCCTTTGACGTTTTTGTCTCCCTTTTATTGTCTTCATTTCATTGGTAACCCGTTCTATTCTTCCCGCTATGTTGATTCGTACTTCGTTTAACTTTTCTTGGTTTTTCGCTTGTACCTCCTTTATTCTAGTTTGGTTATTGTTTTCTACTTGATTTATTTTGGCCTCTACTTCCACTCTGAGTTGTATGATGGTTTCATCTGTTTTTTCTAGACCTACCTTAGTTTCAGTTATTTGCTGTCTTACTTCCTCTTCATAATCATCCAGCCTTTTATTAAGTGTTTCATTGACATTTGCAATCCTTTCATTGATGACTTCCCTCAAAACTTGGTTTTGTTCATTGATGATTTGCCGCATCTCCTTATTATTGTTTTCAATTCTTTTGTCTCTTTGTTTGTTATTTTCCGGAATCTGCTTTAAGCTCTCGTCGTTCCTGTCAAGCCTTTTGTTAATTTGGTTTAATCTTTCATTTATCTGCCGGTTATTCTCATCGGTTTCCTCTTTATTTTTGTCAAACTTCTCATTCATTAGTTTGATTAAATTCTCACTCAAAATTTCGTTTTGTTTCTTTGAGTTTTCGTTAATATTGTCTATTTTGTTTTCTAGCTTTTCTGAATTTTCTTCAAGCCTTTCAAACATTTGTTTGTTTTTCTCATTAGTTTGTTTATTTTCTTCTTTAATTAATTCCCATAATTTTTGTAAATCTAGGCCTCCCCTGGCTTCCTCCTTGTCATCCGCCTGTTGTTCCATTTCAATGTCTGTAACTATCTCTGCTTGTTCCTCCCGTCTATCTTCTTCCGTTTCTTGGTCTTTCGCCATCCTTTTAGAAACACCTCTCGTATGCATTCCTGTGCCTCTAATAGTTGCCTGCTCCAGTTAAGTAATAGCGATATAGTCGATTTTTTACTTAACTAAAGCCCACTCGTTGAGCGCCAGTTTGTAACCTATAAATGATTACGTTATTCTCTTCGTAACTCTCGCCTAAATAAGCCCCACATTATGAGCGTCAATTTGTAACCTAGTTTCAGGGGCGTCCGTCTTTTTTAAGCCCCACGTTGTACGCGTCAATTTGTAACCTATAATTTGATGTTTACTAGTGTAATACGGTTGCGGGTTGTAACATGACAGATGTATGCATAATATTGAATGGCAATTGATCATTAGAATAATAAAGTTATAATATTTAAATTTGGAAGAAAGCATTAAGTTTAATATAAATAGATTAATTCATAGCAACTGTGGAAAGAAATCGTTATTATTTTAAAAAATACAAGTTCAAATAAAATGAGTTACTAGTGATGAGTCATCCAAAACCAGTCTCATAACCAAAGGTTTTCAAGTTATAACCCAGGAAGGTAAGAAAGTGAATAACCAAGCAGTACAGAATATGACCAAACCCACAACGAGGAACAATAAATAGAATAGAAACCCTGAATAAGCCAAGATCAACCAATATAGGTGGTGTATTTCTAAAATCAAGAAGAAGATGGAGAAGATCCCAAGAAACCTGATGGCATCAAGAAGAAGATGGAGAAGATACCAGTCCCAGAAGGCAGGAGAAAAGAAGACTGATGAAAGAAGAAGAAGGCAGCATCCTGAAGAAGATGTCATGCTCTTATAAAAGACACACAAATCCCCATACCCCCAAAATAAATCATTAACCAATAAAAGTATAACGAAATGAAAACCACATGTACATAAAATTAAGACAGAGAAGTGTATAAAGTAAAAGTTGCCAGTGAACTAAGATGAAACAATAATATAGTACCCATAGAACAAATCTCCATTGTAAAACACTAACCAATTTATTATGTTAATAAGACTATACGACCATTTAGCAATAACATAATATAAAAGTGCAAAGTGAACCAGTGATAGTTTTGGGTATTATAGAAAATAAACCTTGTGTTTCATTCTTGGCAATCACAAACTTTGAATACAATGAAATATGCAACTTTCAATGACTTGAAATGTGTACTGTGAGAATATGTTACTTATAAGACATAAATCTGTTTAAAATAACATTTTGTTTTAATGCAAAAAGAAAAACAGATTTCATAATACTATTTGAAAAATTTATACTATTTATTTATTTATGACAGGATACAATTCCCCAAAGACAATGTGTAAAAGACGGTATGAAAACTGTAGCATCCTACTTATAATAATAGTTAGCAACAAGAATATAGATATAAGGTTTTTATGAATATAGTATAAGGATGTTTAAAAATGTATTAGATATAATGCCATTTGTTTGGGTCTGCTATAACTAACATCAGAACTGTAAAAAAAATTACTACTGGTAAATAGTAGGAAGTAATTAAGATGTTAGTTAGTAGAAAATTTTTTTTTTGTGAACCATATTTCCATGTTAGAAATAAGGATTTTGTTGTAAAATGTCTGAAGGTTGAAGACAACCATTTATTTAAAAAATATTCTTTATTTGTTTAACTGTTATTTGTATTGTAACCAATACTAATTGTTATTGTGTAATTTGGAAAAATGTTTAGTTTATAAGACTATATTTAAAAGTCAGAGAGGGTATCACACATCATATATTGTTTGTAAAATATTTTGTAAGGAAAAATTGTTAAAACACCTAGGCCAAAGAAAGAAAACCAAACTTCATCAAAACAGAGAAATTACTCATTTAAATGCAAATAAACAAAAGGGGTTTAGACAAAATAAACTTGAGATCAAGCCATATAATTGCACATACCATTTAGAAAGATTTTAATAAATTATATTCAGAATTATAAATAAAAATGAAAATGACTAAACTCAGAAATTTGGACATGGGAGTCATATATTCCAGAATAATGTTTTAGAATACAACTAATTCAATTAATTACAAGAAAATAAGGGAATATAAACCTTTTAATACAATATAAGATTATTAATATTAAATATAACTGATAAAATGGCTGAATTTACATAATAACAGGAAGTAAATTTTGGAGATGTTTTGACTTTTCAGAGAATACAAAATGAAAGTAAAATTACTAATTTTGGACAGAAAACACTATAAAACGGCATTATTTAATCTTAAAATAAGCCGAATGAACTGAAAGATTAATTTAAATAACATCTAGTAAATAAAATTGATAAATAACCAAAGTTTGGGCAATCATATAGTGTATTATTATATATGCACAGGATATGAAATTATATTTGAACAATGTTAAGAATAATATTATATTGGCTAAGAGTTTAATTGAAACTGAAGGAAATAAGATAGTTGATTATTGGTATTTGAACGGTTAACATGACAAGCGTTTTATGACGAATCTAACCTAACTTACAACGGTAATGTCGAGCGAGTGAATAGTACGTTTTTGTGAAATCGCGAGTGGCTTATAAAATATTTCTAGAACACTCACATTATGACAGAAACAATCAAGAAAGATTAAATAACACTGAACAATACATATCTACCCCGAAAAACACTACAAAACACCAGAAAACTGTATAACACAATAACCAAATATTAGTGTCGAAATCGGGAAAAGTGATTGAACTTATAATTACACGGATACACAAAATACAACCCAGAAACTTTACACAAGGCACTACACAACATTTAAAAAGAGATTTGCAGACACCAGAACAGGAATACTGCCAGAAAATATATTATTCGGAACGTAGCAGGAACGAGTGACTTTCTGACCAGCCTGATGGTGGCCATCTTTCTTTGACGATCTCAATGCCTTCTCCGTGCTCACGTCAGCTGTTGGTGAAAACAATTATATTATTTTAAAAATTTATTATTCAATGTCTGTAACTAGTAATAATTTAATAATTACTAACTTGTTGTAACGTTATACTTTTTAAATATTGGCCCGATTTCTCTGACTTTGATAATAATTGGCTGTTTAAAGAACCCTGTTTGAATTTTATATAATATACTTTGTAACTGTTTCGATATCCTGAGAGTCGATGTTATAATCGATAAGAGTCAATATTGCTATTATCTAATAAAATCCTAACACTTTTCACTACTAAATAGTTCTTTATTTCACAAATATTACTAATTACCACTAATATAATTCTAATTAACAATCTACCAGGACTTTACCACCTATAAGTGAATATAACCTACAAAAACAAAAAGGTAAACAAGTATCGATTGGTTTGGAGACAATCTTATGAGTGGTGGTAGTTTATTTAAAAAATACCAGAACTTTAATAAAATTTTTCAGAAGAGTGTTACGCTTTTTAAAACTTCACAGCCCTATATTAATTAATTGATTATAATTAATTAATTAATAAAAAGGAATTTTTTTTTTAATTATATATTTTTTTTAAACATAATTTTTTTTTTTTTTTTTTATTTTCTTCAAAACAACAATTTGTGTTTTGAAACTTTTGGTGAAGCTACATATACATTTCTTCAACAACATTACGCTATCTGACAGGTCTTGCTACAATTGGAACTCGACCAGCTGGGAAACTTAAGGAAGTGTTTCAGGCCAGTAAGACGTCGAGAGCCACACCAATTAAGAACACACAGACTCAATCTTAAGTTATAGATTTTATTACAAATTGGCTAGCCCAAACAGTGGGGCTTGATTACATCAGAACTTCAGAATCATCAGAATTTGTATTATTATTACAAATTGGCGCACAACTTTAGGGGCTTTAATTAGCGATTGGAAGGCCAATACATTCTGCCCAATCACTAGTTGGAGCTAGGCAACAGCTACAAAGCCAGAGAATTTGAAGGGAAAATGCAACGACGTGCAACTTCCAAGAAACGGGCGGCGGAGGCCGAAAAAGAAATAGAAATTGACATGGACAATAAAGAGGCAACGTGGAAGAGTTATTACCACCGGTGTTGTCCAAACAAATTGAACAACCAGAGGAACAACCGGAGATACCCACGCAAACAGGGGAAGTCAATGTCCAGGAGGAACGATTGGAAAAACCAAAACGGACGGAGGAGAAGAACTTACATGAAATGCTCAGGATGATGATGAAAGAAATGAAATCCAATAAGGAAGATTCGAAGAAGGACACACAGTCTCTGAGAGAAGATATCAAATCCAGCAAGGAAGAAACAAATAAGAAGATAGAAGAAAACAGCAAGAAGATGGAAGAAAACAGCAAGAAGATGGAAGAGAAGATGGAAGAAAACAGCAAGAAGATGGAAGAGAGGATGGGAGAAAAGTTAGAAGAATTGAAGAAGGATAATCAATCCACAAAAGAAGAGTTGACTGGGATGAACAAGAACATGGAAGAATTGAAGGAAGACAACCAATCGTTCAAGGAAGAATTCAAGGCGACTAAAGAAGAATTGATTAATAAAATTGAAAATACTAATCAGAAAATCGATGAAACCAGGAAGAAGATAGAGAAGAACAACCGACAATTGAAGGAAGAGTTGAAAGAAGATAACAAGAAGTTGGAAGAGAAGATGGGGGAGAAGTTGGAAGAATTGAGAGAGGACAATCAAATTTTGAGAGAAGAATTAAGAGAGGTCAATCAGGAGAATTTGGACAAACTGGACGAAAGGATGGAATTGTTGCGAGAAGAACTGAATAAAGAAATCAATGTTAACAAAAAAGCGATGAATAAGAAGATGGAAGAAGAAAATATAATGGTCAATCGACAGATTCGAGAGATTGATGGAAAGTGCAACCAGACCGAAAAGGAGGTGCATGAGTTTAAAGAAGTGGTGAACATCAAGTTCACAAATATTGAAGAACATAGTCGTAGGAAGGTAGAAGAACAGAGGAAGGAAAATCAAGAAGAATTCGGAAAAGTACGCAACCAAGTCACAGAAAGATGTAATGATATACAAGAGACCATGGCCAATATCACCGGTCAGGTGCGACAAAGCCGAGAGGAAATGGAAGCGATAAGAAACAGACCGACTCATTTCACTGGATTGCCCGTTAACGAAAGCCGAGAGTGGCTCAACTTCCGGCAATACAAACGTAAGCCGATGGAGTTCCTGGCTAGGGTAGAAGAATATTTGACCAAGCATAAAATTACTCAATGGAGCCATAGCAGGGAGATATTCGATGAGTCTTTCTGAGAAATAACAGATAATTGGTGGATGGCCAACCGGAGTGAAATTCCTGACTACCAACAGTTCCGGAAAATGTTTAAGACAAAATACTGGTCTGAGACCACCCAGAACTTGATCCGTGACAATATTTGTAATGGAAGATACAGGGCACAATTAGGTAGCAGTATGACGGCATATTTCTTGGGGAAGGTGTGCATGGCAAAACACCTCGAGCCGGCAATCCCAGAAGAATGTTTAGTGAACAAGATATCGTATCATTATGATGAGGACATTATCAGGGCCCGGAGAGGCAGCCAGATCAAGACGATCCAGGTGATGACGGAGTTATTAGAGGGATACGAAAACGAGGAGTATTATCGGCAGAGCAGGAAGAGAAATGAGAGACCAGAAGCAAGGCTGACTACCTACCCCAATAACGGCAATAACCATACAAGTAACCGGAACCAGCCCAGTAATTACGACGGCCCTAACAACCCGCCGCGTAATAACCAGTTTACCGGTAATTTTAACGGCGTGAGGAATAACAACCCTTATCCAAATAATAGAAACAATTTTTACCAACATAATAATGTCCCATACAGTCAGAGAAATCCATATCCCAACAATAATGGTGACAGACCTTACCCACCTAACCGAAATTACTATCATAATAATTTTAGTAATAACAATAATAGCAATAATAATAACCGAGTGTCGCGCCCTAGGGTAAATTTTATAAGAGCAGAAGATCGCGGACCCAGGAGATATTATCAACCGAGGAGGAGCAGCTTCCACGGCGCCGACCGAAGATGGAGGAGTGCAGAACGAGACGGCCCAAGACACGAACAGGGAAGACGAAGTACAAGCCTGGAGGATCTTGGCCGACAACAGAACAGGGCGTTAAACCTCAACCAGGGTACAGAACGTCAGGAAACAAACCAGAGTTTCCCGAACGATGCCTCGGTCAATAATAACATGAACAATGACCAAAATACTTTAAACGAGAGGAGGCAGTAATCAACAACAATGACCCGTTACTGCTTATACTTCCTGGGTTAGAAAAGGATGAATTGCGACAAGCAAACCAGCATAAAAACATCACTATTATAAGTAACCACTATCTGAAAGACATACGAACTGAACTTTTGGAAGAGAACGAGAAGAGTCTCAGCAACAGTAATAATGAGATAATTTATATAACAGCGGAGGTGGAAGGAGTTCCCGCTAAAATAATGATAGACACAGGCGCTAATATTTCAATAATAAACTCCAATGAATTGGAGAGAATCCAGAATAAATGTGGAAAAACCTAACATTTGAAGGAGTAAGAGGAGCTAACCATCAAAGAGCGACATTTAGAAGAGAAGGCATTTATAAGGAAAGAAAAAGAGAAGATCAACTTACAAAAGTATAAATAAAATGGTCCAGTGTAGAGTACAATATATAACCATATGTTATGGTAAATGATAAGCATAACAATACATATGAGTTGAGGGAAATCGTTTCAGGAAAAATCAAAGGAGTGTACAATCAAGCTTCTATGAAGAAATATTATGAAGAATGAGTTGGGAGTTTTGAATTGAACTTATTAATTATAAAAATTTAAAATTGAGTAAGTACATCTTACTACAACCTGATAATTTTGGAAAAAACGTTATGGAAGAAAGAAAAAGAGAAAGAGAGAGAATTTTGAATTTTGAAATTATTATTTATAAAAATATAAAATTGAGTAAGTACATCTTACTACAACCTGATAATTTGGAACAAAAACTTTATGGAAGAAAGAGAAAAAGAGAGAATTTTGAATTTTGAACTTAATAATTATAAAAATTTAAAATTGAGTAAGTACATCTTACTACAACCTGATAATTTTGAACAAACTTTATGGAAGAAAGAAAAAGAAAGACTTTTGAATTGAAATTATTTATAAAAATTTAAAATTGAGTAAGTACATCTTACTACAACCTGATAATTTGGAACAAAACTTTTTGGAAGAAAGAGAAAGAGAGAGAATTTTGAATTTAATATTAAAAATTTTAAATTGAGTAAGCACAGCTTACTACCACTGAATTATGAGAAAAAACATTTTGGAAGAATTAAGAAGAAAGGAATTTTGGATTTAATATACAAAAAATTTAAAAATGAAGTAAGACCAACTTACTATAACTAAGTTTGTGAGAAAACTTTATGGTAAATAATTAAGAAGAATTTGAATTTGGAGAAATACCGAAACATTCAGAAATAATAGTAAGATCACATTACTATAAACAATTCTGAATGAAACAATCCTGGGAATAAATGAATTAAACAGAATTTGAATGTTGATAGAACGTCAGAACTTTGAAACAAGATAAGATCAACATATTACAAGGATTTATGAGAAATATTTTTCAATTAAATAAAAAGAATAGTTTGAATTTTACATTAAAACTAACCAAGTTCCAAAAAATAATTATGTGTCAATTATAATTGAATTGAGAAGAAAATAAAGTGATTAATTCAGAAAAGGGAATTAACGTTAATCCAGATTAAATGCTAGATATTCACAACAGCATTTGCAGGAGTAGAGAAGAATAACAAAAAAAGTGTAATATGCAAGAGAAGAAAAAATTTGGAAGCAAAGAGACTAATTACTTATGAAACGATAATGAAAACAGTTAATTAAGAGCAAAGAAGAACAACCCATACCAAACAGATGGAGAAGATGATTTTGAACAAATGATAATAATAAGACCTATATGAAATGCAAAGAGAAGAAATACCACATGCAATATAATATAAATGAATTAATGTTAATGAATGCGAAGGCGGATTAATAACTTTCTAAGAGAAAGGAAAGAACCAAAATGTTTAAATAAAATGATCAATATAACAACCTGTATATCTAATGTAAAGATACAATGTTAAAAAATTAAATATAATATATTAAGACCATTCAAATAATGAATAAGAAAGACTATATATAAAGACCATGCTAATACTATGAGTAACCAGAAGAAAGTATAAAGAGAATTCAGATGGAGAAGAAAGAGAGTTACACTGTAAACAGTAACCAGAATTATTAAAAGAAAGGTTTTCGACCATAATTAAAATAAATATATCAGACAAGATAAGAGTTTTGAAAAAATATATATAATGAGTATAATAATAATTATGAAGATTTATTAAGATAGAAAATGTGAGATAATCTGAGAGACTACGAAGTGAAGAATCCAAAGATATTTTTATTAGTCGAAAATGAGACTACTTTTTATTTATTTATTCGATGACTGACTGAAGATAATTCCAGCAGCATTATGTTTTTTTTTGAGCAGGGATGAATATGCCTCTGTACTCAATTTATAGAAGTGGTGTATGGCCAGAAGAGAAGTAGCGTACAGCGCCCCTCTGATCTGCCCCAGCCCACGTGATAGGGAATGTTAGGGAATTAATATCCCAAGGATGCAACATGAAGTTTATAAAGAAAGAAAATGTATTACAATAATAATATATCTCAGAAGACACTAACTATCCGAAAAGGATCAATAGTAAAACAAATAACCATATATATAAAATTAATTAAACTCTAATATAAAAAAGTCGATATAAGAATGGAGAAGAAAATGAATTATAAGAAATTATGAAATTATCATAAGAAATTATTTCATCCATAAACATGTCTGAAATAATTACTTCTGGAGGAGAGCAATCTGTAACGTGACAGATGTATGCATAATATTGAATGGCAATTGATCATTAGAATAATAAAGTTATAATATTTAAATTTGGAAGAAAGCATTAAGTTTAATATAAATAGATTAATTCATAGCAACTGTGGAAAGAAATCATTATTATTTAAAAAAATACAAGTTCAAATAAAATGAGTTACTAGTGATGAGTCATCCAAAACCAGTCTCATAACCAAAGGTTTTCAAGTTATAACCCAGGAAGGTAAGAAAGTGAATAACCAAGCAGTACAGAATATGACCAAACCCACAACGAGGAACAATAAATAGAATAGAAACCCTGAATAAGCCAAGATCAACCAATACAGGTGGTGTATTTCTAAAATCAAGAAGAAGATGGAGAAGATCCCAAGAAACCTGATGGCATCAAGAAGAAGATGGAGAAGATACCAGTCCCAGAAGGCAGGAGAAAAGAAGACTGATGAAAGAAGAAGAAGGCAGCATCCTGAAGAAGATGTCATGCTCTTATAAAAGACACACAAATCCCCATACCCCCAAAATAAATCATTAACCAATAAAAGTATAACGAAATGAAAACCACATGTACATAAAATTAAGACAGAGAAGTGTATAAAGTAAAAGTTGCCAGTGAACTAAGATGAAACAATAATATAGTACCCATAGAACAAATCTCCATTGTAAAACACCAACCAATTTATTATGTTAATAAGACTATACGACCATTTAGCAATAACATAATATAAAAGTGCAAAGTGAACCAGTGATAGTTTTGGGTATTATAGAAAATAAACCTTGTGTTTCATTCTTGGCAATCACAAACATTGAATACAATGAAATATGCAACTTTCAATGACTTGAAATGTGTACTGTGAGAATATGTTACTTATAAGACATAAATCTGTTTAAAATAACATTTTGTTTTAATGCAAAAAGAAAAACAGATTTCATAATACTATTTGAAAAATTTATACTATTTATTTATTTATGACAGGATACAATTCCCCAAAGACAATGTGTAAAAGACGGTATGAAAACTGTAGCATCCTACTTATAATAATAGTTAGCAACAAGAATATAGATATAAGGTTTTTATGAATATAGTATAAGAATGTTTAAAAATGTATTAGATATAATGCCATTTGTTTGGGTCTGCTATAACTAACATCAGAACTGTAAAAAAAATTACTACTGGTAAATAGTAGGAAGTAATTAAGATGTTAGTTAGTAGAAAATTTTTTTTTTGTGAACCATATTTCCATGTTAGAAATAAGGATTTTGTTGTAAAATGTCTGAAGGTTGAAGACAACCATTTATTTAAAAAATATTCTTTATTTGTTTAACTGTTATTTGTATTGTAACCAATACTAATTGTTATTGTGTAATTTGGAAAAATGTTTAGTTTATAAGACTATATTTAAAAGTCAGAGAGGGTATCACACATCATATATTGTTTGTAAAATATTTTGTAAGGAAAAATTGTTAAAACACCTAGGCCAAAGAAAGAAAACCAAACTTCATCAAAACAGAGAAATTACTCATTTAAATGCAAATAAACAAAAGGGGTTTAGACAAAATAAACTTGAGATCAAGCCATATAATTGCACATACCATTTAGAAAGATTTTAATAAATTATATTCAGAATTATAAATAAAAATGAAAATGACTAAACTCAGAAATTTGGACATGGGAGTCATATATTCCAGAATAATGTTTTAGAATACAACTAATTCAATTAATTACAAGAAAATAAGGGAATATAAACCTTTTAATACAATATAAGATTATTAATATTAAATATAACTGATAAAATGGCTGAATTTACATAATAACAGGAAGTAAATTTTGGAGATGTTTTGACTTTTCAGAGAATACAAAATGAAAGTAAAATTACTAATTTTGGACAGAAAACACTATAAAACGGCATTATTTAATCTTAAAATAAGCCGAATGAACTGAAAGATTAATTTAAATAACATCTAGTAAATAAAATTGATAAATAACCAAAGTTTGGGCAATCATATAGTGTATTATTATATATGCACAGGATATGAAATTATATTTGAACAATGTTAAGAATAATATTATATTGGCTAAGAGTTTAATTGAAACTGAAGGAAATAAGATAGTTGATTATTGGTATTTGAACGGTTAACATGACAAGCGTTTTATGACGAATCTAACCTAACTTACAACGGTAATGTCGAGCGAGTGAATAGTACGTTTTTGTGAAATCGCGAGTGGCTTATAAAATATTTCTAGAACACTCACATTATGACAGAAACAATCAAGAAAGATTAAATAACACTGAACAATACATATCTACCCCGAAAAACACTACAAAACACCAGAAAACTGTATAACACAATAACCAAATATTAGTGTCGAAATCGGGAAAAGTGATTGAACTTATAATTACACGGATACACAAAATACAACCCAGAAACTTTACACAAGGCACTACACAACATTTAAAAAGAGACTTGCAGACACCAGAACAGGAATACTGCCAGAAAATATATTATTCGGAACGTAGCAGGAACGAGTGACTTTCTGACCAGCCTGATGGCGGCCATCTTTCTTTGACGATCTCAATGCCTTCTCCGTGCTCACGTCAGCTGTTGGTGAAAACAATTATATTATTTTAAAAATTTATTATTCAATGTCTGTAACTAGTAATAATTATTAACTTGTTGTAACGTTATACTTTTTAAATATTGGCCCGATTTCTCTGACTTTGATAATAATTGGCTGTTTAAAGAACCCTGTTTGAATTTTATATAATATACTTTGTAACTGTTTCGATATCCTGAGAGTCGATGTTATAATCAATAAGAGTCAATATTGCTATTATCTAATAAAATCCTAATACTTTTCACTACTAAATAGTTCTTTATTTCACAAATATTACTAATTACCACTAATATAATTCTAATTAACAATCTACCAGGACTTTACCACCTATAAGTGAATATAACCTACAAAAACAAAAAGGTAAACAAGTATCGATTGGTTTGGAGACAATCTTATGAGTGGTGGTAGTTTATTTAAAAAATACCAGAACTTTAATAAAATTTTTCAGAAGAGTGTTACGCTTTTTAAAACTTCACAGCCCTATATTAATTAATTGATTATAATTAATTAATTAATAAAAAGGAAATTTTTTTTTAATTATATATTTTTTTTAAACATAATTTTTTTTTTTTTTTTTTAATTTTCTTCAAAACAACAATTTGTGTTTTGAATCGTTTGGTGAAGCTACATATACATTTCTTCAACAACATTACGCTATCTGACAGGTCTTGCTACAATTGGAACTCGACCAGCTGGGAAACTTAAGGAAGTGTTTCAGGCCAGTAAGACGTCGAGAGCCACACCAATTAAGAACACACAGACTCAATCTTAAGTTATAGATTTTATTACAAATTGGCTAGCCCAAACAGTGGGGCTTGATTACATCAGAACTTCAGAATCATCAGAATTTGTATTATTATTACAAATTGGCGCACAACTTTAGGGGCTTTAATTAGCGATTGGAAGGCCAATACATTCTGCCCAATCACTAGTTGGAGCTAGGCAACAGCTACAAAGCCAGAGAATTTGAAGGGAAAATGCAACGACGTGCAACTTCCAAGAAACGGGCGGCGGAGGCCGAAAAAGAAATAGAAATTGACATGGACAATAAAGAGGCAACGTGGAAGAGTTATTACCACCGGTGTTGTCCAAACAAATTGAACAACCAGAGGAACAACCGGAGATACCCACGCAAACAGGGGAAGTCAATGTCCAGGAGGAACGATTGGAAAAACCAAAACGGACGGAGGAGAAGAACTTACATGAAATGCTCAGGATGATGATGAAAGAAATGAAATCCAATAAGGAAGATTCGAAGAAGGACACACAGTCTCTGAGAGAAGATATCAAATCCAGCAAGGAAGAAACAAATAAGAAGATAGAAGAAAACAGCAAGAAGATGGAAGAAAACAGCAAGAAGATGGAAGAGAAGATGGAAGAAAACAGCAAGAAGATGGAAGAGAGGATGGGAGAAAAGTTAGAAGAATTGAAGAAGGATAATCAATCCACAAAAGAAGAGTTGACTGGGATGAACAAGAACATGGAAGAATTGAAGGAAGACAACCAATCGTTCAAGGAAGAATTCAAGGCGACTAAAGAAGAATTGATTAATAAAATTGAAAATACTAATCAGAAAATCGATGAAACCAGGAAGAAGATAGAGAAGAACAACCGACAATTGAAGGAAGAGTTGAAAGAAGATAACAAGAAGTTGGAAGAGAAGATGGGGGAGAAGTTGGAAGAATTGAGAGAGGACAATCAAATTTTGAGAGAAGAATTAAGAGAGGTCAATCAGGAGAATTTGGACAAACTGGACGAAAGGATGGAATTGTTGCGAGAAGAACTGAATAAAGAAATCAATGTTAACAAAAAAGCGATGAATAAGAAGATGGAAGAAGAAAATATAATGGTCAATCGACAGATTCGAGAGATTGATGGAAAGTGCAACCAGACCGAAAAGGAGGTGCATGAGTTTAAAGAAGTGGTGAACATCAAGTTCACAAATATTGAAGAACATAGTCGTAGGAAGGTAGAAGAACAGAGGAAGGAAAATCAAGAAGAATTCGGAAAAGTACGCAACCAAGTCACAGAAAGATGTAATGATATACAAGAGACCATGGCCAATATCACCGGTCAGGTGCGACAAAGCCGAGAGGAAATGGAAGCGATAAGAAACAGACCGACTCATTTCACTGGATTGCCCGTTAACGAAAGCCGAGAGTGGCTCAACTTCCGGCAATACAAACGTAAGCCGATGGAGTTCCTGGCTAGGGTAGAAGAATATTTGACCAAGCATAAAATTACTCAATGGAGCCATAGCAGGGAGATATTCGATGAGTCTTTCTGAGAAATAACAGATAATTGGTGGATGGCCAACCGGAGTGAAATTCCTGACTACCAACAGTTCCGGAAAATGTTTAAGACAAAATACTGGTCTGAGACCACCCAGAACTTGATCCGTGACAATATTTGTAATGGAAGATACAGGGCACAATTAGGTAGCAGTATGACGGCATATTTCTTGGGGAAGGTGTGCATGGCAAAACACCTCGAGCCGGCAATCCCAGAAGAATGTTTAGTGAACAAGATATCGTATCATTATGATGAGGACATTATCAGGGCCCGGAGAGGCAGCCAGATCAAGACGATCCAGGTGATGACGGAGTTATTAGAGGGATATGAAAACGAGGAGTATTATCGGCAGAGCAGGAAGAGAAATGAGAGACCAGAAGCAAGGCCGACTACCTACCCCAATAACGGCAATAACCATACAAGTAACCGGAACCAGCCCAGTAATTACGACGGCCCTAACAACCCGCCGCGTAATAACCAGTTTACCGGTAATTTTAACGGCGTGAGGAATAACAACCCTTATCCAAATAATAGAAACAATTTTTACCAACATAATAATGTCCCATACAGTCAGAGAAATCCATATCCCAACAATAATGGTGACAGACCTTACCCACCTAACCGAAATTACTATCATAATAATTTTAGTAATAACAATAATAGCAATAATAATAACCGAGTGTCGCGCCCTAGGGTAAATTTTATAAGAGCAGAAGATCGCGGACCCAGGAGATATTATCAACCGAGGAGGAGCAGCTTCCACGGCGCCGACCGAAGATGGAGGAGTGCAGAACGAGACGGCCCAAGACACGAACAGGGAAGACGAAGTACAAGCCTGGAGGATCTTGGCCGACAACAGAACAGGGCGTTAAACCTCAACCAGGGTACAGAACGTCAGGAAACAAACCAGAGTTTCCCGAACGATGCCTCGGTCAATAATAACATGAACAATGACCAAAATACTTTAAACGAGAGGAGGCAGTAATCAACAACAATGACCCGTTACTGCTTATACTTCCTGGGTTAGAAAAGGATGAATTGCGACAAGCAAACCAGCATAAAAACATCACTATTATAAGTAACCACTATCTGAAAGACATACGAACTGAACTTTTGGAAGAGAACGAGAAGAGTCTCAGCAACAGTAATAATGAGATAATTTATATAACAGCGGAGGTGGAAGGAGTTCCCGCTAAAATAATGATAGACACAGGCGCTAATATTTCAATAATAAACTCCAATGAATTGGAGAGAATCCAGAATAAATGTGGAAAAACCTAACATTTGAAGGAGTAAGAGGAGCTAACCATCAAAGAGCGACATTTAGAAGAGAAGGCATTTATAAGGAAAGAAAAAGAGAAGATCAACTTACAAAAGTATAAATAAAATGGTCCAGTGTAGAGTACAATATATAACCATATGTTATGGTAAATGATAAGCATAACAATACATATGAGTTGAGGGAAATCGTTTCAGGAAAAATCAAAGGAGTGTACAATCAAGCTTCTATGAAGAAATATTATGAAGAATGAGTTGGGAGTTTTGAATTGAACTTATTAATTATAAAAATTTAAAATTGAGTAAGTACATCTTACTACAACCTGATAATTTTGGAAAAAACGTTATGGAAGAAAGAAAAAGAGAAAGAGAGAGAATTTTGAATTTTGAAATTATTATTTATAAAAATATAAAATTGAGTAAGTACATCTTACTACAACCTGATAATTTGGAACAAAAACTTTATGGAAGAAAGAGAAAAAGAGAGAATTTTGAATTTTGAACTTAATAATTATAAAAATTTAAAATTGAGTAAGTACATCTTACTACAACCTGATAATTTTGAACAAACTTTATGGAAGAAAGAAAAAGAAAGACTTTTGAATTGAAATTATTTATAAAAATTTAAAATTGAGTAAGTACATCTTACTACAACCTGATAATTTGGAACAAAACTTTTTGGAAGAAAGAGAAAGAGAGAGAATTTTGAATTTAATATTAAAAATTTTAAATTGAGTAAGCACAGCTTACTACCACTGAATTATGAGAAAAAACATTTTGGAAGAATTAAGAAGAAAGGAATTTTGGATTTAATATACAAAAAATTTAAAAATGAAGTAAGACCAACTTACTATAACTAAGTTTGTGAGAAAACTTTATGGTAAATAATTAAGAAGAATTTGAATTTGGAGAAATACCGAAACATTCAGAAATAATAGTAAGATCACATTACTATAAACAATTCTGAATGAAACAATCCTGGGAATAAATGAATTAAACAGAATTTGAATGTTGATAGAACGTCAGAACTTTGAAACAAGATAAGATCAACATATTACAAGGATTTATGAGAAATATTTTTCAATTAAATAAAAAGAATAGTTTGAATTTTACATTAAAACTAACCAAGTTCCAAAAAATAATTATGTGTCAATTATAATTGAATTGAGAAGAAAATAAAGTGATTAATTCAGAAAAGAGAATTAACGTTAATCCAGATTAAATGCTAGATATTCACAACAGCATTTGAAGGAGTAGAGAAGAATAACAAAAAAAGTGTAATATGCAAGAGAAGAAAAAATTTGGAAGCAAAGAGACTAATTACTTATGAAACGATAATGAAAACAGTTAATTAAGAGCAAAGAAGAACAACCCATACCAAACAGATGGAGAAGATGATTTTGAACAAATGATAATAATAAGACCTATATGAAATGCAAAGAGAAGAAATACCACATGCAATATAATATAAATGAATTAATGTTAATGAATGCGAAGGCGGATTAATAACTTTCTAAGAGAAAGGAAAGAACCAAAATGTTTAAATAAAATGATCAATATAACAACCTGTATATCTAATGTAAAGATACAATGTTAAAAAATTAAATATAATATATTAAGACCATTCAAATAATGAATAAGAAAGACTATATATAAAGACCATGCTAATACTATGAGTAACCAGAAGAAAGTATAAAGAGAATTCAGATGGAGAAGAAAGAGAGTTACACTGTAAACAGTAACCAGAATTATTAAAAGAAAGGTTTTCGACCATAATTAAAATAAATATATCAGACAAGATAAGAGTTTTCAAAAAATATATATAATGAGTATAATAATAATTATGAAGATTTATTAAGATAGAAAATGTGAGATAATCTGAGAGACTACGAAGTGAAGAATCCAAAGATATTTTTATTAGTCGAAAATGAGACTACTTTTTATTTATTTATTCGATGACTGACTGAAGATAATTCCAGCAGCATTATGTTTTTTTTTGAGCAGGGATGAATATGCCTCTGTACTCAATTTATAGAAGTGGTGTATGGCCAGAAGAGAAGTAGCGTACAGTGCCCCTCTGATCTGCCCCAGCCCACGTGATAGGGAATGTTAGGGAATTAATATCCCAAGGATGCAACATGAAGTTTATAAAGAAAGAAAATGTATTACAATAATAATATATCTCAGAAGACACTAACTATCCGAAAAGGATCAATAGTAAAACAAATAACCATATATATAAAATTAATTAAACTCTAATATAAAAAAGTCGATATAAGAATGGAGAAGAAAATGAATTATAAGAAATGATGAAATTATCATAAGAAATTATTTCATCCATAAACATGTCTGAAATAATTACTTCTCGAGGAGAGCAATCTGTAACGTGACAGATGTATGCATAATATTGAATGGCAATTGATCATTAGAATAATAAAGTTATAATATTTAAATTTGGAAGAAAGCATTAAGTTTAATATAAATAGATTAATTCATAGCAACTGTGGAAAGAAATCATTATTATTTAAAAAAATACAAGTTCAAATAAAATGAGTTACTAGTGATGAGTCATCCAAAACCAGTCTCATAACCAAAGGTTTTCAAGTTATAACCCAGGAAGGTAAGAAAGTGAATAACCAAGCAGTACAGAATATGACCAAACCCACAACGAGGAACAATAAATAGAATAGAAACCCTGAATAAGCCAAGATCAACCAATACAGGTGGTGTATTTCTAAAATCAAGAAGAAGATGGAGAAGATCCCAAGAAACCTGATGGCATCAAGAAGAAGATGGAGAAGATACCAGTCCCAGAAGGCAGGAGAAAAGAAGACTGATGAAAGAAGAAGAAGGCAGCATCCTGAAGAAGATGTCATGCTCTTATAAAAGACACACAAATCCCCATACCCCCAAAATAAATCATTAACCAATAAAAGTATAACGAAATGAAAACCACATGTACATAAAATTAAGACAGAGAAGTGTATAAAGTAAAAGTTGCCAGTGAACTAAGATGAAACAATAATATAGTACCCATAGAACAAATCTCCATTGTAAAACACTAACCAATTTATTATGTTAATAAGACTATACGACCATTTAGCAATAACATAATATAAAAGTGCAAAGTGAACCAGTGATAGTTTTGGGTATTATAGAAAATAAACCTTGTGTTTCATTCTTGGCAATCACAAACATTGAATACAATGAAATATGCAACTTTCAATGACTTGAAATGTGTACTGTGAGAATATGTTACTTATAAGACATAAATCTGTTTAAAATAACATTTTGTTTTATATGCAAAAAGAAAAACAGATTTCATAATACTATTTGAACAATTTATACTATTTATTTATTTATGACAGGGTACAATTCCCCAAAGACAATGTGTAAAAACGGTATGAAAACTGTAGAATCCTACTTATAATAATAGTTAGCAACAAGAATATAGATATAAGGTTTGTATGAATATAGTATAAGGATGTTTAAAAATGTATTAGATATAATGCCATTTGTTTGGGTCTGCTATAACTAACATCAGAACTGTAAAAAAAATTACTACTGGTAAATAGTAGGAAGTAATTAAGATGTTAGTTAGTAGAAAATTTTTTTTTTGTGAACCATATTTCCATGTTAGAAATAAGGATTTTGTTGTAAAATGTCTGAAGGTTGAAGACAACCATTTATTTAAAAAATATTCTTTATTTGTTTAACTGTTATTTGTATTGTAACCAATACTAATTGTTATTTTGTAATTTGGAAAAATGTTTAGTTTATAAGACTATATTTAAAAGTCAGAGAGGGTATCACACATCATATATTGTTTGTAAAATATTTTGTAAGGAAAAATTGTTAAAACACCTAGGCCAAAGAAAGAAAACCAAACTTCATCAAAACAGAGAAATTACTCATTTAAATGCAAATAAACAAAAGGGGTTTAGACAAAATAAACTTGAGATCAAGCCATATAATTGCACATACCATTTAGAAAGATTTTAATAAATTATATTCAGAATTATAAATAAAAATGAAAATGACTAAACTCAGAAATTTGGACATGGGAGTCATATATTCCAGAATAATGTTTTAGAATACAACTAATTCAATTAATTACAAGAAAATAAGGGAATATAAACCTTTTAATACAATATAAGATTATTAATATTAAATATAACTGATAAAATGGCTGAATTTACATAATAACAGGAAGTAAATTTTGGAGATGTTTTGACTTTTCAGAGAATACAAAATGAAAGTAAAATTACTAATTTTGGACAGAAAACACTATAAAACGGCATTATTTAATCTTAAAATAAGCCGAATGAACTGAAAGATTAATTTAAATAACATCTAGTAAATAAAATTGATAAATAACCAAAGTTTGGGCAATCATATAGTGTATTATTATATATGCACAGGATATGAAATTATATTTGAACAATGTTAAGAATAATATTATATTGGCTAAGAGTTTAATTGAAACTGAAGGAAATAAGATAGTTGATTATTGGTATTTGAACGGTTAACATGACAAGCGTTTTATGACGAATCTAACCTATCTTACAACGGTAATGTCGAGCGAGTGAATAGTACGTTTTTGTGAAATCGCGAGTGGCTTATAAAATATTTCTAGAACACTCACATTATGACAGAAACAATCAAGAAAGATTAAATAACACTGAACAATACATATCTACCCCGAAAAACACTACAAAACACCAGAAAACTGTATAACACAATAACCAAATATTAGTGTCGAAATCGGGAAAAGTGATTGAACTTATAATTACACGGATACACAAAATACAACCCAGAAACTTTACACAAGGCACTACACAACATTTAAAAAGAGATTTGCAGACACCAGAACAGGAATACTGCCAGAAAATATATTATTCGGAACGTAGCAGGAACGAGTGACTTTCTGACCAGCCTGATGGCGGCCATCTTTCTTTGACGATCTCAATGCCTTCTCCGTGCTCACATCAGCTGTTGGTGAAAACAATTATATTATTTTAAAAATTTATTATTCAATGTCTGTAACTAGTAATAATTATTAACTTGTTGTAACGTTATACTTTTTAAATATTGGCCCGATTTCTCTGACTTTGATAATAATTGGCTGTTTAAAGAACCCTGTTTGAATTTTATATAATATACTTTGTAACTGTTTCAATATCCTGAGAGTCGATGTTATAATCGATAAGAGTCAATATTGCTATTATCTAATAAAATCCTAATACTTTTCACTACTAAATAGTTCTTTATTTCACAAATATTACTAATTACCACTAATATAATTCTAATTAACAATCTACCAGGACTTTACCACCTATAAGTGAATATAACCTACAAAAACGAAAAGGTAAACAAGTATCGATTGGTTTGGAGACAATCTTATGAGTGGTGGTAGTTTATTTAAAAAATACCAGAACTTTAATAAAATTTTTCAGAAGAGTGTTACGCTTTTTAAAACTTCACAGCCCTATATTAATTAATTGATTATAATTAATTAATTAATAAAAAGGAAATTTTTTTTTAATTATATATTTTTTTTAAACATAATTTTTTTTTTTTTTTTTTAACTTTCTTCAAAACAACAATTTGTGTTTTGAAACTTTTGGTGAAGCTACATATACATTTCTTCAACAACATTACGCTATCTGACAGGTCTTGCTACAATTGGAACTCGACCAGCTGGGAAACTTAAGGAAGTGTTTCAGGCCAGTAAGACGTCGAGAGCCACACCAATTAAACACACCAATTAAGAACACACAGACTCAATCTTAAGTTATAGATTTTATTACAAATTGGCTAGCCCAAACAGTGGGGCTTGATTACATCAGAACTTCAGAATCATCAGAATTTGTATTATTATTACAGGGTTTATAATTAATTCAGCCTCACGTTGGAAGCATCAATTTGTAACCTAAAATCATAACGATGTGTGTGTTGTAACTTCGAACTCTCGCCTAATTACGCCCAAATATTTATAATATAAATAATCTTATAAGTATAATATAATCACTCCTGTAAATCAATGTTAATTAAAAAAAATTATTTATTAAGTGTTTGATATTATTCAGTTATTGACCATAGACCTGTGTTAAGTGGTTATTAAGTGTTTTACCAGAGAAAAACGCTATATTACAGTTATTATAGTGAATAATTCTGTAATTTTCTCCAACCCTAGTCAGTATGTATTATTAAAATTAGAAGGAGATTAGCGCAGAGAATAAGTTAGTTCTCTATTCTCCCGTATTCACCAGCTGCCTGCAAACGAGCGCTGTTATTGGCGATTGACCCGTTCTTATAGGTTAAGTCGTTCCACTTGACGCTTTTATCACTTTTTTCTCTGTAAAATACACCCTATTCGAAATACAATAATTATTCTACAATAACACAAAATCGTCAATACAAGAAGGATTCTTTATTTTATATTATTTTAAAATTCCAACAGTTGCTCTCTCCGACTATTAAAACATCATATCGATCCTACAATACAGAATTGATTTGTTATTGAACTCTTGTTTAGATGTTACAATTTAATTATAATTGTCAGTTTATCTTTTATCTCAGGGTATAACATCTTAACTTGTGTTATAACGTAGGGAACCCGCGTTAATTTGTTATGCCAATTATACAGGCTGCCTTTCGTTGTGACGAGCTGAAAATTAATCACAACAAATAAAACAATTCTTATATCAGGATATTGGGAAGGAGAGACTGTTGATTTATGCACTCAGTTTACTCGGTACTCAGATGACATCTCTTTATTACATTATGAGATAAAGTTCTCTATTTAAAGTTCTCAACATATAGTTTACAGTATAATTATATATATTACTCTTTCAGAAGGGCCCTCAAAATATGATGTACATCTATTTAATTTATTCCACGGATCCGGGATTGAATATATATATTAAGTTAATAATGGTCACCTTGCCATATACAATATTGAAAATTGAGCCATTTGAAGAATGGACTTTATTAATCTTTCAAAACAAGAAAACTTTTAGTTTAAACATTTACTCTTTTGCTATAACCAGTGTTATTAGATTACAGACTACATGTTACATATAATGTCTGTCTTTTAAAGTCTTAAAAGTGGTGAGTTAAATTGTCTTTTGTGGGTAATAATTTTAGTAACTCATAACCATGGAAGACAAGCCTCCATGTCACCTGGTTTTCAGTATTTGCTGCAGAATTGGTTCTTCGGTCCTTGGTGTGTTCCCTGAAGGTCTATCGTTGCCTTAGTATCCGGTGACGGTGAAGTTCCTGAAGTCTGTTATATCATTCGGGGTGAAGTACTCTCATCTTAGGCGACTGTAGTAATTCTTGTAGGATACTCTCATCTTAGACGACTGTTGTAATTCTTGTAGTTATAATAAATAAATAGAAAGTTTGTTTCACAGTAATACACTTCACATGATTATTTACTAGTTAAAAATCACCTTCATGTTTGTAGTAATGTATGAATTACATAGTTTGTTATTTATTCATTGAGAGAGATGTCATCGCCGCACAAATTTAGTTATTTAAATATTCATTGAACCAACCATTCACATAATTATACACGCGTCGCGAAACAACGCTGTACGCAGCTTACGGTGTGAGCGCTCCATTGCAAGTGGGCAAAAATAGTAAAGGGGGAGAGTAGTAATCTCGCGACAATTACTAGTCAACATAAATGTAGTTCCATGTTTCTAATTTAATTAAAGGACTAAAGTTTGATTAAATAATTAAATAGAGATATTCTTATTTACAGACGTTATCAAAGTACATTACAGTGGTCTTATTTAATTATTTAAATAATAACAAAATTTACAATTATATTTAGTTTGTTTAGGGGTCAGAAAACAAGTTAATTCTGGTCAGTGCCTGTATATGCAGGATTAATTAACAAGCTTTACCATTTCTGTACAATTGTATTCCCTTTTATTTTATTATTAGACTTTTTATTAAATATTATTATTATTTAATGATAGCAATAAGATTTAGTTTAAAATGTGAGATTTTATTAAAAATTTAAAATTTCTCAGCTTATACATTAACAATTTAATTAATTAACATATTTTTTTTTAATGAAATCGTCACAAGGGTACATGTAGTTCTTTTAACTATTAGTAAGGCCAGGTAATGCAAATTCAGGTTACTAGGTATTACAATTTAAATTAAAATCTTATTATATAAAGTGTCAACATAAGCAGGTTTTTTTACCAAACGTTTACAAGATACTCGTTCAGGCAGTGTTCCACTAACGATGACAGATAGCCGAGTGAAGAAGAATGGCTCGAATATTTCCAACTCCAGCTTCTCAATAAAAGTTGGTGTTAGTGTCCCCGGATGTAATGGAAAGTTCAGTTTTTGATCTTCGCTGATTTTTTCGTTTCTGGTGGTCACAGGTCCCGATGGAATTAGTGTAGTATTAAGTTCTTGCTCTGTAGTCAAAAGTGAGGTTCAGTAGGTAAATTTAATTCTCTTTAATTTTGTTGCATGGTATTTATTCACTTCTACTTCTCCAGGTCTGGGTTATCTTCTTTTATTTATGGTTTCTCTTATTACTCATTTGATGTTAGGTTTAGTTAACTTATTCTTTAGATTTTTGATTTGAATTTTGTTTATAGGTAATTTATATTCTCGAAGTGATAGTGGGAAGTCGTCCAATCCGTCTTTTCAATCAGTAATTATATATTAATTTGGATTTATTATATTTTAATTCATGAAGTTTCGTGTTTTTTTTCCGAGATTTATAATGATTGAACTGTCCTCGTTTATATATAACAATTGAATGTCTAAATCAACAAGATTTCTTGCATTTTGTTGCCCTAACAACCATTGCTTCTTCTGTCATTGGATAATATTTGTTATCCTAGAGCCAGAATTAGGAAATATTCTTACACTTATTTAATAAAATACTCCCTGCTTGGAATTACACTAAATCACATAAAACTTTTACTTAATCTGCCATATTAAACCGTATACATTTTACTACATTTTCTTCTTAATTGACTTATTTTAAAAGGTATTAATTTCCTTTTACAAAATACTAAATTTAGGCCTATTGGTTTTATTACCTGTGTTATAATTTTTTGTTTTTAATTTAATTTTTCTTACCTGACCTACTGTACAAAGAGTCACTGGCTTATGGCCAATTATATCAATTTTAATTTCCTGATTTCAATTAATTATTATTATTTAGTTTATCATTGAATCCTTCATTGGTTTTTGACATAATTATAATGACCACTTGACAATTTGTTTACAATTATTGTCTTCCTGGCCAAGTTTACAAATATTATTTTAAGACATCTTCATCAATTATTTAAAGTAAATACACTTAACATGATACCATACATAATAAACACACTTGTATTTAATTACTTAAATACAAGTTTAACATGAATGAAATGAGTACCCATTACTTAGTACTTCCTTAAAGCAATGGCTCCACACTTACTACATACAAAACACAAAATAAATATTATGTAAACACAATATCATGATAAAGCACAACAACAGGTACATTTTATAAAACATTTAATATTAATTGAACAGTCTATTATATTCAAACTCATCCACAGTAAACTCATCTCATTAGACACAGTGTTTATAGTTTACATCTTACACTGCTCATTCCATATTTTATATTTAGGTACACTTTCAATATTTTATACCTAGTAACCTTACTAGGTATCATTAATGCATTTTTTAGGTGAGATTGGCCCTCTTGTACTTAATTATGGCATACCTTGGGCATTGTTTTCAGTTATGTTGACAAAGTTTTTATGTAACGTCGGGAACCTTAACTTTGTTACGTTACATAATACTCCCCCTTCGAAAGAAGTTTATTTTAGCTGAATAAAGTTTAGTTGAAATAAAATTATAGTTTCTTCATGCCTTGGAATGTTTATTTAATAAAATTATCAATTTATAATGGTTTAAGTATTTCATTGTTTCTGTTTTAATCCGCAATTCAATGGGTTCTTTGCGGTTTATTTTCTCTTTCTATTCTTTAAACTTTTAATTGCACCAGAAAACTGTGTTGACACTCCTTGTATATTTTGTCATTAATTCTCTACTGGTACCTCCCTCAGTTGAAGACCTGTCCTTTTCTCTGGAACTCATAACTTCTTCTAGCTTATTACGCCATCATTTATTATTATCATATTTATATTTAATTACCTCGCTTAGTTTATAATCCCTAAAATACTATATTTCCCTAACATTTTTCCCTAATATCATAGCTGGTACGGAATCAGAGGGGCACTATTGGCTCCCATTACTCTGCTGTTTCCCTAACTATATCTTCTGAGATCAGAGGAACTTCATCTCTGTCCAGAAAAAAAAATAAACGTTGCACTATCACAACCTAATAAATATAATTATTACCTATAAGGTAGCTCCTTCGCTACAAACTTATATTCAAGGGATGATTACTATTATTTCTGAGGTATTCTAATACTTTTCTTAACTTATTTATCTCGTTGTTCTGTAGTTCCATTTATCATATTATTCACCAGTATAGTAGTTAAAGCAGTTCAATATTCATTTTAAATTCTTCTTAGTTCCGTGCTGTCAATTAATTATTCTTTAGCATATGTATTTTACTATTTTTAATTCACTCCCATTTACTTCTGCAATTAAACACTGAATCTCCTCCTTATCATAAATTGTATGGCATATTCTTCCTTCATCTAACTCATTTCTAACCCTTCTTTCTCTTTTTTTTTATGTTTATTAGTTTAAAATAATTTCTTCTGAATTATATAGTAAGGTATTCTTACTTATTTTTGAATTTTGTGGTTTTTATCTTCAAAATTCTCTTTTTTATATTGCTCATAAATTGTTTCCTTAAATACTTGTTTGTAAGGTGAACTTACTTCATTTTTTTGAATTTTGTGGTTTTTTAAATTGATTCCACCTAATTCCTCTGAAGTATCGTGTAATTAGTTTATTTCATTTAATAGTTAGTTTAATATACTTTAATTAGTTTCTCATTATTTTCCTTTGGTTTGCGTTATTTGTTATCCATAAAATCCGTCCCTTTTCTCTATATTCTGTTTGGAATCTGTTTAACCGTGGTCCATTATTTCCTCTGTACTGATTGTTCGGATTTCTCTAGCGTATAGAATTATTTCCGTCCTTGTGACGTGTCTCACTATCATTTGGTTCTTCCATCTTGTCGCTATAAAATTTTCATTTATGCTAAAGTCTACCATCGTTTTTCGAACTGATTCTTCCGTACTGTTTCTTAATCGTTCGAATGGTTCATACATAATCTCCATAAGTTCTCCATGCTCCTCGGTTAGTTTTGGCTTTTTCGGTCCTTCTAATCTATCTGGGAACTCAATTGTGGTTCGCTTAGAGTTTCTTAATTGCCTTACTTCTCTTGGTTCCGTAATTGGTATATCCTGCAGCTTAACTAATCTCCCCTTAATCATCTCCAATCCTTCCCGTGTATTCATTAATTTCCTTTGACGTTTTTGTCTCCCTTTTATTGTCTTCATTTCATTGGTAACCCGTTCTATTCTTCCCGCTATGTTGATTCGTACTTCGTTTAACTTTTCTTGGTTTTTCGCTTGTACCTCCTTTATTCTAGTTTGGTTATTGTTTTCTACTTGATTTATTTTGGCCTCTACTTCCACTCTGAGTTGTATGATGGTTTCATCTGTTTTTTCTAGACCTACCTTAGTTTCAGTTATTTGCTGTCTTACTTCCTCTTCATAATCATCCAGCCTTTTATTAAGTGTTTCATTGACATTTGCAATCCTTTCATTGATGACTTCCCTCAAAACTTGGTTTTGTTCATTGATGATTTGCCGCATCTCCTTATTATTGTTTTCAATTCTTTTGTCTCTTTGTTTGTTATTTTCCGGAATCTGCTTTAAGCTCTCGTCGTTCCTGTCAAGCCTTTTGTTAATTTGGTTTAATCTTTCATTTATCTGCCGGTTATTCTCATCGGTTTCCTCTTTATTTTTGTCAAACTTCTCATTCATTAGTTTGATTAAATTCTCACTCAAAATTTCGTTTTGTTTCTTTGAGTTTTCGTTAATATTGTCTATTTTGTTTTCTAGCTTTTCTGAATTTTCTTCAAGCCTTTCAAACATTTGTTTGTTTTTCTCATTAGTTTGTTTATTTTCTTCTTTAATTAATTCCCATAATTTTTGTAAATCTAGGCCTCCCCTGGCTTCCTCCTTGTCATCCGCCTGTTGTTCCTTTTCAATGTCTGTAACTATCTCTGCTTGTTCCTCCCGTCTATCTTCTTCCGTTTCTTGGTCTTTCGCCATCCTTTTAGAAACACCTCTCGTATGCATTCCTGTGCCTCTAATAGTTGCCTGCTCCAGTTAAGTAATAGCGATATAGTCGATTTTTTACTTAACTAAAGCCCACTCGTTGAGCGCCAGTTTGTAACCTATAAATGATTACGTTATTCTCTTCGTAACTCTCGCCTAAATAAGCCCCACGTTATGAGCGTCAATTTGTAACCTAGTTTCAGGGGCGTCCGTCTTTTTTAAGCCCCACGTTGTACGCGTCAATTTGTAACCTATAATTTGATGTTTACTAGTGTAATACGGTTGCGGGTTTATAATTAATTCAGCCTCACGTTGGAAGCATCAATTTGTAACCTAAAATCGTAACGATGTGTGTGTTGTAACTTCCAACTCTCGCCTAATTACGCCCAAATATTTATAATATAAATAATCTTATAAGTATAACATAATCACTCCTGTAAATCAATGTTAATTAAAAAAAAAATTATTTATTAAGTGTTTGATATTATTCGGTTATTGACCATAGACCTGTGTTAAGTGGTTATTAAGTGTTTTACCAGAGAAAAACGCTATATTACAGTTATTATAGTGAATAATTCTGTAGTTTTCTCCAACCCTAGTCAGTATGTATTATTTAAATTGGAAGGAGAGTAGCGCAGAGAATAAGTTAGTTCTCTATTCTCCCGTATTCACCAGCTGCCTGCAAACGAGCGCTGTTATTGGCGATTGACCCGTTCTTATAGGTTAAGTCGTTCCACTTGACGCTTTTATCACTTTCTTTCTCTGTAAAATACACCCTATTCGAAATACAATAATTATTCTACAATAACACAGAATCGTCAATACAAGAAGGATTCTTTATTTTATATTATTTTAAAATTCCAACAGTTGCTCTCTCCGACTATTAAAACATCATATCGGTCCTACAATACAGAATCGATTTGTTATTGAACTCTTGTTTAGATGTTACAATTTAATTATAATTTTCAGTTTATCTTTTATCTCAGGGTACATGTAGTTCTTTTAACTATTAGTAAGGCCAACTACTATTATATATAATTATATTATTATATTACTATTATATTATTATATAAAGTGTCAACATACGCAGGTTTTTTTACCAAATGTTTACAAGATACTCGTTCAGGCAGTGTTCCACTAACGATGACAGATAGCCGAGTGAAGAAGAATGGCTCGAATATTTCCAACTCCAGCTTCTCAATAAAAGTTGGTGTTAGTGTCCCCGGATGTAATGGAAAGTTCAGTTTTTGATCTTCGCTGATTTTTTCGTTTCTGGTGGTCACAGGTCCCGATGGAATTAGTGTAGTATTAAGTTCTTGCTCTGTAGTCAAAAGTGAGGTTCAGTAGGTAAATTTAATTCTCTTTAATTTTGTTGCATGGTATTTATTCACTTCTACTTATCCAGGTCTGGGTTATCTTCTTTTATTTATGGTTTCCCTTATTACTCATTTGATGTTAGGTTTAGTTAATTTATTCTTTAGATTTTTGATTTGATCTTTGTTTATAGGTAATTTATATTCTCGAAGTGATAGTGGGAAGTCGTCCAATCTGTCTTTTTAATCAGTAATTATATATTAATTTGGATTTATTATATTTTAATTCATGAGGTTTCGTGGTTTTTTCCGAGATTTATAATGATTGAACTGTCCTCGTTTATATATAACAATTGAATGTCTAAATCAACAAGATTTCTTGCATTTTGTTGCCCTAACAACCATTGCTTCTTCTGTCATTGGATAATATTTGTTATCCTAGAGCCAGAATTAGGAAATATTCTTACACTTATTTAATAAAATACTCCCTGCTTGGAATTACACTAAATCACATAAAACTTTCACTTAATCTGCCTTATTAAACCGTATACATTTTACTACATTTTCTTCTTAATTGACTTATTTTAAAAGGTATTAATTTCCTTTTACAAAATACTAAATTTAGGCCTATTGGTTTTATTACCTGTGTTATAATTTTTTTGTTTTTAATTTAATTTTTCTTACCTGACCTACTGTGCAAAGAGTCACTGGCTTATGGCCAATTATATCAATTTTAATTTCCTGATTTCAATTAATTATTATTATTTAGTTTATCATTGAATCCTTCATTGGTTTTTAACATAATTATAATGACCACTTGACAATTTGTTTACAATTATTGTCCTCCTGGCCAAGTTTACAAATATTATTTTAAGACATCTTCATCAATTATTTAAAGTAAATACACTTAACATGATACCATACATAATAAACACACTTGTATTTAATTACTTAAATACAAGTTTAACATGAATGAAATGAGTACCCATTACTTAGTTGGGTGGGCCGAAAAATAAAAAAATTAATATTTTGAAGTGCTATACCACGGAAAACTTGCCTCTAGAACAGTTATGTGTAAATAAAAAAGGTATATTATATTATCTTACACCTGGTGGTAGCGCATTAGCCTGAAACTTTGAGAAAATATACAAATTTCGTATTTTTTCCAAAAAATAAAGTAGAGATAAGAACTCCTGGTACAATCAATTATCGGCTCATTTTAGTAGGACAACATGTAGTAAGGATAAATAAATTGAAAAATAATACATTTTACTTTATTTTATTAGTACATTAAACTTCAAAAACAACATAAAAAACCAATATTGACATATTTTAAAGAAACAAATAAAAGTTTATTTTCTGTCACTTGGAATGTTAAGTTTGTAAGGCAATGTAGTCTTTTACTTGTCTTATTCAGGTAGTTTGAATTAGACTTGCTTGAAAAACTTGGCATTGATGATCTTGAAAGAAGTGTCGTTCTTATAAAACCATCTCTTGAACTGAATCCAACCACCTTTTGATTTGTCTCGGTGACAAGCTTGACGCATCGTTCTACTGCTTGGGTATGACATGGGAATTTGTTAAAGTTCCATTCAGCTGCTGTTCCACTTGATTTGACCTTAGACCAAATCTCTTGATCAGTGACTCTTCACAGCAAAGGTGGTGGTGAAAGTGTAGTAGTGCCCCAGTGAATCATTTCGATGTGGTCCTTAGCTTGGAAATTGATTTTGGGTGTTTGGAAACTCCTGATTGACTTCCTTTTAGAAGCTACGTTTCTAGCCTTTATAATTCTTCTATAACCCAACTCTCTTACATAATCCCTTTTATCTACCATCATACTCAAAAGTAAGTTTTCTGGATGGGAAAAAAATGCGTTTCTCTCAATTACTGGGTCAATGACCTTTAGCAAGTTTTCTGGAAGGAATCTTGAAGATTTTATAACTTCAAATACATGTTCTGGTCCATTTGTGAAATATTTACTTGTTTTAATTTGAAACCATACAGACATATATGATTTTAAGATGAAAGAAGCTAAGATCTTGTGTTCATCTGTTGGGTTTTCGATACTTATATACAATCGGAGAACTCTGTTCGCTGTTGTTAACCACCTTGAGTGGGAAAGTGGGCCAGGTTCACGAGCAGATAAGTCTTCAGGGCAGTTACCTGCTTTTATAGCACAACTAATGTCCAGCAAGTACTGTTGATCTTTGCTTAGTATTTTTCGGTCAATATCTGGAATCTCACACTCAATACTGTCAAAATTTACCACCGGGAGTTTTTCACATTTAATGAGTTGTGTGCCAATCGGACTACTAAATGATTTTGGTCCCGTTGTTTCACCATCTAAAGCTTGAAACAAATGCCGGAATGGCAATTCATTAAAGTGTAAGAGACACCCCCCCCCCCCCACTGTGGTGGTCTTTTAATGTGTTCTTCGATTTTACGAATGACACCTGTTTTCCAACCCGTATTAGTAACGGTGCCATCACATCCAACTACGTCCAGTTCCTGAAGTGAAAATCCAGTTTCAGTTAAATAAGAGATAATACTGTTAGTAATGTCTTCAGCAGAACCAGAAGAGGGTGAAACATGGCCGATGTAAACAGAACCTGGTTCTTTTAAAATCGTGTAATGCTCCTCTTTTATTGTTCTTCGAAACTGCTTTGAGTTAACTTTTTCAATCACGAGTGTTATCCTTCCTTCCATCAAAATACAGTCCTTGAAGTGGGTTATGCTTTTCCTCGTTTTACATTTGAAGTACTGAACGGTTAACACTTTTTTCCCATCTAAGTTTATTTTTGTCAACAACATAGGCATTGTCTTCATCAGTTACAATACCAAAATCCCGCAACAGACTTGAAGCCACAGCTGCCGTTGCTCTATCTGACAATCCAAAGCGATCACTAGTCAGCGCAGTATTTTTTAATTTAACACGCATCTGCCATGGTGACTTAATTTCAGACTTTGGTAATTTAAAATCATCATCGCTGTCATTTTCAGTGTCTTCAGACGAATTATTTACTACCTCTTTTGGCAGGCAAGTTTCTGTATCTGTTTGTTTTGAGCAAGATGGCTGTGCTATCGCGTCAATTGTGGAATGAGTTGTTTTATGTTCGATTACCTTTCTTTCAAGTCTTTGAGTAATTTTTGTTTTGTTTCCTTTACGTCCACACTTCCAATTTTTTCTATGCCATGTTTTCTTTGCAAGTACATGAATTTTAGTTCAATGACTGGTATTTTTTTTGCTTTTTCACACGTACAGGTAATAGACACAGGGCACTCACAAACTTCAGTGGCCTTTTGGCAATTGCAGTCTAAAGTTATTTTGCACTTACAAGCAGAGATATCAAATAGTAACAAGATTTCTGCTTGAATTCCTCAACTCTCTTTTTGAACTTTTCCTTTTCCTTATCCCGCTTATAAGACTTCATAAGATTATGATAACTGTTATGGTATGCATTAATTAACTGAACAATTCTGTAAAGCGTAACTGTTGGTATGGAAGCTTTATCAAACACGGCTTTAACTTGTGGTGACACAATATTCGAAACTTGAGAAAAACTTACTGACCTGTTGTTTACTTTCAATGCCAAATTGTAATGTTCATTGAAAAAACACTTGAGAACGTCTTCATACGTCGGAAGTTTACTCGCAGATAACTCCTTTGGGTGACCGAATAACGGACAATTAAAGTCGCTGCGAGTAATTTTCTTAGACACAGCCATTAGGACACAGTAATAAAATAATGTTATAAACAAACACTACTAAAACAAACACACTTATCAGTTATAAACTAACATTATTGAAGCAAACACTACTGAAACACACCGTCACGGTCATTGCCTGGCTCAACACTGACAGATACTGTTGTGTCACGGAGCTCACAAATGGCGGGAGGCGCATTGCATTGTGGGTAAATTCCATAGCAATGGTGTGATGGGGGGTGCAGTACAGGTGCAGAGCGACAACCGGAACTCTAGAAGTGGTGACGGGTTGCAATAGACACCGTTGCACGTCGTACGGTTCGTAAAAAATACGTTATATTACAGATTTGTAATGCTTTGCGCTACCCAGAATAAAGTAATTTTTATAGTTATCTTAATCCAACGTGTTTTTTTGCATTACTTTTAAAGCTTTTTCAATATAGCAATTTTTTATCTTGTATTTTTATAGGTCCAAGATAACCTTGTATTTTTCAATAAATTTCAAATATTTAAGCACAATGCGCTACCGATAGATGTGATATATTTTTTTTATTTCATTTGCGTTTTACTTAGGTGCCCTAGAGGCAAGTTTTCTGCAGTATAGCCTTTCAAAATAAAAATATTATAAACATTCGGGCCACCCTACTTCCTTAAAGCAATGGCTCCACACTTACTACATACAAAACACAAAATAAATATCATGTAAACACAATATCATGATAAAGCACAACAACATTTACATTTTATAAAACATTAAATATTAATTGAACAGTCTATTATATTCAAACCCATCCACAGTAAACTCATCTCATTAGACACAGTGTTTATAGTTTACATCTTATACTGCTCATTCCATATTTTATATTTAGGTACACTTTCAATATTTTATACCTAGTAACCTTACTAGGTATCATTAATGCATTTTTTAGGTGAGATTGGCCCTCTTGTACTTAATTATGGCATACCTTGGGCATTGTTTTCAGTTATGTTGACAAAGTTTTTATTTAACGTCGGGAACCTTAACTTTGTTACGTTACAATATATATTATAACCAACCTGCCGTCCGTCTTATTTCTGCAAGAGTGTAAACGTCGTCCTTAACGTATTCTGTAAAATGTAGAAGTGTCAGAGTGTAACTTGTGTATGGGTGTCTTACCAATTCTTCCTCGCTCGGTAACGTAACTTACGATGCTTGAGTCCGTCACGAACGTACGGATAACCAGGTATCGTAGTACTGCCCTGAGGTTCACTAGGAGTGTATGATTCCCGGGTGGCGCCAAATTGTTTATTTAAAACAATTAAAAATGTATTATTATCAGCGGTTCCGCTCAGGCGGTGTGAAGAATTCAATTTGTCCCGCCGCTTATCGAGTTGTATGATCAAGCCAGCAGTTTGCCGTATTCACTGCTTGAGCGCTAGTTACCACTTCATCGACGTTCGCTATAATTTATAATATTAAGAATACACCTTCCTACTGAAAATAAAACACATTTTTATATACACAGTATTGATTTATTAACGATTGGTTATTACTGTTTTCATAGACACAATCTATATTTGATTTCTTATATAATTTTGCACCGGTTATTTATTTATGAGACAATTTCTCTCTGGGTTTTACAAATCGATTTTGAACGTAACTAACATACAGTATGGCGTTCTACCAAATTAGATAGCAAATAATTCCGTTCAAACGTATGGATTCTTTTGATCACATTAAAAGGCTTAGATGCAATTACAATAATAAAAAATACACAACCTTACAATGTTTCTACTTAAATATTGTAACGTGTAGCTATAAGTGGTTTGTTGGAGTGTAGTAAAAGTGTTTTAAAGGTTCGTACATTAATACTAGGTTAGCTTTATAATTTGACAAATTTTCAGTGTCTTAATATTTTTATTTAATCTTTGAAAGAGAATAAAATAGATTCAGTGATATTTCAGAATATAGTGAGAAATATTCAAAGTGCGTTATTTCGGAAGTTTAGATAATTTATAGGATACTTAACAGCTTCGTAGCATGTGATTAATCTGTTGGTCTGGAATAAAGGACTGTAGCCGCAATATAATTCAGTTTTCATTTATTCGGGCTTCTGGCATCTTTTTCAAAGTATTGGGATTAATTTATTCACTTCGTCTTGAATTAAAACGTCTTATCCATCAGGTAATTGAGTTCAGTGATAGTCAGCCTCCTTCTCGTTCAATTTTGACAATTTGTTTGACTTTTAACACATTTTAAATAAGAAAATTGGTTGTTCAGAATTCTGGCGTCTGTTTTTCCTGAGCGTCACTTTTTGAGTAATGATATTCAACGGTAATTTTCGCTACCAGTCCCGTTTCTATGGTTACCAAAGGAATCTGATTGGACTAGCTTGATATAAATCTATTGTTATCAAAATTTGAATTCTTTTCAAATCTTCATATATCTTCTGACTTTCTTCCTTCCATTATCTTCCTTCTTAAGTATTAATTATTAGCACTGTCATTTGTATTTTCTCACAAAGATTATTTTGGTATCCCCCAATATTGGGTTATTTCATTTTTTCTAAGTTTACAATTAATTTAATATTTACTAATTACATTTCTCTGCTTATATAACTCCTTATTTTAATATTTTGTTTTTAATAAAATTTACCATTTATCCTTGGTTAATTAGTCACCTTGGATTTGTTAATTACTTGGCTATTTTCATACAATTAGTATTTGTTGGTGTTTGACCGTTAGGCCTGTTTCAAGTCTAAGTAGCCATTACTGATTTTTGATTATTTCATATACATTATATCTCATTTTGAACTTGCTTCATTACTCTTCCCTTATAATATGGGTGTTTACTTATGCTTTTAAACTACTTATTTTATAAAAACTCTTTGCTTTCCTTTCCATGTCAACACTATCTTATTACTTTGAAATCATGTGATTCTCACCTTTAAATTCTACAATACACTTTTAAGTTCTACTATAATATTATTTTATAATCACTACAGTTAATATCACTCTTCAGTGTTAATTATTACTGAATCAATGGTTTATTTTAAATATTATTCTTAATAACTTTCTTAAGTGTTATTGCTCACTATCAAACCTTAAGTGTTTGTTACTTTTACTAAGTGTATATCTTAGCCTTCCCTATTTTCCCTATTACTATCATTGACAATATTTTTATTTATTTATCACTTGCACTTTTAATTATTTTGTGTTTATTATAATTTACTTAGTGTTTCTTTTTCTATCATTTGACTTTTGGGTAATTTCACTTTCACTATGTTAACTTCCGTTTACTTCTCACTATTTCAATATCTCTCTCTTTCTCAATACATATTGTATATAATTATTAATATCATGTCTTCCCCTATTACTAACTTACATGTACTTCTAATTCTTTGGCTAGTGTATTTTTAGCTATCGTTTTTTATTAATGACTAATTACAATTGTCATTCAATCAATACTAACAATTATTATTTATATTGGTTCTTTACCGGTTTCATTTTCTTTATTATATTTGATTACATTATTTCTCCCTTCTCTATTCTCTATGCCTTTTCTGCGTTTTCTTGACGTGTTTCATTTTATTTTCTTCATCATTGGTTTGTTCCCTCTTTGTTCTCATTTTCTTCTCCTTCACTTCCCATCTTGTTTACTTTTATTTTGGTTCTTATCTGGCCAATCTCTGGGGTTGGGTCAATGTCGTTTGTCTGTCAGTCTAGTCATTGAGTTTCTTTATTAATCACTTTTGGTTTATAACTCTTTCTCCTTCTTTCTTAATTACTTTTTATATTTTTATTCTCTTCATTATTTATTTATTAAAATATAGTATTATTTAGCATTTTTTACATACTTATTGTTATCAAATATGATCTGAACTTGGTGATGTTATTTTAATGTTCCACCAAAGTTGATCATTTTATAAACGTGATTTTAAGTTTGATGAAATTATCAATTGTATTGTATCATTTTCTTCTTACATTCTCCTGCTTCTCGTTCATTTTTATGTTTAATTCTGTATCTTTTATTTCCTTTCTTCTGAGTCTTTTCTTCATTATTTTCTCTTATTTCGAACTAGCTTATTGATTTTTTATTACAAATTATTCCCTATAAATCTTATTTTCCCTAATTATCTCTACTTTGTAGCTGAAATCGATTCGGATGGTCTCTATTGGCTTACCTAACTCCATCGTTCAAAACTACTCTTATTCTGAGATCAGGGGAACATATTCCCTGCTCAGTTAAATGATTGCTGGACTTATTCAACAGTCAATCTCAATTAATGAATCTTCAATACCGTCATCTCGTGACTCATAATAATAATAATAATAATAATCAAAATATTTTGTTGGGAATCTTTTACTTTTGTATTTCATTATTGCTCAGTTCGAGTCATATATTTTTTCATCTTTCTTTATAGATATCGTTTGATAATACTTGAAGCGTTGCTTTTCATTGATACAATTCACATTTTTTATTCATTTTTAATTACTCTTTGTTTCATCTCATTTCATATTATAACTCTTAGAATGTTTATTTTATTTATTTCGTTTTTTTATCATTGGTTTGTTTGTTAATCTTACTTCCCATCTTTCTCTAAATAGTTGTGGAAGTTGATCATTTTGATTGGTATTTTTTTTTTCATAATTTTTTAAATATCATAGTAAGTTAGTGCTTCTTACTAGTTAGGAATTTTTTGTAGCTTATTCCTTTATAGTATGTTTTGCTTTTTTATGCCTCATATTTTGGCTAAAGATGATTGTAACTTAATCTTATTTTGTAGGAATGTTCTGTAACTTCACTCCTTTATTATTATTTTTGTATTTAAATATTATAGTAAGTTGTGGTCCTTACTTTATATGGATTCTTGGTAACTTTATTTCTCCATTTTATAATTGGTCTAAAATATTATCGAACTATTTGCGTAAGTTGGCCTTACATAACTTTTTTGAATTTTGAAATTCATCTTATACTTTTCCTTGTTATTTATTAGCAAACTTATTCGTTTGTCTTGTTACCTCTTTTCATTCAAAGTAATTGGGTTGGTTTTTCAATTTTAAGTTTTTTCAGTCATGTTTGGCTGTCATAATATTTTTTAATTGATGCCTGATTGTATACCCCCTTTATTTTCTTAGTGATGGGGTTAGTGATTTCATAAGTGTTATTGCCCTTGTCTCTTGTGATAGTGTATGGTACTACGTATAATAATAGTAACTTTTTTGTAATGCCTTCTATTGAGCTGGGTAATTCTCTGTTTTTTATCAGCACACTTTCTCCTATCTGGTATTTGATAGTATTTTGATGGTTCTTAGAGTATTTATTCTTCTGTTGCTCTACCTTCTCTGCGATTCTGTTATAAACTCTTCTTTTTTTGAATTGGTATTCGGTGTTTGTGGGAAATTGAATCAGATCGTTTATCTCTCTAGGTGGTGGTCGCTCAAACATCATTGAGTATGGTGTGGCTTCAGTGAAGTTGTGGTAAGCCAGGTTTATAAATTCTTCAGTGGATTTTAGGTAATTGTGCCATTCCTTTTGTTTATTATGGCAGTAGGTCCTTAGAATTCGACCCACTTCTCTAAGTACTCTCTCAGCTGGGTTACTGCTGGGGTGATAAACGGATGTTTTGTAGGTTTTAATACCATGTTCCCAGAGTTTGTTTTTCCATAGAGTTCCTTTAAACTGAGTCCCATGATCGGTTATGATGGCCATAGGTTTCCCCACTTCTGGTATAAAGTTGTTTAATATGATTTCAATAACTTTCTTGGTAGTAGCACGGTTAATGGAGTACAATTTAGTATATTTGGTGAAGTGATCGAATATGATTATAATGAATTTAAATCGGTGTCTTCCTCCACTGCGAGGAAATGGACCACAAATATCAAGGAATACTCTTTATAATTTTTGACTTGATATTATGGGTATCATCATACCCTCTTTTTTAGAATTGTTGCACTTTACCATTTGACAGATATGGCATTTTTGTATAGTTTTGCTCACCTTTCGATAAATATTCTTGATATACACTTGTTCCTCTAGTGATTTTATTACTATCATGGCACCCATATGGCCGTACCAAATGTGGTAGTCCAAGATCAGCTGTTCTTCTACAATAGACGGAATTACTAGTTTCCATTCTCCAATATTAGGGTTATTTTTAATGAAGTTATCATGTACTTTATAATACTGTACAATGGGTTCTTCTTCGTTCAACATTCTCTCTCGGACACTCACTATTTTTGGGTCCACATTTTGCTGTTTGCTTATTTCCAGCGTTATTTTTTTCAGATCTGTTCTGTCCTTGATTATGTTATATACCTTGACTAGCTGTTCTTTCTCTCCCTCGAATGTTTGTTGCTGGATGTTGATATGGGATAATATATCAGCAGCTGTGTTTTTCTTCCCTGGTATGTATTCTCAGTTAATATGGTATTCTTGTAGTAATAAAATCCATCGGGTTAGTCTTCCACGACTGAGCTTACATTGCTTAAGGAAAGATATGGATCTATGGTCACTTCTCACGGTTATGTTGTATCCTAAAATGTACGTCCTGAATTTGTTGCAGGTGAACACAACACTAAGTAATTCTTTCTCCGTGACGTGGTAGTTCCTTTCACATACATTTAAGGTTCTACTTGCAAAGCTTATGACCATATGTTGCCCCTTATCATCTTCTTGATATAATACAGCACCGACACTCACGTCGCTCGCATCACAGTTCATGAAGAATGGCTTTTTGAAGTCTGAATGTTGTAAAATAACGGTGTTTAAACATTTCTCTTTTATTTGTTTAAACACTTCGTCTTGTTCGGTTCCCCATGTCCATTTATCTTTAGTGGATAATTCTTTTTAAATTGTGCTGTTAACTTGGAATAATTGTCCTGGAATTTCCGACAATAATTGCAGAATCCAAGGAAAGACTGTAGCTGTTTTTTGTTTTTAGGTGTGGGGAATCGTTGTATCACTTCAACTTTGTCTGATGAAGGGGAGATGCCTTCTTCTGTCAGATTAAACCCTAAAAATTGTACCTTGCTGGCTATGAACTTTGACTTATCCAGCTTAAGGGTAATGTGGTTATCTGATAATTTTTTCAATACTGTCTCCACTCTATCACAGTGTTCTTGCCAATTTGATGAGGTGATCAGCAAATCATCTACGTATACAGTAGTAAAATTAAGTACCTCTTGTCCCAATATTTGATCCATACACTTAACAAATACTGCAACCGAATTGGTCAGTCCAAATGGCAGTCTTTTCAATTGGTAGTTCCTCCCATCGAACAGAAAAGCTAAGTATTTTCTACTGTTCGGATGTAACTCCACCTGCCAGTATCCACATACTGTGTCCCATGCGCTGATGTATTTAGTACCATGGAACTTCTTTAGAATCTCTTCAATTTCGCCTGGGGATGTTCCATCATTTATGATCATTTTATTGATCTCTCTAGCATCGAGGCATATTCTTACTTTTCCATCCTTTTTCGGTATCGCCACTATTGGACTTGTATATGGTGATTGGCTTAATTCTATTATATCGTCTTCCATCATTTGGTTGATCTCTGCCCTCACTGCATTCCTTTGCGAGTAGGCGATAGGGTATGATTTTTTCTTAAAATCAACGGGCTCTTTGAATATGATTTTACATTGGTAATCTTTTACCTTGCCCGGGGCATCAGAAAAAATGTGCCGATATTTATTGAAAATTTTTATGAGATCCTCTGCCTGGTGAACACTAATCTGTTGATCTCGTACTTCTCGTTGGAATTGTCTGATCTCCTCCAGCTTGTTCGATCATAGTTCTTCATCCTTCCATTCATTTACTATCCTTCCATGTGATTGTTGGCAATAATCGTTTTGTAACATGGTGCAACAGTTGGTTATTGAAGGTAAGTTACTACCCTTCACTATATTTGTTGTCCATATTCCATGTTCAGTGCTTAGTGACACTTCTCCTTGCCGCAGATCAATTATGGCAGAGTATTGTCGGAGTATATCACATCCAACAAGTATTGAGAATGGCAGGCTGCTGGCAACAAGAAAAGACATAGTGAATGTTAAGCCTTTACTATTAAGTTCCAGGGACACTTGTTTCCTGACAGTTTTGTTTTGTCTGCCTGTAGCACCGATGATGGTCACATTGTTTATTGGTAGAGTTGGTATAGGTATACTACTTTCCTGCTGTAATCTGCTTAACTCTACTTGGTCGATCAAAGATATATTAGATCCAGTATCGATCATTAATGTTGACATAATTCCATTTATTTGGGCATTTACGTACACTATCTCACTGTTTCGGCTAGGCATTGGTTGATTACTTTCTTCAATCAACTCGTCTCTTATATTTTTTAGATAATTTGTCTGTATTATAGTGATTATATTTTCCGTCGTCTTACATTCCCCAAGAGATTGGTCCAGTGATGGGCTGTTCACAGTTTTCACTGACCTTAGGCGTTTAAATGAGGGCTGGCCTCATTGTCCCTAACGTCACTAGTGTTTGATGGTTGGTTAGTGATTGGCTCCTGTCGATTATTCCTGTTATCTACGTCGTTCCTGGTATTTTCTTCAAATGTGTGGCTTCTTGTGTTGGGTACCTGGTTAAAGTACGCTCGTCGGTAATTAGCTTGGGAATAGTTTCTTCCTGGACTCCGTTGGGTTTGTCCTCTTACGTAATTTACCTGTGGTCAGTACCCTTGGTTGTTGTTATTATTACCGTTTCCAGGGCGATAATAGTTATTATGACCATTCTGTGGGTAGTTACCCCTGTAGTTGTTTCTGAAGTTGTTTCTGAAGTTGTTATTATGGTTCCCATTTCGGTTGAAGTTTCTGGGTGTATTATTGCCCCGTTAGTTCCCTTGATAATTATTAGGGTTGTTTTGTGGTGGCTTGTTATCACCCTGTTGGTTTGGTGATGATGGTCCTTCGTTTATTCTACTACTTCTGAAGCTTGAGACTCTATTTTTCCTGTATTGCCACTCGTGCTCATGCCTCTCTAACAAACTAGCCATGTCTTGAATGGTCTTTACCTGACTGTACATCCGGGCTTTCTGTATGGCGTCATTGTAATGGTAAGACAATTGTATCACAAGACACTCTTTCGGGATGCGTGGTTCCAAATTCCTTGCCATGCAGATCTTTCCCAGGAAGTAGGATGTGAGAGATTGTCCATTTTGACTCTCATACCTCCCGTTGCTTAGGTTGTTGCGGACCATGTTCTGGGTCGATTCAGACCAGTATTTAGCCTTGAATTGGGTCTTAAATTCTTGAATGCTCTGGATGTCTGGTCTTGTGGCAGTCCACCAGTTGTCTTATGTTTCTTTGAACATTTCGTCCAGCATTCCTCTCACCGTTGTCCATCGGGTCTCTCGATTTTTTATTATCAACTCTTCCACCCTCTTCAGGAATTCAATAGGGTTCCTTTTATAATTACGGAAGTTGATTGTATCCCTATTGTTCGTGTTAATGATATGGTTACTGTTACATAGCCGGTCACGCCAGGCGTCCACTTCTTCCCGTAATGATTCTTCTAGTCTGTGCATCTCGTCAATCCGTTGTTTGTTTTTGTCTACCTTGCTGTCTATTTTATTTAAATTGCTGTACACCCCTTCCATTTTTTCTCCCAGGTCTGTTCGTACAGTTGCTATCTCCTTCTGGTTCTCTTTCCGAACTAGATGTATGTCCTGGTCCATCTGTTCACATCTTTTGGCTGTTTCTTCGTGGCATTCCTCAATTCTCCTTTTATTTTCTCCTTCGAGGTTGTTTATTTTATTGAGTACTTCCTCACGGAGTTCTGAAACAGATTCGTTGGTCTTCTCCAGTCTCTCCAACGTCTCCTCTAACTTCTCATTGATTTCGGTGATCTGTTGTTTGGTTTCTAGCCAGTACTCCATCAATTGGTGTTGTAATGTTTCGTTGTTTTGGTTAATTGTTTGTCTTACTTACTTTCGTTGGTACTAATTATTTTTTCATTGATTTGTTTCAAACTCTCCTCACTCTTATCAAATTTTTCATTAATTAGTTTTAGACTCTCTTCACTCTTGTCGAATTTATCGTTCATTTGTTTTAAACTGTGATTGGTTTCTTCCTTCATACTATTCATTAATTCTAATAATTTAATTATATTGGGGTCTCCTCTAACTTCTCCCTTGTCTCTTACCTGTAGTTCCTTTCTTTGTCTTGGGTTGGTTCTGTAGTGGTTATTGTTGTCTCCACTTCTTCAATCGATGTTCCTTCCTCTTCTTCCCCTCTATTTTCTTCCATCTCCTTGTCCTTCGCCAACTTTTTCGTCACTCCTCTAGTATGCATCTTGTTCTCCTTTCATGACCACCGCTAGAATTTCGTATCTTTCTTTCTTCTAGTCCCACCAGTTGGTCGCCAATTTATAACCAACCTGCCGTCCGTCTTATTTCTGCAAGAGTGTAAACGTCGTCCTTAACGTATTCTGTAAAATGTAGAAGTGTCAGAGTGTAACTTGTGTATGGGTGTCTTACCGATTCGTCCTCGCTCGGTAACGTAACTTACGATGCTTGAGTCCGTCGCGAACGTACGGATAACCAGGTATCGTAGTACTGCCCTGAGGTTCACTAGGAGTGTATGATTCCCGGGTGGCGCCAAATTGTTTATTTAAAACAATTAAAAATGTATTATTATCAGCGGTTCCGCTCAGGCGGTGTGAAGAATTCAATTTGTCCCGCCGCTTATCGAGTTGTATGATCAAGCCAACAGTTTGCCGTATTCGCTGCTTGAGCGCTAGTTACCACTTCATCGACGTTCGCTATAATTTATAATATTAAGAATACACCTTCCTACTGAAAATAAAACACATTTTTATATACACAGTATTGATTTATTAACGATTGGTTATTACTGTTTTCATAGACACAATCTATATTTGATTTCTTATATAATTTTGCACCGGTTATTTATTTATGAGACAATTTCTCTCTGGGTTTTACAAATCGATTTTGAACGTAACTAACATACAGTATGGCGTTCTACCAAATTAGATAGCAAATAATTCCGTTCAAACGTATGGATTCTTTTGATCACATTAAAAGGCTTAGATGCAATTACAATAATAAAAAATACACAACCTTACAATGTTTCTACTTAAATATTGTAACGTGTAGCTATAAGTGGTTTGTTGGAGTGTAGTAAAAGTGTTTTAAAGGTTCGTACATTAATACTAGGTTAGCTTTATAATTTGACAAATTTTCAGTGTCTTAATATTTTTATTTAATCTTTGAAAGAGAATAAAATAGATTCAGTGATATTTCAGAATATAGTGAGAAATATTCAAAGTGCGTTATTTCGGAAGTTTAGATAATTTATAGGATACTTAACAGCTTCGTAGCATGTGATTAATCTGTTGGTCTGGAATAAAGGACTGTAGCCGCAATATAATTCAGTTTTCATTTATTCGGGCTTCTGGCATCTTTTTCAAAGTATTGGGATTAATTTATTCACTTCGTCTTGAATTAAAACGTCTTATCCATCAGGTAATTGAGTTCAGTGATAGTCAGCCTCCTTCTCGTTCAATTCTGACAATTTGTTTGACTTTTAACACATTTTAAATAAGAAAATTGGTTGTTCAGAATTCTGGCGTCTGTTTTTCCTGAGCGTCACTTTTTGAGTAATGATATTCAACGGTAATTTTCGCTACCAGTCCCGTTTCTATGGTTACCAAAGGAATCTGATTGGACTAGCTTGATATAAATCTATTGTTATCAAAATTTGAATTCTTTTCAAATCTTCATATATCTTCTGACTTTCTTCCTTCCATTATCTTCCTTCTTAAGTATTAATTATTAGCACTGTCATTTGTATTTTCTCACAAAGATTATTTTGGTATCCCCCAATATTGGGTTATTTCATTTTTTCTAAGTTTACAATTAATTTAATATTTACTAATTACATTTCTCTGCTTATATAACTCCTTATTTTAATATTTTGTTTTTAATAAAATTTACCATTTATCCTTGGTTAATTAGTCACCTTGGATTTGTTAATTACTTGGCTATTTTCATACAATTAGTATTTGTTGGTGTTTGACCGTTAGGCCTGTTTCAAGTATAAGTAGCCATTACTGATTTTTGATTATTTCATATAAATTATATCTCATTTTGTCCTAGAGCGTTATTTTGTTTTTATAATTATATTTATTATCTATGGATGTGTTTTGGTTCAGTCTTTGTGTGATTTTATTGTGTTACAATTGTTTTATTCATTATTTCTTGTTAATTATTTACTAACGGTTTTCTCTTTTCTAACTCAAACATTGCTTCCTTTTCTTATTTATTTATATTGCCAATGTCAACAATATGGCTATTAATTACTATTTTTTCATCATATAACATATAACATTTAGGTCTATGTTTGGGATAATTACCCAATCCATACCCTATTCATAAATAATTGTTTAGATAATTATTTAACACTTATTATCTAATATTTGTGTACAATTCATTAACTTTGATTTATTGCTTGGGTGATAAACAACCTCACCTCTATTGAACTTGTTTCATTACTCTTCCCTTATAACATGGGTGTTTACTTATGCTTTTAAACTACTTATTTTATAAAAACTCTTTGCTTTCTTTTCCATGTCAACACTATCTTTTTACTTTGTCATGTGATTCTCACCTTTAAATTCTACAATACACTTTTAAGCTCTACTATAATATTATTTTATAATCACTACAGTTAATATCACTCTTCAGTGTTAATTATTACCGAATCAATGGTTTATTTTAAATATTATTCTTAATAACTTTCTTAAATGTTATTGCTCACTATCAAACCTTAAGTGTTTGTTACTTTTACTAAGTCTTTATCTTAGCCTTCCCTATTTTCCCTATTACTATCTGTTAAGTATGAAGTGTTCGTGAATTGTCGATATGTGTTTTAATTAATTCGCCAGGATGCAGAAATGATGAAGAGAGAGTGGACTGTAGTTAATACATTTATTGAAACTTATTCACATTAATACAGCATTGAAATGGTTAGGTGTCACCTTTGAATATAAGATTGGCTAATGAGCGCATCGTAAATACAAGTCGTAAAATGTTACATTGAAGAATTAATTTAATGAGAAAGCCTAGAAGGCCATATATAAGTCTTGGGCCTAAGGCCTACATTAATTGTCGCGACAAAGAAGAAAAATGTGACAGGATAGCAGCGGGCGCCAGGCCGACCGCCGCTAGCGAACGTATGTAACGCACTGTCCAAATGTATGGACATGAATTGAGCAAATTAAAAGCGCAGATTAGCCAACCTATAAATGCAAAAATTACCGCGCTACTGTACATAACTGCCCGCAAAAATCAATAGATTTTTTTAATACATTTTAGTAACTTATTATATAAAATACAGAGTTCTTAATAATGAAAGTTAATCTCAATAGGCTGCATTGAACCTTGAGTTGTAATCTTAGATAACAGTTGTGCATTAATTGTTTAGCGATAAGCTTGAATAAAGATAAGCTTTAATAAAGATAAGCGTTTAGTAGGCCAAGGTTGGCGTACAATGTGATTTTATGCATGATTGAAAATGTAAGCGCTGGCAATGTATTGCCCAAATATATTGTATGTATACAATATTGAACGATATAAAACATGAAAGTACATAATTTGACAATGTTTAATAATGAATGATCGGAAACTCATCACAAGATGGCCCGATAAATTGTAACCCTATGCAAGTCATAGATGGTTACCGTGAAATAGTTGAGGCCAGTAGACCTGTACAGAGTACTGCTTACAATGAACAAATAAATTGTCACAAATTATACATGTTTAGACGTAAATCTAGCATGGCGTCATAAAGTTGAACGAGTCATGCTATACCTGAAGTTTCAGGAATTTACAATATATTGTTGTGTGAGAACAAGCTATAGATAGCTGACTGATTGCGAGCACATATGTAATGACATGTATGTCATACTTAATCAGGAATAATAATTGTGCAATGCATAATCACAAAATACAAAATACCATATAAAAATACAATATAAAAATAAAATCTAAGCGTGGCGTGGTTACAGACAGTAGACGCAAAAAACAATATGTTTTACATAAATGCAAGTTATATAATAAATACAATAAACACCAATTTAGTTAATTACAAATATGAATAAGCGCAATAGCATAAGTAACAAATACGACACTGTGGTTACAAATGTAATACATGAGTTGAACAATTGAGAAATACATTCATAGAACAATAAATCACACATATTAACAACTGTGCAAGAAATGCATACATGGTTGTATAACTGCAAACCATGCGAATATTATGTAACAAATTTTTATAAAACAATACCACCGATAAAATGACACATACCCAATACCAATCAAAATGTAAATGTGTAGGACATAGTATGCCACACAAAATATTAACATATAAATACAAAATAGCAAATATACCACCATGAAACTATGATGAGTATAGAGATGATAGCACAGTGCATGGTTGTGAACTTACAAGTCACATGCAAATTTAGTATAGAAACACGCAATGGTGTAAATTGTCATGAAAATGTTGTGATGATACATATCACAATTAAGTTGACCAAATGGTCATATAATAAAGTAATAAAGCCAATGGCCGAGTAAAATAGCATTGTGCCAAATGATCATAATAACCTTGTGTCTAAGTCCCGTCCCGCGCTGGCAACAGACATAGCTTATGTACTGGTCTCCGCAAAACACCAGTAGGCGTGCGAATGTCTACGACTCTAATTAAGTTATCTGGGCCGGGAAATGTGGCGGTAATTACACCAAATTTCCAGGCTAATGGAGGTAGGTTATCCTCAATAAGTAAAACTAGGTCCCCAATGGAAACATTATCCTTTGCGAAATTCCATTTGTGACGTTGTTGTAATTGGTGTAAATAGTCGCGAGACCAAGCCTTCCAAATGACTTGGACAAACTTCTGGAGAAGTTGCCAACGTCCAAGACGAGAGATAGGAACATGAGATAAGTCTGGGTCCGGTATCGCCGTTAATGGTGCGCAAATCAAAAAATCAGAAGGTGTAAGTGGCACCGGATCATTTACATCCGATGAGATGGCAAATAAAGGGCGAGAGTTTATACATGCCTCTATCTGAGACAAAACTGTCGTAAACTCCTCGAAGGTGAGTATAGACTTGCCCACCACGCGGCGCAAATGAAACTTTAAACTCTTTATGCTGCTCTCCCAAAGACCACCAAAATGAGGTGACGAGGGCGGAATAAATGACCATGAAATACCCTGAGAGGCCGTGAATGATTTGATTGATGAGGTGGCATCCTTATTATGCCAAAGATTGTAGAGGTCATGTAAAACATTGCGGGCCTTCCTAAAGTTTGTGCCATTATCAGAATATAACTGACTGGGTATGCCCCTGCGGGACATAAAACGACGTAAGGCAGCTATAAACGCATTGGCTGTAAGGTCGGAAACCAATTCCAAATGAATGGCCCTGGTTGCTAAGTAAATGAACAAAGACACGTATGCCTTAGAGAGAGTTCTGGATTTCTGCCCGCCATGACGAATCATGAAGGGACCACCATAATCAACCGCGCAGAATAGAAACGGCCGTGATGGAGTGACTCTAGGAGATGGTAAAATACCAAGCCTCTGAACCTGCTGTTTGGCACTAAACCTGAGACACTTGACACATTTACGAATGATGGAGCGAATGACTAACCTGGCATTAATAATCCACCAACGTTGACGAAGTGAGTGATGCACGAGTTGGGCACCAGCGTGAAGTAGACGAATGTGTTCGCGTTCAATAATAAGGTGAGTAATATGAGCCGATGGATGCAAGACAATAGGATGCTTAGTGTCGTAAGGTAATTGCGACTGCTGTAATCGCCCGCCAACGCGTATTACTCCAGACTCATCAAGAAACGGCTCGAGAGAAGACAACTTACTCCTGATAGAGACAGAAGACCCATTACGAAGACAATCAATCTCGGCAGCAAAGTGGATCGACTGAGATTGTTTTATGAAAAAATTAAGAGCATGATGAATTTCGACGGGGGTAAGAGCGCCCGTTAATTTGTCAGCACTGGAGAGTCTAATATTTTTGATGAACCGAAAACAGTAAGCGTATACGCGTGTCAGACGGTGCAACGAAGAAAAGTCCTTAGAAAGGTCGATAGCCAGGGTGGACATTAGAGAAAGGTTGGGGGTTTGTTTCTCTTCCGCAGTGACTTCAGAAGACGACGGATTAGAAGGTAAAAAGGGTGGAAAAGGATTGGACTCGGAAGATTGAGACAAACAAGCGAGACCGTGCCACCAAAGCGAACAATCGCGCAAAACGTCAGGGTGACACCCCCTAGAGATAATATCAGCAGGATTGTGTCTAGAATTGATGTGATGCCATGTATAGGCTTGCGTAAGACGCTGAATCTCGGCAACACGATTAGCGACGTAGCTTTTCCACCTCGTGGACTGGGCATGAATCCAGTAAAGAGACACCATGGAGTCAGAATATAAATGAACACTATTAATAAACGAATAAAGCGCAGGAACGACCTTATATACGAGTCGCGATAACAAAAAGCAAGCACAGAGTTCGATGCGAGGTAATGACACCTGTCGTATGGGAGCCACGCGAGATTTAGAACACAGGAGATGACAAGAGGCCGATGAATCTTGATAAATGACTCTAATATAAATACAGCACCCACACCCCTTTTCAGAAGCATCCGAAAAACCATGTAATTCAACTATACTTGCCTCAAACTTGCAACGAATAGAACGTGGGACAACAATTTTGCTAATCAGACACAAGTTATCGCACAAGAATGCCAAGCCAAACGTAATTGCCCGGAGATCGGTTCATCCCAACCAAGATTGCAAAGCCAGAGTTGTTGCATAAACTGTTTGTACAAGAAAACAATGTGACCAATCAGTACAAGTGGATCGTATATGCCTGCGATAATCGATAGAATTCTCCTCTTGGAGATGCTTGATTCAACGGGGAATGATTTAATGTCAAACAAGAATGAATCGGCAGTGTTATTCCAGAGAATGCCCAGGGTACGCACATTGCCCTGTTTGTTTAAGGGGAGTGATAAATTGTCATGACTTGAGACCACCCTGGGTTCATTAGATGCCCATTTATGCAGCGTGAGACCGTATTGACTCAATAACGTACCTAAGTCAGATTTCAACTTGATCAGATCAGAGATGGTGTCTGCACCGGTTAGCAAATCGTCGACATAGAAATCATTTGTTATAGCTAATGCCGCATCAGGAAAAGAAGCTTCATGGTCCTTACCAAATTGAATAAGACAGCGAGTGGCCAAAAACGAAGCACTAGCCGTGCCGTAGGTTACAGTTCGCAATGCAAAGTGTTTAAATTGTTCGAGGGGAGAGTCACGCCACAGAATACGTTGATAGTGACAATCCTTTTCAGATACGAGAATTTGTCGATACATCTTCTCGATGTCGGCGATGAGAACATAGTTATGCATACGGAAACGTAAAAGAATAGAAAAAAGGTATTGTTGAACATTCGGGCCTACCAACAATATGTCATTGAGAGAGAGGACATTGGTAGTTTTGGACGAACCGTCAAAAACGACGCGCAGTTTTGTGGTCGAGCTAGACTGCTTAAAAACGGCATGGTGAGGCAGACAGTAAGTATTTGACACCCCAGAATTGCTAGAGCAATTATCGATAAGCGTCATGTGGCCAAGATCCTTATACTCATTAATAAAATTTGCGTAATCGCGCGCAAGCTTAGAATCACGCCTGAATCGGCGTTCTAAATTCAAAAATCTTGCTTCAGCATTGGTATAAGATTCCCCCAACTGGAGATGGTCGGACTTAAATGGTAGTGAAACAACGAACCTACCCTCTTGATTGCGATGAGTAGACCCCACGAAATGCTCCTCACAAGCTGACTCGTTATCAAGTGTATTATCAGGGATATTTTCTGCTTCCCAGAATTTTTCGAGAGACTGCAAAATTTGACCGTCGTTGTTCCTAGCTAGGAACGAAACAGCAGGACCCTTGTAGCGGCAGTGTTTGGGCAGATTGCCTGTAAGAATGTAGCCTAACTTTGCTTCCTGTATAATAGGAAAATGAGAACCGCGTACGTATTTGTTGGCTAAAATTAAATCTAGGTAGAATTGCGCCCCTAACAGTATGTCGATTTCGGATGACATGTTGAAATTTGGATCGGCAAGAAAAATGTTGTCTGGAATGTTAAATTGATTTATGTCAAACGATTGTGCTGGCAGTTTATGGGTTAATGCAGATAAGACAGCACATTTTGCCTCGAAGCTAAATCTTTGATAACGAGAAATAATGCGTATAGACGCGAGATTAGTGGCATGACACGCGGTATTATTTATACCTGTAATCGGTATGTTGGATTTAGTCAAGTTAAGCCGTAATTTCTTGGCAAATGATTCCGTACAAAAATTTATTTGTGAACCCGCATCCAAAGGAACTCTTGCGGTTTGTCTGTTGCCAGCCTGGTCAATGACAAACACAATTGCTGTTGATAAAAGAATATTATTCGTGGCTTGTAATTTGAGTGAACAGTAATTACTGCTGCTGGCAGAGATTGGCTTCGGCACATTGTTTATGTGCAACAATGTATGGTGTCGTTTTGAACAGATCTTACATGCCTGCTTAATCTTACAATTAGATACAAAATAATCTGATCTAAGACAATTGGTACAACATTTGTGATTTGATATAAATTGTCCTCGCTCAGCGGTGCTTAGTGCACGAAATTTATCACACATGTAAATTGGATGATTAGATTTATAACACAAACATGAATAATTACTTGACGCTGAGTGATAACTCTTAAATGTAGTACTGCCAGCAGCGTTTCGTGATTTATGTTTGTCAGATTTATTATTGAATCTTAAACTTAGCTTGTTGAGTTGCTGTCCGGCATCGATAGGCAGTGTATTTTCTAACAGCTGTCTACGTGCGTTTAAAAAATGAGTGAAATCTTGAAAGTTAGGAAGATTATCAGGGTCTATAGACTCCTTCCATAATTTAAAAGTAGTATGGTCGAGTTTTGCTGATAATAATTGTATAGTGATAAGCTCGAATGAATTCACTGACAGTTGCATTGCCGCCAGTGAATTAACGGAAGACGTTATTGTATTTGTGAATTCTGCCAAACTTTGGACAGAGTCTTTAATTGTTGTCTTGACTTCAAGTAAATTTTGAATGTAGTACTTTGCTAGTATGAACTTGTTGTCATACCTTGCGGACAGCAAACTCAACGCTATCGAGTAGTTTTCATTACAAATAGGTAGTGATTTAATTAAGTCTAACGGCTCATTTTTTAGAGAAGAATGCAAATAATGTAGTTTCTGCACTGACGTCAGATCGGATCTTGCATGCACCAAGTCGAAAAAAATTGAATAAAAATGCTGCCATTCCAAGATATTGCCTGTGAAGCAGGGCAAACTTATCGGTTTTAATTGCATATGGCCCGTTAATATGGGAGGTACAGTCTGAACATTAAAGGTATCAATTAATTGTAAAATATTAGCTTCTGTGGAATATAACATTTCTTCGACCTCAACTCGGTCTTCTTGAGCAGCGTTTATGTCTTTGCAAATAAGTTCGATTTCGGACTGTACCTCATCGTATTTCGTTGCCAAGCTTTTCAAACTTTCAAGTCTGACTGTTAAAAAGTGTTTTGTATTAGAGTTTCTATTAAAGTTACTGACAGCTGATTGTATACGCACTATTGCGGACTTTAAGCCGCCTCTCTTTCTGACTTTGAGGCCTTCTTCAGCCATTGTACGCACCTTGAAATGATGTTAGTGAGGTGATACCTTGTGGGCGATGTCCTGAAGCGTCGACGCCGTGGAGAAGATGGCAAACACACAGCTCGGAGAGATGACTGCTTTGACTGACGTACTGAAGCTAGCAGGTGTAAGCTCTTGCAATGATGTCAGGAGGCTCAAAGGCGACGAGCGAAATGCTGGTTGAATCACGCCACGGTCGTATCAGCGGATATGCTGAGTCGTACGTGATGGCCAGAAATTGGGGCAGAAAAATAATAAATAGGTGATTGATGTATCCGGGAATCCGGCCCGGAGGACCAAAAAAATGTTAAGTATGAAGTGTTCGTGAATTGTCGATATGTGTTTTAATTAATTCGCCAGGATGCAGAAATGATGAAGAGAGAGTGGACTGTAGTTAATACATTTATTGAAAATTATTCACATTAATACAGCATTGAAAGGGTTAGGTGTCACCTTTGAATATAAGATTGGCTAATGAGCGCATCGTAAATACAAGTCGTAAAATGTTACATTGAAGAATTAATTTAATGAGAAAGCCTAGAAGGCCATATATAAGTCTTGGGCCTAAGGCCTACATTAATTGTCGCGACAAAGAAGAAAAATGTGACAGGATAGCAGCGGGCGCAAGGCCGACCGCCGCTAGCGAACGTATGTAACGCACTGTCCAAATGTATGGACATGAATTGAGCAAATTAAAAGCGCAGATTAGCCAACCTATAAATGCAAAAATTACCGCGCTACTGTACACTATCATTGACAATATTTTTATTTATTTATCACTTGCACTTTTAAATTATTTTGTGTTTATTATAATTTACTTAGTGTTTCTTTTTCTATCATTTGACTTTAGGGTGATTTCACTTTCACTATGTTAACTTCCGTTTACTTCTTACTATTTCAATATCTCTCTCTTTCTCAATACATATTATATATAATTATTAATATCATGTCTTCCTCTATTACTAACTTACATGTACTTCTATTCTTTGGCTAGTGTATTTTTAGCTATCGTTTTTTATTAATGACTAATTACAATTGTCATTCAATCAATACTAACAATTATTATTTATATTGGTTCTTTACCGGTTTCATTTTCTTTATTATATTTGATTACATTATTTCTTCCTTCTCTATTCTCTATGCCTTGTCTGCGTTTTCTTGACGTGTTTCATTTTATTTTCTTCATCATTGGTTTGTTCCCTCTTTGTTCTCATTTTCTTCTCCTTCACTTCCCATCTTGTTTACTTTTATTTTGGTTCTTATCTGGCCAATCTCTGGGGTTGGGTCAATGTCGTTTGTCTGTCAGTCTAGTCGTTGAGTTTCTTTATTAATCACTTTTGGTTTAAAACTCTTTCTCCTTCTTTCTTAATTACTTTTTATATTTTTATTCTCTTCATTATTTATTTATTAAAATATAGTATTATTTAGCATTTTTTACATACTTATTGTTATCAAATATGATCTGAATTTGGCGATTTTATATAATATATAAGACTTTTGTCGCTACGATTATCATATTCAGTTTGTTTTACAACTTGCATGTAAGTACTTACTCTATTTTCTGTTAATTTTCAGCATTACACACACACACACACACACACACACACACACACACACACACACACTTCATTATGTTCTTTCACTAATTAATATACATCTTTCATTACATTTTACAGAATGCATAATAACGGACGAGTATGCAAACACCATTTACAAGAGGAGCAGCGGCGTGTAAGATAGTAAGTACACCTTTTTTTTATTTATTAATGAGCACAAACAATATATTCCATTCGGCTGACTTATTGTTTTTTTTTATAGTTCACAACGGATACAACGTGCGTTGCTGGCAACCACGTGTCCTCCATCTCTTCAACCCGGGACGAGTCGGTAAGTGCATTTTCATTGTCAATCTCTTATACTATTGCGATTATAGTAGGCGTTAAATTTATATATATATTTTATTTTCAGTGATGCTGATGGTCCACCCGCTGCTGTCAGCACGAGCTCAGCGTCTCCACAACCCGACACGAGTCGGTAAGTCCGTTTTCATTAACAAACTATTGCACTATTACGTTCGCATTGGGTGTTAAATTTATACTTATTTTTTCAGTGATGCTGTCGGTCCAACTGCTGCTGCCTGCAGAACTCCTGCATCTCCTCAACCCGGCACAAGTCGGTACGTCCGTTTTCATTAACATTCCGTTGTACTATTGTGTTTACGTTCGATATTAAATTTGTACTTTTTTTTCCAGTAATGGTGAATCTAGCGGATACAGCGGTGACACTGTCAGCGGTGTCTTTATGCATATGTGTGCCGTGTTTTGGTGAAAACCCGGCGTGCCATAAACGTGAATAAAAAATAAAAGAGTCTAACTGCCGAAATAATTATTTATGTAATTGCGCGTATGCGGGCGATATGGTAATTCCGCGTTATGAATTGGTCTGTATACTGTCGCTACCTGGTGGTGGAGCGCACATATACTATGAAAGTATGACATTCAGTACACTTTTTGTGGTGGGTCTTCGAATAGCGTAGAGTCGAACTGCCTTGGTGAACACATCTATACATACAAGTATGTGTTTTGTACCCCCGTCAATAGCTCTCGGAAATGGGCCCAGGAAGTCCACTGCTACTAATTCTCCTTTTTCCTGTGTCTTGATACTTTGCATATCTACGTATGTGTGAAGATTCGGATGTCGTGCTGTTTGACAATCGTAGCATCCTTTTAAGATTGCTTTTATTCTTCTAAACATATTATTCAAAATGAAGTCTTCCTTTAAAGCTAAATGACATTTTAAAGCAGACGCATGTGCTAAACTTTGATGACATAGTATAATTAGTGTTTTTAGCATCTCTGGTGTTAGAACTATTTTCCAATCATAATTGACGAGTTTGTACAATATACTATTTTTTATTGTATATCTACTAGATAATGGTGATAACTTCATGTGACTTATTTGAAGATCTTTGTTTTGTTCATTTGCTATATTGTTTAACAAATATTTAACTCTATCATCTGTTTGATATGTAATGTTTAATATTCTAACATCGTTCCCCTTAGCTTCATGAGTTTCTTGTGTCTCTTGCGGTGGATAACGACTTAGTGTGTCGGCATTTATATTATCCGAGCCTTTACAATATTTTATTGTGAATGAATACTCTTGTATGGCCAGTATCCATCTCATTAGTCGTGCATTTGTTGCTTTTCTGACGTACAGTAGTGTTTTTCTGCTCCTTTGAAGACTCGACTAGCGTATGCGATGACTCGTAGCTCTCCGTGTTTATCTTCTTGATACAGGACACTCCCTACTGCATAGTCACTGGCATCTGCGTAGATTATAAATCGTCCTTCCCGTTGTGGGTGATGCAGCATAATGTTATGTAGAAATAAATTTTTCACTTCAAGGAACGCTTCTTCATGATGCAACTCCCATTTCCATTTACTTTCTTTTCTAGTGAGTTCTAGAAGTGGTTGAATTTTCTCCGGATATAATGATGAAAAACGTCGGTAGTATCCCGTGAGTCCTAGGAATGCTCTTAAACCTTTTATGTTCTTGGGTCTTGCTTGGGAACTCCGTTATACTTTTTAGTTTGCAAGGGTCTGTTTGTATTCCCTTGTCAGATATTATGTGACCTAAGAATTTTATTGAAGTTTTAATAAAGTCGCACTTCTCTAACTTCAGAGAGAGATTAGCGTCTCTGAACTTTTGAAATATAGTGCTCAGATGCTGAAGGCGTTCTTCCAACGTTGTTGAGATTACAAGGATGTCGTCCACGAAGATCATGGTGTATGGTTCCACCTCTGGTCCTAGTGCATTTTCCAAACATTTTACAATTGCTGCGATGCTTGTACTCAATCCAAAGGGCACTACTCGATGTTGGTAGCTTTTGTTCTTGTACAGGAATGCGGTGTATTTGCGATCTTGTTTACGAATGGGAATTCACCAAAATGACGAAGTCAAGTCTAACTTGGAAAGATATTTTGCTCCTTGTTAAATAATTCTTCAATATTCGGTGCACAATCAAAATCCTTTTCGACGATACTATTTAGATTCCTCATGTCTAAACACAGTCTTATTTCGTCCGTCTTCTTTTTGACGACAACGAGAGGATTGATGAAGCTGCTGTTGGAGCGCTCTATTACGCCGTTATCCAACATTCTTCTGATTTCCTCTTCGACTGGTTCTGCATATTTCATGGGAATCGGAGATGTCCTCCGTACGAACTTAGTAGGATCGGTGACCTGAATCTTGTGTTCATAAGCTTTCGTAATTGTAGGCACGTCGCTAAATATATCTTGATATTCCTGTATCAAATCTTCTATTAACTCTATTCCTTCGTGTTGATTGTCCTCTTGCATATTGATGTCACTTGCAGCGTGTTTTACAGCTGGTCTGGAGATGACGATTGGTTCCTGTTCTTCTTCCAAGTTGTTCTGACTTTCTTCAAATTTAATTACGTAGAGTCCTCCCTCAACTTTGAATGTCGTTCAATTATTTTCTAAATTAATAACCGCTCCTAATTTATTTAATACGTCGATACCTATGATACAATCATATGTAAGCTTATCTACTACTATCATAGGAATATCGCATTCAAATTCATTACACTTAAAATTTACATATACTGTATTTTGTTGTGTGGCAATCTGTTTAATTTTTGTCGCCGTTGTTATGTAATAATTGTTTATCGGTAACACTGGTGCATGTTTGAAATGGTTCCTGTTCCGGTTGATGCAGGTCCGGCTGATTACGGATACCTCACTTCCAGTGTCAACAAGAATTTTCATATTAAAATGTTTATTGTTCTCCCTAACATAGGATAATAGGTTGTAGCTAACATTATTTCCTGGTGTGTGTCTGTATTGTTTAGGATGTCACGCAACTCATGTGTGTGCAGGTCGTTTATCAAACCTGTCCGTGTTGGCATTTTGTTACCCTTCTGCAGTCATACACCTTTCTTGTCGATTGCCGTTCCACGATCACCCCCTTCCTCTTTGTATGTTGACGGGCGTGACGGCTGTTGCACAATTTTATTTTTATTATTATTATGATTATTATTTGTATTAATGTTATGTGCATTTGCATTGCACGGTTTTACGTATTTTTTCGACGTACCTGGATGTGCGTACGCTCCTTTATTTGGAGTCGGATTACTTTTTTTAAAGGGTTGTTTATATTCTTTCCACTTATCTTCTTTCTTCTCGAACTGCGGCGATTTGTGGTGTATTGGATTTTGTGTAGAGTACTGCTGCTGCTGCGGCCGGTTGTCTCTCCTTTCGTACTCTTTATTAACAAATTGTGATGATTGCGTTACAAGGATAAGAAGTTCCTCAATGGTTTTAACTCCTTGGGTATATACGGCAAGTATATATGTGTGTCTGTCAAAATGATAACTTAGTTTTAATACTAATTCGTGCTCCGTGAACTTGGTCTAAGTTGCTTACACCGTTCGACGAGTTGTATAATGTAGTCTTCCATGGATCGTTTGCTGTTGACGTAATACCGCCCATACTCCAGCTGGTCTCGTACCTCTCTCTGGGTATGTATATTCCAGTACCGATTTTCGAAGGATGCCTTGAACTGTTCATAAGTTTCTGTTTGGTCCCGAACAATCGTATACCATTTGGATGCTGTCTCCTGGAAATGTCGATTTACAAAATCTATACGGTCTCTGTCGCTTAGGTTGCTTCCTATTGTTGCCATTTCTCGTTCACACTTTTGTAAAAATTCTATGGGGTTCTCCCATTTATTACCTTTAAAACTGATCTTCTCTCGATCGTCTACTTTTGCAGCACACATCATTATAGCACTTGGTCGTCTCTTGACTTCCGCTCGTAGTTTTTCTACCTCCTCTTGCAGTCCATCTTTCATGTTGTTAATTTCCATGGAGTGGTGCGTAGTTTTTCTAGTGACCTCCGCCACAGCTATTTCTACTGTCTCGGTCCTCACAGTGAGTTCCTTTGCTCTGTTGGTGTTGTCCAGGATGCGCTCCTTTAAGTCTTTGTGTTTGAGATCTTGCTTCTGCTTCGTAATTTTAAATTTTTCATTCCACTGTTCAGCCAGTTGTCGAATGTGTTCTTTAGTTTCACGTGTTGTATATTCACGCTGTTCTTTGAATTTGCTATCGATCTTTACAGCTTGTTCATTAAGTGACTGTTGAACTCGCTGTTCGACTGCTTCAACGCGTGCAGTAAGCTCTGTTTCCAAAGTGTTACTGACGAGTTCTATATTACTTTCTAACTGAGTTTTCACTTCTTCACTAGTGATTTCTAATCTATTACGACTATCTTCTATTTGAGTTTCTAATCTCGTATTACTATCTTCTGATCTTCCTAATTTATTTTTTAACTCCTCATTATTACTTTCTCATTGAGTTTTAAGTTCTGCATTGCTGCTTTCTAATTTACTTTCTAATTTTCATTATTACTTTCTAATTGAGTTTTAAGTTCTGCACTATTCGTTTTCAACTCCTCTTGAAGTCGTTTAAACATCGTTTCGAAGTCCATTGTTGGTGTCTTCGCCATTGTAGACTACGGTGTCCTAACTGATTCGTTATATTAATTATATTCTTAATTATTGGTCCACCGTGACTATATATTTCTTTATTTAAAATTTATTTTATTTATCAGTATTAATTTCACAACTCTTTTTCTCTCTGTACTTAATTTAACAATTTGTAATATTATTTATTACATGAATTGACTATTAATTCTTTTACAATATTTGCGCTACTTATTTATTAGGCTTTATTTATATTCTGCGCGCCATTTACTTGTAATGATAATTACCATATATCAGGCAACACGTTATTTTTTCTGCGTGTCGGGCCACACCGTTGGGCAAGCCAATTTTCATACGACGACTTAGACACTTACTTTTGCACATATGCTCTTACTCATTTGTGCGCACTTACCCACGTCTCGAAGGTATAATCTACTTCTGCAGTATTTACCTTGATGTTCCCCGGCTGGGTCGCAGGCTTTGGTCGTTGATTGAGTGTGGATAAGCACGAGAATATCGTTATACAATTTTAATACAAGTAAAGAGTACAGAGGATTTAATACTGGTTGTGAAATTAGTACGACTGTGTTAATAAAATCATTCATTTGATTTATTATTTAAGAATTTCAAATTATCATATTATTAATTATTGTGTGGGTTAATTACTATTTGAAACTTTATATTCGATACGAATATAATGTAATTATAACGTGTTTAAAATCTTAGCTCTTATATTCTAAGACATATTATACACAAACATAAGACATATATGACCTGAAATATTTACACAGACATATAATACATAACACATATATTATTATAATACGTGATTAACACGTCTGAAATTGACTATTCACCTTGACTCAGCAAGTGTGGTTTTTATTATATACCACTTAATAAAAAATTTATTTAATTAAACATTTATTAAAAAAATACTAATAGAGACCATTCTATTATTTTACTTTAATTATATTATTAATGTGTCAATTAATTAACAATCTTCAATTTAAGCAACTCTCATACTTGAATTGAATTATCTAATAAAATATAAAAATATGGTTCTATACTGACCATTTATTTATGATATTAATAAATTTATATTCTCTGTTATCAATTGTTCTTTGAACTTATTTATTACTCGTTATGAAAATTAAAATATAATAATGTTTTTGTAAACGTGTATATGGAATCTAGAGCTTCTTTCGATAGGCCTCAGGGTCATTTATAATATTAAATAAATGTCTGACTTCACCTGCATAATTCTGCAACCATTTAACTGTATCGTTACCGTCATCCGGACTCTCGAGTATGTTGATGCTCTTCGGTATCACCTTCTCTGTCTCTGCTTCGTTGAACGTACTGTCACCGTTTACTGGAAGCTGAGTTCTGACGTGGACCTCTCGTCATGATGATGTAAGGCTGGATGTAGCTTTATGTGGCTGTCCCTGCGTCCTCTCGTATTTTGCTCTGGTTCCTCTCCTCTTCTTATCTTGTCCCTCGTGGACGTCTCGAAGTCCTATGTGTACTTCTTGAAGTTCACCGACGTTACAACTTCTTGTAGATTACGATATTATAGTCTTTTAAAATAAATCGTGTTTCACTAATACTCTCACCGACGTAATGCCGGTTCCACCGCACTTCAATTTTTGTAATACAGTTTAAAAACATTACTTGACTTTGTAAAATTCGCGGTTGCGAGATGCGTGGATTTTACGTACTGATCTGAGTCTTATCAGAGAAAGCGTGTGTCGCTCGCTGGGGTTTTATACTGCTGCCGTCGTTCCATTCCTGTTGGAAACTGTTTGTACAAAATTGAACAGGTCCGCGCGTCGATTTAATTGCTAATTACAACCTACGCGTCTTTCTATGAAGCGCACACTTTTTATAAATATTATTTCACACATCGTTAGGTATATTATTAAACTTTATTTATGCAAATTATGAATTTTAAGGTGTGTAAATTATGGCAGTTATGGCAAAATTTCACACTGTGGCTGAACGGTTCTCACGATCATTGACCACTTAATCTTCAATTGTAGCGCCAGGCGCTAGCTATGTTTTTCATATGTCGCTGATTCGTGTGACTTCTGGTTTTCGTGCAGTACTTAAAAAACTGTGTAAAATTTTCCACAATCGTATGCATAATTCAACCTGTCTTTCATTTACACACGTACACTACCACACATACGCAGACTGATACACACGCGGCGGCCTATCGTTATGACGTCAACCTTGCCAGTCGGCGCGTGTTGGTTTCTCCCCTTCGCTGCGTTTAAAAACCAACTAAGCTTTTAATTCCATATGCAGGCTCACTTACAAATATATATTTCTTTAAAATTAAATACTACGTTTATTTCTTTTATTATCTCTTACACCTAACGCTTAATTATTACATTATTTTTATTATTTACATCTTATATATTTCATACGTGCGTTCGTATGTTATCATACCTCAGTCAGGGGTTGATACATAGACTTATGCTAAACGTATCGTTGCATAAATTCCTCTGCTGGGTAAAATATAATTTGAATTTTACTCAAATTTTATTTCTATACTCAGAAATTATTTATTTTATTTTTTTATTACAACTCACACTTAGTGATTATAAGGTTTCTTAAATTTTTTTTCACTCTTTCCCTGGGTGGATTATGTCCCTCCCATGGATTTATAAGTTGACTTTTTATTTCTTCATTCATAGAATTTACGTAATGTTGGTGCATGGTACTTTCCAATAGTTTTTCTTCTTGTCGGATCGTAGACGATAAATGTGTGTCGTCCTTTCCTCCTTTGTAATAAGTGGGGTCCCTCTTACAGTCTGAATAGTTTCTTTGCTGTATTGTCAATTCGTTTTCCCACTGGATTGCTTCTTAGTAGCACTCTCTCTCCTTCATGGAATGTGATGAGTTTGTGCATTCTGCTGAATCTCTCGATCCTCTTCTCTCCAAGTTTTTCCATCCTCTTCTTCGCATTGTCGTATTGTGACTCAATGGAATTTGTAGGTTTTGCTTTGGAGGTTTGTCAATGTTTTTCGACCAGAATCTATTACGGTTTTTATTCGTTTCCAGTTCCACCGGTGTATATCCTGTAGCTTCACTGTATGTAGCATTTATAGCTTGTTCAAGAAATGATATATACTCTGCCCATCGGTTATGTTGTTCATTACAGTAGATGCGTAAATTTTTTTCCTAACTCTTTATTTACCCTTTCAGCAAGGTTTCCTTGTGGGTGTAGTATTGACGTTAACACTGGTTGTATGCCGTGCTGAGTTAGCTTTTCTGCCCATGCTTTATTTTGAAATTGTTTACCTTGGTCACTCAATATCTTTTTGATTTGACCATACTTCGGCACGTATTTGCGTAGTATGACATTCAGTATACTTTTTATGGTGGGTCTTCGAATAGCATAGAGTCGAACTGCCTTGGTGAACACATCTATACATACAAGTATGTGTTTTGTACCCCCGTCAATAGCTCTCGGAAATGTGCCCAGGAAGTCCACTGCTACTAATTCTCCTTTTTCCTGTGTCTTGATACTTTGCATATCTACGTATGTGTGAAGATTCGGATGTCGTGCTGTTTGACAATCGTAGCATCCTTTTAAGATTGCTTTTATTCTTCTAAACATATTATTCAAAATGAAGTCTTTCTTTAAAGCTAAATGACATTTTAAAGCAGACGCATGTGCTAAACTTTGATGACATAGTATAATTAGTGTTTTTAGCATCTCTGGTGTTAGAAATATTTTCCAATCATAATTGACGAGTTTTTACAATATACTATTTTTTATTGTATATTGTAACGTTACATAATCCAGTCCCAATAAAGTAACTAATGATAATAAAAATCAGAAATGGGTAAAACTAAAGCTCGCTCAAAATTTAATTATATCACTCAACATAATAAACAATTCGAGTGGTATATAGTGCGAAGTGAGTTCTAGTGTACCCATTGAGGTGAAAAACCAAAGTGAAATCAACGGATTACCAAACTGTGTTGTATGTTTTGGATAGGATAAAACTATGGAAGTAGTATGTAATAATACTAATTGATTTTTGTAATTTTATTTATTTATTGTATTTTATATTGTATGAACCACAATTTGTTATACCCAAGTTAATATTATATTGTTTCAAATAATTGTGTTAGATTGTAAGAAAACCCAGGGTTAATTTTAAAAGACATAAAAATTTTAACTACCAAAGATAATATAAAATTAAAATAATCTTATGAAGGAAATGGCAACAGGAAGTAGTACCGGGTATGAACACTATTCGAGACTAAATAAATAATATATAAATTTATTTAATGATAATAAAATGATAAAATATTTATATACAATGTCATAAAAAAATTAACCAAAACATATTATGTAAATTAAATTAGTAAAGAAACCGGAATGGAAGGGAATTATTTTTCCATAAATAAAATATAAATTTATAATAATCACAAACTGCCTACATAATAAAAATACTATGTGTTACTAAGAGTGATGAAAAATAACAAGTATTGTTAATAAGATATAAAAATTTTGAACTAAACCGGAGAGTTGAAGAAACGATGCGACAAAAATTATAAAAAAATAACCTTTTTTGGACGTTGGAGGAGGCGAAATTCACGCAAGAGTAATAAACAAAGTGAATACTAACTAATTATACCTGAGGAATACAAATTAAATGGTGATCTACATTAAAAACCAGTGGATGAAAACATTCTGAGGATCCAATATAGTTAGGCCTACTTCCAGTAGACAATTAGAAAATACTCCAAACGAAAAGGAAATAATAACGCAAGACGTACCTCATCGCAGAATAAAACTTCAATCCAGTAAGGACAACACGGAGCGAGGTAATATAAACATTTTTTCGTAATAAGTCCAGAAGAAACTCGTTTTTTAACAGTGAAATAGAACAAAAAATATTCATTTTATCATATGTTTCTTTCAAAGTAAACAAATACATGCTGCGCTCTTACGGCAATTCCGGAAACTACGTAATACTTGAAAAATAAACAAAATTATTTATTAATTTTTTGATATTTGTAAAGCGTAGCAATTATCCATTTCTGACACTCTCATAACACAAAGAATTCACCCTGAACCCTGGGGAATTACTAAGAATTATGTAATAACTGATGTATTTTATTATAGCGTAATATTGGGTAAATAACAACATATATGTTTTGTTCCTTAGACAGATCTATGTTTACTCGGTAAAGTCGAGATGATGTTTTTTTTTAAAAAAGATTAATTGTGATACTTATATTTTGGTGGCAGGAGACAAAAGTCAATAATCAATAAAGCAATATTATTGAAAATTAATATTGAATTATAACGTGTTATAATTTATTGTAGTGGGTAGTTAAAGAAAATTTCAGCACAACATACAGAAGAAATCGTCACAACTAAGGGGCAATAATGATACTTACTCTCTCTTCTGCATAAGGCTGAACAAATTACCTCCTTGACCCCAAATCACACACTCTCGATTTCTTTTAGATTGAGTAAAACAAGATAAACAAAATCCTTTATTTATACCTTTTAAAACGTCAGTTAGTATAATTCAAAAGTGACGCATACTGCGTGAGGCATATAATAACACTTTCGCAAGTGCACACCTCACATTAAGCGGTACGTTACAGAATTGGCGTACAACTGTGGGGCGGAATTAACGAAGCTTGTAATTGCAATACACTAGTAAGTGGTGAATGCCTCTATTAAGCAGGACGTTACAATATCTACTAGATAATGGTGATAACTTCATGTGACTTATTTGAAGATCTTTGTTTTGTTCATTTGCTATATTGTTTAACAAATATTTAATTCTATCATCTGTTTGATATGTAATGTTTAATATTCTAAGATCGTTCCCCTTAGCTTCATGAGTAATATTCTAAGATCGTTCCCCTTAGCTTCATGAGTTTCTTGTGTCTCTTGCGGTGGATAACTACTTAGTGTGTCGGCATTTATATTATCCGAGCCTTTACAATATTTTATTGTGAATGAATACTCTTGTATGGCCAGTATCCATCTCATTAGTCGTGCATTTGTTGCTTTTCTGACGTACAGTAGTGTTTTTCTGCTCCTTTGAAGACTCGACTAGCGTATGCGATGACTCGTAGCTCTCCGTGTTTATCTTCTTGATACAGGACACTCCCTACTGCATAGTCACTGGCATCTGCGTAGATTATAAATCGTCCTTCCCGTTGTGAGTGATGCAGCATAATGTTATGTAGAAATAAATTTTTCACTTCAAGGAACGCTTCTTCATGATGCAACTCCCATTTCCATTTACTTTCTTTTCTAGTGAGTTCTAGAAGTGGTTGGATTTTTTCCGCATATAGTGATGAAAAACGTCGGTAGTATCCCGTGAGTCCTAGGAATGCTCTTAACCCTTTTATGTTCTTGGGTCTTGGGAACTCCGTTATACTTTTTAGTTTGCAAGGGTCTGTTTGTATTCCCTTGTCAGATATTATGTGACCTAAGAATTTTATTGAAGTTTTAATAAAGTCGCACTTCTCTAACTTCAGAGAGAGATTAGCGTCTCTGAACTTTTGAAATATAGTGCTCAGATGCTGAAGGCGTTCTTCCAACGTTGTTGAGATTACAAGGATGTCGTCCACGAAGATCATGGTGTATGGTTCCACCTCTGGTCCTAGTGCATTTTCCAAACATTTTACAATTGCTGCGATGCTTGTACTCAATCCAAAGGGCACTACTCGATGTTGGTAGCTTTTGTTCTTGTACAGGAATGCGGTGTATTTGCGATCTTGTTTACGAATGGGAATTCACCAAAATGACGAAGTCAAGTCTAACTTGGAAAGATATTTTGCTCCTTGTTAAATAATTCTTCAATATTCGGTGCACAATCAAAATCCTTTTCGACGATACTATTTAGATTCCTCATGTCTAAACACAGTCTTATTTCGTCTGTCTTCTTTTTGACGACAACGAGAGGATTGATGAAGCTGCTGTTGGAGCGCTCTATTACGCCGTTATCCAACATTCTTCTGATTTCCTCTTCGACTGGTTCTGCATATTTCATGGGAATCGGAGATGTCCTCCGTACGAACTTAGTAGGATCGGTGATCTGAATCTTGTGTTCATAAGCTTTCGTAATTGTAGGCACGTCGCTAAATATATCTTGATATTCCTGTATCAAATCTTCTATTAACTCTATTCCTTCGTGTTGATTGTCCTCTTGCATATTGATGTCACTTGCAGCTGGTCTGGAGATGACGATTGGTTACTGTTCTTCTTCCAAGTTGTTCTGACTTTCTTCAAATTTAATTACGTAGAGTCCTCCCTCAACTTTGCATGTCATTGAATTATTTTCTAAATTAATAACTGCTCCTAATTTATTTAATACGTCGATACCTATGATACAATCATATGTAAGCTTATCTACTACTATCATAGGAATATCGCATTCAAATTCATTACACTTAAAATTTACATATACTGTATTTGTTGTGTGGCAATCTGTTTAATTTTTGTCGCCGTTGTTATGTAATAATTGTTTATCGGTAACACTGGTGCATGTTTGAAATGGTTCCTGTTCCGGTTGATGCAGGTCCGGCTGATTACGGATCACTTCCAGTGTCAACAAGAATTTTCATATTTAAATTGTTTATTGTTCTCCCTAACATAGGACAATAGGTTTTAGCTAACATTATTTCCTGGTGTGTGTCTGTATTGTTTAGGGTGTCACGCAACTCATGTGTGCGCAGGTCATTTATCAAACCTGTCCGTGCTGGCATTTTGTTACCCTTCTGCAGTCATACACCTTTCTTGTCGATTGCCGTTCCACGATCACCCCCTTCCTCTTTGTATGTTGACGGGCGTGACGGCTGTTGCACAATTTTATTTTTATTATTATTATGATTATTATTTGTATTAATGTTATGTGCATTTGCATTGCACGGTTTTACGTATTTTTTCGACGTACCTGGATGTGCGTACGCTCCTTTATTTGGAGTCGGATTACTTTTTTTAAAGGGTTGTTTATATTCTTTCCACTTATCTTCTTTCTTCTCGAACTGCGGCGATTTGTGGTGTATTGGATTTTGTGTAGAGTACTGCTGCTGCTGCGGCCGGTTGTCTCTCCTTTCGTACTCTTTATTAACAAATTGTGATGATTGCGTTACAAGGATAAGAAGTTCCTCAATGGTTTTAACTCCTTGGGTATATACGGCAAGTATATATGTGTGTCTGTCAAAATGATAACTTAGTTTTAATACTAATTCGTGCTCCGTGAACTTGGTCTAAGTTGCTTACACCGTTCGACGAGTTGTATAATGTAGTCTTCCATGGATCGTTTGCTGTTGACGTAATACCGCCCATACTCCAGCTGGTCTCGTACCTCTCTCTGGGTATGTATATTCCAGTACCGATTTTCGAAGGATGCCTTGAACTGTTCATAAGTTTCTGTTTGGTCCCGAACAATCGTATACCATTTGGATGCTGTCTCCTGGAAATGTCGATTTACAAAATCTATACGGTCTCTGTCGCTTAGGTTGCTTCCTATTGTTGCCATTTCTCGTTCACACTTTTGTAAAAATTCTATGGGGTTCTCCCATTTATTACCTTTAAAACTGATCTTCTCTCGATCGTCTACTTTTGCAGCACACATCATTATAGCACTTGGTCGTCTCTTGACTTCCGCTCGTAGTTTTTCTACCTCCTCTTGCAGTCCATCTTTCATGTTGTTAATTTCCATGGAGTGGTGCGTAGTTTTTCTAGTGACCTCCGCCACAGCTATTTCTACTGTCTCGGTCCTCACAGTGAGTTCCTTTGCTCTGTTGGTGTTGTCCAGGATGCGCTCCTTTAAGTCTTTGTGTTTGAGATCTTGCTTCTGCTTCGTAATTTTAAATTTTTCATTCCACTGTTCAGCCAGTTGTCGAATGTGTTCTTTAGTTTCACGTGTTGTATATTCACGCTGTTCTTTGAATTTGCTATCGATCTTTACAGCTTGTTCATTAAGTGACTGTTGAACTCGCTGTTCGACTGCTTCAACGCGTGCAGTAAGCTCTGTTTCCAAAGTGTTACTGACGAGTTCTATATTACTTTCTAACTGAGTTTTCACTTCTTCACTAGTGATTTCTAATCTATTACGACTATCTTCTATTTGAGTTTCTAATCTCGTATTACTATCTTCTGATCTTCCTAATTTATTTTTTAACTCCTCATTATTACTTTCTAATTGAGTTTTAAGTTCTGCATTGCTGCTTTCTAATTTACTTTCTAATTTTCATTATTACTTTCTAATTGAGTTTTAAGTTCTGCACTATTCGTTTTCAACTCCTCTTGAAGTCGTTTAAACATCGTTTCGAAGTCCATTGTTGGTGTCTTCGCCATTGTAGACTACGGTGTCCTAACTGATTCGTTATATTAATTATATTCTTAATTATTGGTCCACCGTGACTCTATATTTCTTTATTTAAAATTTATTTTATTTATCAGTATTAATTTCACAACTCTTTTTCTCTCTGTACTTAATTTAACAATTTGTAATATTATTTATTACATGAACTGACTATTAATTCTTTTACAATATTTGCGCTACTTATTTATTAGACTTTATTTATATGCTGCGCGCCATTTACTTGTAATGATAATTACCATATATCAGGCAACACTTAATTTTTTCTGCGTGTCGGGCCACACCGTTGGGCACGCCAATTTTCATACGATGACTTAGACACTTACTTTTGCACATATTCTCTTACTCATTTGTGCGCACTTACCCACGTCTCGAAGGTATAATCTACTTCTGCAGTATTTACCTTGATGTTCCCCGGCTGGGTCGCAGGCTTTGGTCGTTGATTGAGTGTGGATAAGCACGAGAATATCGTTATACAATTTTAATACAAGTAAAGAGTACAGAGGATTTAGTACTGGTTGTGTTAATATAATCATTCATTTGATTTATTATTTAAGAATTTCAAATTATCATATTATTAATTATTTTGTGTGGGTTAATTACTATTGGAACCCTTATATTCGATACGAATATAATGTAATTATAACGTGTTTAAAATCTTTTCTCTTATATTCTAAGACACAAACATAAGACATATATGACCTGAAATATTTACACAGACATATAATACATAACACATATATTATTATAATACGTGATTAACACTTCTGAAATTGACTATTCACCTTGACTCAGCAAGTGTGGTTTTTATTATATACCACTTAATAAAAAATTTATTTAATTAAACATTTATTAAAAAAATACTAATAGAGACCATTCTATTACTTTACTTTAATTATATTATTAATGTCTCAATTAATTAACAATCTTCAATTTAAGCAACTCTCATACTCGAATTGAATTATCTAATAAAATATAAAAATATGGTTCTATACTGACCATTTATTTATGATATTAATAAATTTATATTCTCTGTTATCAATTGTTCTTTGAACTTGCATTGTTGATTATCCTCAACATATCAATTGTTGATTGTCCTCTTGCATATTGATGTCACTTGCAGCGTGTTTTACAGCTGGTCTGGAGATGACGATTGGTTCCTGTTCTTCTTCCAAGTTGTTCTTCTGATCTTCCTAATTTATTTTTTAACTCCTCATTATTACTTTCTAATTGAGTTTTAAGTTCTGCATGGCTGCTTTCTAATTTACTTTCTAATTTTTCATTATTACTTTCTAATTGAGTTTTAAGTTCTGCACTATTCGTTTTCAACTCCTCTTGAAGTCGTTTAAACGTCGTTTCGAAGTCCATTGTTGGTGTCTTCGCCATTGTAGACTACGGTGTCCTAACTGATTCGTTATATTAATTATATTCTTAATTATTGGTCCACCGTGACTCTATATTTCTTTATTTAAAATTTATTTTATTTATCAGTATTAATTTCACAACTCTTTATCTCTCTGTACTTAATTTAACAATTTGTAATATTATTTATTTCATGAATTGACTATTAATTCTTTTACAATATTTGCGCTACTTATTTATTAGACTTTATTTATATTCTGCGCGCCATTTACTTGTAATGATAATTACCATATATCAGGCAACACGTTATTTTTTCTGCGTGCCGGGCCACACCGTTGGGCACGCCAATTTTCATACGACGACTTAGACACTTACTTTTGCACATATGCTCTTACTCATTTGTGCGCACTTACCCACGTCTCGAAGGTATAATCTACTTCTGCAGTATTTACCTTGATGTTCCCCGGCTGGGTCGCAGGCTTTGGTCGTTGATTGAGTGTGGATAAGCACGAGAATATCGTTATACAATTTTAATACAAGTAAAGAGTACAGAGGATTTAGTACTGGTTGTGAAATTAGTACGACTGTGTTAATAAAATCATTCATTTGATTTATTATTTAAGAAATTCAAATTATCATATTATTAATTATTTTGTGTGGTTTAATTACTATTTGAAACCTTATATTCGATACGAATATAATGTAATTATAACGTGTTTAAAATATTAGCTCTTTTATTCTAAGACATATTATACACAAACATAAGACATATATGACCTGAAATATTTACACAGACATATAATACATAACACATATATTATTATAATACGTGATTAACACGTCTGAAATTGACTATTCATCTTGTCTCAGCAAGTGTGGTTTTTATTATATACCACTTAATAAAAAATTTATTTAATTAAACATTTATTAAAAAAATACTAATAGAGACCATTCTATTACTTTACTTTAATTATATTATTAATGTCTCAATTAATTAACAATCTTCAATTTAAGCAACTCTCATACTTGAATTGAATTATCTAATAAAATCTATACAAATAAATAAAATTGAAGTGTCTGTTTGTAATGTCAAAATAACAGCTTTTTACTAAATGCATATGAAAGTATATAAGGTACTTATAACAAAAAAACAATTTAAAAAATTTTTGTCTGTCTGTCTATTTTATTCCGGCTAATCTCCGAAACGGCTGGACCGATTTTGACGGGCTTTCACTGGCAGATAGCTGATGTTATAAGGAGTAACTTAGGCTACTTTTATTTTGGAAAAAAAAGAAAAAAAGAAAAAAGTCGAGCAACACGTGCCCCACGCGCACGCCGCTGCCGTCGTCGGACCGAAAGGCGCCTCTCACCGCTTCCCTCTCCAACTTCCTCCTCCGACTTAATATAACAAAGGTTGCCTGTCGCGCGGGCTCAGAACGCGGGAGCGGGCTGTTGCAGATGGTTGTGTCTCAACGCGCGCCTTAAAAAATCTTATATATAAAAATGAATGTTTCTTTGTTTGTCCCGTATGCGTTGGTATACCATTCATCCGATTGCGATGAAACTTCGGTGAGTTGTTGTGCGCCCGCCCGCGAAGGTTTCTGATTTTTTCGATGGGGTCCTTTGGGGGGTTCTTTGGGGTCTTCCACATCTTCTCCTAAACCACTGGACCGATTTCAACCAAACTTGGCACAAATATTTTATGCAACGGGAGAACCAACATAGGATAGGTGTTTTTTTCGACGGAGTCCTTTGGGGTCTTCCACATCTCCTCCTAAACCATTGGACCGATTTCAACCAAACTTGACACAAATATTTTACGCAACGGGAGAACCAACATAGGATATGTGTTTTTTCGATACGATCCTCTGGGGAGTCCTTTGGGGTCTTAAAAACTATTAGATCTGGTTACTATGGCAACCCAATAGAACAGATTCTGTTCTAAATATATTACCGAATTAAATTGAAGACCACGCGAACGAAGTCGTGGGCAAGAGCTATTTATTTTGAAGAAACCTACTTTAATTGAACTTTATTAATTAAACTAACATTTTCATTACGTACAACGTGAAACTCCGTAGCGAAGCACGGGTATTCTGCTAGTATAAAATTAGTATAAAAATATGGTTCTATATTGACCATTTATTTATGATATTAATAAATTTATATTCTCTGTTATCAATTGTTCTTTAAACTTATTTATTACTCATTATGAAAATTAAAATATAATAATGTTTTTCTAAACTTGTATATGGAATCTAGAGCTTCTTTCGATAGACCTCAGGGTCATTTATAATATTAAATAAATATCTGACTTCACCTGCATAATTCTGCAACCATTTAACTGTATCGTTACCGTCATCCGGACTCTCGAGTTTGTTGATCCTCTTCGGTATCACCTTCTCTATCTCTGCGATGTTGAATGTACTCTCACCGTCTACTGGATGCTGAGTTCTGACGTGGACCTCTCTCCGTGATAATGTACGGCTGGATGTAGCTTTATGTGGCTGTCCCTGCGTCCTCTCGTATTTTGCTCTGGTTCCTCTCCTCTTCTTATCTTGTCCCTCGTGGATGTCTCGAAGTCCTATGTGTACTTCTTGAAGTTCATCGACGTTACAACTTCTTGTAGATTACGATATTATAGTCTTTTAAAATAAATCGTGTTTCACTAATACTCTCACCGACGTACTGCCGGTTCCATCGCACTTCAAGTTATGTAATACAGTTTAAAAACATTACTTGACTTTGTAAAATTCGCGGTTGCGAGATGCGTGGATTTTACGTATTGATCTGAGTCTTATCTGAGAAAGCGTGTGTCGCTCGCTGGGGTTTTATACTGCTGCCGTCGTTCCATTCCTGTTGGAAACTGTTTGTACAAAATTGAACAGGTCCGCGCGTCGATTTAATTGCTAATTACAACGTACGCGTCTGTCTATGAAGCGCACACTTTTTATAAATATTATTTCACACATCGTTAAGTATATTATTAAACATTATTTATGCAAATTATAAATTTTAAGGTGTGTAAATTATGGCAGTTATGGCAAAATTTCATACTGTGGCTGAACGGTTCTCACGATCATTGACCACTTAATCTTCAATTGTAGCGCCAGGCGCTAGCTATGTTTTTCATATGTCGCTGATTCGTGTGACTTCTGGTTTTCGTGCAGTACTTAAAAAACTGTGTAAAATTTTCCACAATCGTATGCATAATTCAACCTGTCTTTCATTTACACACGTACACTACCACACATACGCAGACTGATACACACGCGGCGGCCTGTCGTTATGACGTCACCCTTGCCAGTCGGCGCGTGTTGGTTTCTCCCATTCGCTGCGTTTAAAAACCAACTAAGCTTTTAATTCCATATGCAGGCTCGCTTACAAATATTTATTTCTATAAAATTAAATACTACGTATATTTCTTTTATCTCTTATACCTAACGCTTAATTATTACATTATTTTTATTATTTACATCTTATATATCTCATACGTGCGTTCGTATGTTATCATACCTCAGTCAGGGGTTGATACATAGACTTATGCTAAACGTATCGTTGCATAAATTCCTCTTCCGGGTAAAATATAATTTGAATTTTACTCAAATTTTATTTCTATACTCAGAAATTATTATTGTAACGCTTAAAACGAGGTCGTACCTCCTTTATTCTTAAAGCCCCTCGTTGGGTTCGTCAATATGTAACATTTACATGTGGTCGTACCTGTTAGAATGTATCACAATTGTTTATTTTGTGTATTAGTGTGAATGTAGTGTGTTTGCCTCACACTGGTCGTTACATAAATCGACGTCACTACTGAAGTCCGTAGCGTTGTCAATGTTACCAGTACAACCTACCTGTTAATTCATAGGGATTACGATACCCGGGTGGCGCCAAATTGTTTCGGTTAAAACAATTAAAATAGTTAATTTCTAAGATAATACGTGGTATTAGCATGGACAGCTGTGGCGTTCGAATTGTTCCCGCTGCTATACAGGTTGTCGACTCGTCCACTCGTGATGAGCGCTAGTTGTCTGCTGCTTAAAACTCGCTAACACACATATATTCTACAAAATCCTATGAAATAACAAGATAGTAATATTCGGTACTGTATTTTTAATACAAATTTGGTCATCAATAAATATGACAAATGAATTATAAATAATTTTATAACATTCGGCTCCGGCTTAGAGCATGAAACACAAAATATCTCAGAGTTGCCAAAATTGATTTCAAAACATAATCGTTGCCGAGACGGCATCCGTCACTTTCAATAAATTACTATGTTTAAAATCTGGAGTTATTTGGATCATGAAATAAGACATAAACGTTGGTTACATTAAAAAAGTACACTACCATACCTTATACGTACTTAGAAATTATAATGTGTTTTTACAATTTGTTCGGTAGTGTCGTATTTCTGTTACAAAAGTTGTGCTCTCAAATAAGGTTATATTTTGATTAATGAAATGTTTTTTAAGTAAGTAAATTATGCATTTACCTTTGAAAGAAAATACTACTTTTTAAATAGTGAGAAATTTTATCATTTGAAAAATATTTTAAGTAATTTGGGGTTTTGGGATTAAGGAATTTATTCGGTACTTATCAGTTCATATCATGTTGAAATGTCGTCATCAGGATAGTCATATATTCTTCAAATTTGGGCTGGTTTTAAACTTCTAACATCTTTTTCAATCTGGTCTTGGGTTTTTCTATAATTAATTTATTTAATTTGGTTCCTGGACATCGTGAATTCTTTATAGATCGACGTCTATTTGTCTTTGGTCATCTTGGTTCACTGATTCGACTTTTTGTAACTGTTTAAATTAAAATTTCAATCGTTCCAATTTTGCGTGCCGCTTACCCACGCGTCGTTTTTCAGAGTCTATATAATTTAACGGAAAATAAGCCCTCAACGGCTCGTTGTCATAGTAACCATAATTCTGTGATTGGTTAATTACTCCTTTAAAGACATTGTTAAAATATTTGAATTTTTATTCAAATTTATTAAGTATTTTCCTAATGGTTTTATTCCTTTATAATTCCTTTGGGGTAATAAATGACATCACTATTATCTTTCTTTCCTTTCAAAGTTTACAATGATACCTCATAAGGTCATATTTTGTTATACATTATCTATAGTCTAATTATTTGACATTTAATAAATAACATATCTTTCTTAAATTAAACTATTACAATAATATTTCTGTTTTAAAATAATTGATATATAATTACTGTCCCTTCACTGGTCTTAGATTAGTAAGATTTCTTGTGAAATTGATACAATTTACATTTGAATGTCTTTGGCAGTTAGATGTTTTCATAGTCAAGATTAGCCATGATTGTTTTTTGGTGTATTTCTTTTTAAATTACATTCTGAATTCAGCCTGATGGGCTTCACTTATTTGTTTGTGTTTTAACTACTATTCAACATACATTTTCATTACTCTTCCTTTAAAATATAATAATTAGGTTTATGGACTGTAGGTTCCTTTCAGCCATATTCCTCTTTTAACATTGAACCAACTATTCTTTACAAGTCATGAGTTATTATTAGTTCTAACATTGATTTCTTTCTTTTGTTACAAACTAAAGTGATAAACATTGTCACTTTCCATAAAATTATGAAAGTTAATTCCCCTTTCAACATGGGGTGTTGTATTCTTTGCAATCTTAATTTTAATAACAAAACTTTAATTCTATTCTACCATACCATGTTAACACAAGTTACTTTTCTGGGCTTTCTCCCTAAATAACATCACAAGCTTCCTTTATATTAATTTGGAATATTATTGCTAGTTATTTCTAGATATATTACTGTTTACAATGTCACTCCAATCATTGGTTGTTCATCAATGTTTTATAAAGTGTCTTCTTACTTATCATTATATTTTTAATGTTTCACATACACTTTCACTATTTTTTAGGGTATTTACACTTCACTAAAGCACTTCACTTTAGTTCACTGTTTTGTATTTAGTGTTATTTAATGGGTAATCCCTATATTTTCTACTACCATTTCTCACTATTTCGTTTTAGTATGATATTTACTATTAACAATATTAGGTTAGTTGTGTTTTTTGTTAAATCTAGCCTTTCTGACTGTGTTAGTGTACTTTTTCTATATTACATTGCTTTACAATTGTATTGTCTTTAAAATGGGTACATAGGTTAATTTAATGATAATAATAATATTGGTTTCATTAATACATAATTATTCGAGGTTTATTGACCGTATTCTATCTTTAAGTATACTATCTTTCCCTTTTACATGTGTGTTAGTTTCCCCTTGGGTTTAACCTGTCTCCTCTTCATTCTTCCTCTTCTTCATCTTCTTTATCTTCAATAGTCTTCATCTTCAATAGTCTTCATCTTGGTTCGGTTCTCCTCTTCTTCTCTTCTGGTTTAAATTCCGTTTAATTGTAGGGATCTGTTCTCTTCCTCTGGTTCTTCTTTAGTTCTGTGTTCATCATTGTTTAGTCTATCATATTTTTCTTAAGTATGTTACGTGGTTCCCTTCTTTATGTTTAGGTTGTTGGCTCAATCACTTGGGTTGGGTAATATCGTTGTACGTCGTGTCAAAGTATTTACATTTTAATCATTTTTTAAACATTTTATTTTATATGAAGTATTTTTATATCAAGAATTATCTTTTTTATCACTGGTAGGGGATTTGGCTAAATTGTATCGTTACATAATGCCTCTCCTCTAAAATTGATCATTTTAATAAAACACTAGCATAGTTTTTTATGAAATTATCAGTTATAGATAACTTTTTTTTCTTTCTCTTCCTTGTTTGTTTCTCCATTCTTCATTTCTCTTCTTACTTAATTCATTCCATTTTATTTGGATCTGTTTTTATTTATTTCCATTGGTGCATTTTCCCTCATACACAAAATTTTCCCTAACTTTTATATAGTAGCTGGTTTCTCCCATTACTACTCATTTTTCTGAGACTAGAGGCACATCTTCTCTACTCAGTTCATTTGGATTGCTGGACTTTTCAACAGTCAATCTTAAATCTTTGTCAACTTGTGACTTAATAATAATAATAATAATAATAATATAATAATAATATACTTTGGGATTGTCCACCTTGTGGTTTGTTTTTAGATCACTTTGTCATTACTACTCATTTTTCCTTCCGCTATACCTTAACTATACACTATCATCTACTTATACACTTGGTTGTTTTTATCTTTATTCATATGTAACTTTCATTTCATATCTCACTTTTCATTATTTTATTTTCAATGCTCGTTGTGATCATCTTAATTGTCTTAGACATTTTTTTTTTTTTTTTTTTAGTCATTTAGCAAAATTTTGCTTTAGCCATATTTGTATATTTGTTTCATATACATAATTTCTCTCTCTCCATGTACCATGTATAATTAAAAAATTTTTTTTTTCTTAGAATATCTTTTATTCAGTATGATTTCGAGTATTTATCTCAGTAATTTGAGCTTGATTTTATTTTTACTTCCATATTCCTTAAGGAATGGAAGTATGGTGATGGCAAAAAAAATCGTGTTCGAGATTATTGCAGATTCTGATTCTACTACACTCAAAACATGAAAAAAAGTCGTTTTCCGAAAAGTGTCTGTGTGTCTGTCTGTCTGTCTGTCTGTCTGTCTGTCAGTCTGTCTGTCTGTCTGTCTGTCTGTAGATTTTTGTTCTATGGCAAACGATAACTGCCGCAAATTCAAACAGAATCAAATAATTTTTTGCATGCAGTCCGGATTTGCAGAGTACTCGCGACCTATTGTTTTTGGTGAAGATCGGTTGAGGGAAAGGGGTAGTTTACCTGCAACGGTTTTTTTTTAGCAAGGGTAATTTTGTTTGTTTGGCAAACGATAACAGCCGCAAATTCAAACAGAATCAAATAATGTTTCGCATGCAGCCCTGAATTGTAGAGTTCTCAAGATCTGTTGATTTTGGTGAAGATCGGTTAAGGGAAAGGGGTAGTTTACCTGTAACGTTTTATGTTTTAACAAGGGTATTTCCTATGGCAAACGATAACAGCCGCAAATTCAAACAGAATCAAAAGATTATTTGCATACAGCCCTAAATTGTAGAGTTCTCAAGACCTATTGTTTTTGGTGAAGTTCGGTTCAGGGAAAGGGGTAGTTTACCTGCAACGTTTTTTTAACAAGTGTATTTTATATGGCAAACGATAACAGCCGCAAATTCAAACAGAATCAAATAATGTTTTGCATACAGCCCCGATTTGTAGAGTACTCAAGACCTATTGTTTTTGGTGAAGATCGGTTAAGGTAAAGGGGTAGTTTACCTGTAACGTTTTATGTTTTAACAAGGGTATTTCCTATGGCAAACGATAACAGCCGCAAATTCAAACAGAATCAAAAGATTATTTGCATACAGCCCTAAATTATAGAGTTCTCAAGACCTATTGTTTTTGGTGAAGATCGGTTGAGGGAAAGGGGTAGTTTACCTGCAACATTTTTTTAACAAGGGTATTTTCTATGGCAAACGATAACAGCCGCAAATTCAAACAGAATCAAATAATGTTTTGCATACAGCCCTGATTTGTAGAGTACTCAAGATCTATTGTTTTTGGTGAAGATCGGTTAAGGGGAAGGGGTAGTTTACCTGCAACGTTTTTTTAACAAGGGTATTTTATATGGCAAACGATAACAGCCGCAAATTCAAACAGAATCAAATAATGTTTTGCATACAACCCCGATTTGTAGAGTACTCAAGACCTGTTGTTTTTGGTGAAGATCGGTTAAGGGAAAGGGGTAGTTTACCTGTAACGTTTTATGTTTTAACAAGGGGTTTTCCTATGGCAAACGATAACAGCCGCAAATTCAAACAGAATCAAAAGATTATTTGCATACAGCCCTAAATTGTAGAGTTCTCAAGACCTGTTGTTTTTAGTGAAGATCGGTTGAGGGAAAGGGGTAGTTTACCTGCAACGTTTTTTTAACAAGGGTATTTTCTATGGCAAACGATAACAGCCGCAAATTCAAACAGAATCAAATAATGTTTTGCATACTGCCCTGATTTGTAGAGTACTCAAGACCTATTGTTTTTGGTGAAGATCGGTTAAGGGGAAGGGGTAGTTTACCTGCAACGTTTTTTTATCAAGTGTATTTTCTATGGCAAACGATAACAGCCGCAAATTCAAACAGAATCAAATAATTTTTTGCATACGTCCCTGAATTGTAGAGGTCTCAATGACTTTCGATTTTGGTGAAGATCGGTTAAGGGGAAGGGGTAGTTTACCTGCAACCTTTTACGTTTTAACAAGAGTAAAGTACTTGAAAATTTATTTAAACTTTTTGAAACAATGGTAATTGTTAAAAATAAAAAAATTTTGTTGCCAGGCAATAAAATTATAATTTTTTCATTTTAATGTAATATAATATTTTTCATTTAATACAGCAATAAAAAGGCAGGTAAGACACAGCCTGGCTGTTTGGCTGAAAATGATTTTAAATATAAATCTTAGAATATGGAAGTCATGTATGGTTCTCCATACCGATATTTGTTTATTTTATTCTATATTCAACATCATTTTTGATAATTCTTTGGTAAGCTAATTGTCTTACCTTAAAGGAATGTTTGTAGCGTATTCCTTTTTAGCTATATAGTTTTTTTTTTTACTTCCATATTCCTTAAGGAATGGAAGTATGGTGATGGTAAAAAAAATCGTGTTCGATATTATTGCAGATTCTGATTCTACTACACTCAAAACATGAAAAAAAGTCGTTTTCCGAAAAGTGTCTGTGTGTGTCTGTCTGTAGATTTTTTTTCTATGGCAAACGATAACTGCCGCAAATTCAAACAGAATCAAATAATTTTTTGCATACAGCCCTGATTTGTAGAGGACTCACGACCTATTGTTTTTGGTGAAGATCGGTTGAGGGAAAGGGGTAGTTTACCTGCAACGGTTTTTTTTTATCAAGGGAAATTTTTTTTTTTTGGCAAACGATAACAGCCGCAAATTCAAACAGAATCAAATAATGTTTCGCATACAGCCCTGAATTGTAGAGTTCTCAAGACCTATTGTTTTTGGTGAAGATCGGTTAAGGGTAAGGGGTAGTTTACCTGTAACGTTTTATGTTTTAACAAGGGTATTTCCTATGGCAAACGATAACAGTCGCAAATTCAAACAGAATCAAAAGATTATTTGCATACAGCCCTAAATTGTAGAGTTCTCAAGACGTATTGTTTTTGGTGAAGATCGGTTAAGGGAAAGGGGTAGTTTACCGACCACGTTTTTTTAACAAGGGTATTTTCTATGGCAAACGATAACAGCCGCAAGTTCAAACAGAATCAAATAATTTTCTGCATACAGCCCTGATTTGTAGAGTCCTCAAGACCTGTTGTTTTTGGTGAAGATCGGTTGAGGGGAAGGGGTAGTTTACCTGCAACGTTTTTTATCAAGCGTATTTTCTATGGCAAACGATAACTGCCACAAATTCAAACAGAATCAAATAATTTTTTGCATACAGCCCTGATTTGTAGAGTACTCGCGGCCTATTGGTTTTGGTGAAGATCGGTTGAGGGGAAGGGGTAGTTTACCTGCAACGGTTTTTTTTTTATCAAGGGAAATTTTTTCTTTTGGCAAACAATAACAGCCGCAAATTCAAACAGAATCAAATAATGTTTCGCATACAGCCCTGAATTGTAGAGTTCTCAAGACCTATTGTTTTTGGTGAAGATCGGTTAAGGGAAAGGGGTAGTTTACCTGCAACATTTTTTTAACAAGGGTATTTTCTATGGCAAACGATAACAGCCGCAAATTCAAACAGAATCAAATAATTTTCTGCATACAGCCCTGATTTGTAGAGTACTCAAGACCTATTGTTTTTGGTGAAGATCGGTTGAGGGAAAGGGGTAGTTTACCAGCAACGTTTTTTATCAAACGTATTTTTTATGGCAAACGATAACTGCCGCAAATTCAAACAGAATCAAATAATTTTTTGCATACGTCAGTGAATTGTAGAAGACTCAAGGCCTTTAGATTTTGGTGAAGATCGGTTAAGGGGAAGGGGTAGTTTACCTGCAACCTTTTACGTTTTAACAAAAGTAAAGTACTTGAAAATTCATTTAAACTTTTTCAAACAATGGTAATTGTTGAAAATAAAATAATTTTGTTACCAGGCAATCTGAAAATTTCAGATTTTGTACCACAAAATCTGAAAAGATTATACGATAGTTTATGAAATGGTTAATAATACGTCAGTGGAAGGTGTAATGAGAAATTAGCAGAAATGGAAACCTGTGGAATGTTAACTGTTCTGTAGATGCAATTTTGTCAGAATGTTTGGAAATGATCATCAACATTGAAGAAAAAGTAAGCATATTAAGAAACATATGTAAGTACTTATTATAAAAAAATAATGTTTGTTTTTTGATAAAGTCATTTTGATTATAAAATATAAATATTTACAACAAGAAAAGAATTTTCAGTTTTCAAAATTTAAATATATTTTTATAAAACAATGGGTTCTTCATTGAGGTGGGGACCATGTCACTCACTCCATCTCAAGCCTCCTCTCCCATTTTGCAGAAAAAGAGGACCCTGTCAAGGCTGATACTTTGACGACAGTGACAGGGCTTTCCACCAAATTCAGCAGAGTGACAGGTAGGCCCAACTCTGATTGGCTCCTCAGATTTCCCCAGCGTTAGTAGGTTCTATGAAAATATTTTATTTCAAAAATGATTTTAAATATAAATCTTAGTTATGTTTTATAAATCTCATGTTTTATGTTTTAACATGGGTAATTTGTTATATGACGAACCATAACTGCCGTAAATTCAAACAGAATCAAATAATTTTTTACATATATGCCTGAGCTATAGAGAACTCAATGTCTGTTGATTTTGGTGAAGATCGGTTACGGGGAAAGGGCAGTTTACCAGAAACATTTTTTGTTGTAACATGAGTAAAGTACTTAATTTTGATAAAGTATCCTGATAAGATCTTAATAATCCACTGTAGAAACGTAGATGAAATATCTATAAATGAAGAGGCTAGTTGAACGGGCTGGGGGTAATTTTCTATAAATCAAAATTATAGTTGAAGGGGGAGGGGATAATATTTTTTATATGTGTACTACGTTATTGGCAAGAAAGAAGTATTTTTTTGTTAAAATTCCTTCCCTGGCTGTTTGGCTGAAAATGATTTTAAATATAAATCTTAGAATATGGAAGTCATGTATGGTTCTCCATACCGATATTTTATTTAATTATAATTGTAAGTTTGTGCTTCTTACATTTCTATTATATAGGAATGTGTGTAACTTATTCCTTATTATCTCACTTTTTACTTCATACTTCATATATCAATCTTTTATTAGACTGCAAATTAATTTAAATTGAAAGGAATTTGTGTAACTGTTTCTTTTCTTTTTTTTTTTCATTATTCACTTTTATTAATTCTTTTTATGGTTCCGCATATATCATCTAAATACGTTAGTAAGCTGCTCTTACAATCTCTTTTGGAATTTTGAAATATGTTTCATTTCACAGTGGTTTTATTCTTCTTCGTAAAACTTTTTTATCGAAGTTTGGTTATAAACTCCCTTGATTTTCCTTGTATTGATATTACTGATCTGGTAAGTATTATTACCATTATCTTTTGTGATGATATACGGACTATTTATTGTGATACACATAATTGTTCTATTCATATTACTATACACCGGACCTTGTTATTTATATTTGTTGTAAGTTGACTTCTCCTTTTCTTTCCTTTATTATTTCCTTCTCTTGTTCGACACTTTGTTATTATGCACCTCTACTCCTTCAAGTGCTTGATAGACACTTATTCTGGATAATTTTATTTTAAGTTGGTTTATTATAGTTTAATTTTTTCTTATTTAAATCGTCTTGGTCGTCGTCATTTCTTGTACCCTCTTGTTTTGGTGATTGTCTAGTAGCTTTATTTAATTTTAATATCTCCTTCTATTCCGTTGGGTTGCTTGGTCAGTAACTTGAAGATCCGTCCCTTTTCTTGGTGTATGGTATCTTCACTTAGTTTACCCATGGTCCATCAGTTCCTCTGCCCTTATGGTTCGGATAACTCTGGTGTGTAGAACTGTTTTCTTACTGGTGAAATAGGTCTCCTCCATCTTGTACCATAATTCCTTTAATACCATATGTTCCGTGGTATTTATTTCTACCTCCATCATTTGATTAGTTTGTCGATTAATCAGAGAAGTTATTTGTGCCTCTCTCATTAATATTATTTTTGCCTTTTTATTTGGTATTTCCATTTCTGGTGTGCTCCAGTGTTTTATTGACCTTCTTGATTGGTTATACTCTGTTTTGTTGTCAGTCATTTCTATTTCTGGCATCTTCCATCTAAGTATAGATTTTCTGAAAATTTCATCCACTGGTTGGTTGTGAAATCCTTTTATAATTTCCCTCAGAGTCCTCCTATAATCTTTGTACTTTATTAATTTGCTTTGGTAGGTACGGGGCAAATTAAACACATCGATCAGTCCGTTCTTCATCATCTCCACTTCTTCTCGTGTTTTGATTAGTTTCCTTTTATATACCTTTCTTAATTCCTCTGTTTTCTTAATCTTCTTAATGATTCGATTCCTCCTCATACGACTGTTTATATCTATTTGTAGTTCTTGGTGCCTCTCCTCCAGTTCCTTGACCATCTCCTTCTGTGTTATTTTCTGATTCCCCGGTTCCATGTTCTCATTCAACGTTTCTTTGATACTTTCAGAAGTGTTGTCTAGTGTTTCATTCAATTGTTTGAAATCACTATCTAAAGTTTCTTGAAGTTGATTTACTGGGTAACTTGTTTCTTCCCATCTCTTATTTATCCCCGTTTTTGTCTGTTTGTCTTCTTCACGAAACTCTGCTAACATGAATCTCAATTCTTCTCTGTTCTTCTCACTTTCTTCCTCGATTTTCCGTTGGAGAATATCATGATTATTTTCCATCTTTTTATTTACTATCGCCAGATCCTTCTTGATCTGTTTCTTCAGCTCTTCGCTCTTCTTTTCCAATGCCTCCTGACTTCCCTGTATCACTTGCATTTGCTTCTTCAATTCTTCGCCGTTTTGGTCCAGTTTTTGATTCATTCCCATTTGTAATGATTCCAATTTTTTATTTAAATCTTCCTTATCTTCCTTTCTTCCCTCTTGCAGTGATTCTATCTTTTATTCAAATCTTCCTTGTCTGATTCCAATTTTTTATTTAATTCTTCCTTGTCTTGTCTTCTCTCTTCCTTGTCTTGTCTTCTCTCTTTATTCATTTGTCCGAATTGTTCCATCATGAATTTCATCATGCTATCTAAATTCGTTTCTTCTGTTCGTTTGATTGGTTGGTTATTTACCATGACTTCTGTTTCTATTTCCGGTTCAGGTGGATTGGGATTTTCCATTTGGTCCTCCTGTGGGTTTTCTTCTGACAATTCTCCAGTCGTTTCCTCAATTTCTACTTCCTCAACTTCCTCCATTTCTTCTGGGTTTCCTTCTTGGTTTGGTGCTTCCTTCCCTTTGCGCCTCGTAACCATACCGTGTCTATTCATGATCGCCGCTAGTTAGTCTTCCTAGCCTCACGTTGCTGGTCGCCAACATGTAACAATATTATGTGGTATTAGCATGGACAGCTGTGGCGTTCGAATTGTTCCCGCTGCTATACAGGTTGTCGACTCGTCCACTCGTGATGAGCGCTAGTTGTCTGCTGCTTAAAACTCGCTAACACACATATATTCTACAAAATCCTATGAAATAACAAGATAGTAATATTCGGTACTGTATTTTTAATACAAATTTGGTCATCAATAAATATGACAAATGAATTATAAATAATTTTATAACATTCGGCTCCGGCTTAGAGCTTGAAACACAAAATATCTCAGAGTTGGCAAAATTGATTTCAAAACATAATCGTTGCCGAGACGGCATCCGTCACTTTTAATAAATTACTATGTTTAAAATCTGGAGTTCTTTGGATCATGAAATAAGACATAAACGTTGGTTACATTAAAAAAGTACACTACCATACCTTATACGTACTTAGAAATTATAATGTGTTTTTACAATTTGTTCGGTAGTGTCGTATTTCTGTTACAAAAGTTGTGCTCTCAAATAAGGTTATATTTTGATTAATGAAATGTTTTTTAAGTAAGTAAATTATGCATTTACCTTTGAAAGAAAATACTACTTTTTAAATAGTGAGAAATTTTATCATTTGAAAAATATTTTAAGTAATTTGGGGTTTTGGGATTAAGGAATTTATTCGGTACTTATCAGTTCATATCATGTTGAAATGTCGTCATCAGGATAGTCATATATTCTTCAAATTTGGGCTGGTTTTAAACTTCTAACATCTTTTTCAATCTGGTCTTGGGTTTTTCTATAATTAATTTATTTAATTTGGTTCCTGGACATCGTGAATTCTTTATAGATCGACGTCTATTTGTCTTTGGTCATCTTGGTTCACTGATTCGACTTTTTGTAACTGTTTAAATTAAAATTTCAATCGTTCCAATTTTGCGTGCCGCTTACCCACGCGTCGTTTTTCAGAGTCTATATAATTTAACGGAAAATAAGCCCTCAACGGCTCGTTGTCATAGTAACCATAATTCTGTGATTGGTTAATTACTCCTTTAAAGACATTGTTAAAATATTTGAATTTTTATTCAAATTTATTAAGTATTTTCCTAATGGTTTTATTCCTTTATAATTCCTTTGGGGTAATAAATGACATCACTATTATCTTTCTTTCCTTTCAAAGTTTACAATGATACCTCATAAGATCATATTTTGTTGTACATTAACTATAGTCTAATTATTTGACATTTAATAAATAACATATCTTTCTTAAATTAAACTATTACAATAATATTTCTGTTTTAAAATAATTGATATATAATTACTGTCCCTTCACTGGTCTTAGATTAGTAAGATTTCTTGTGAAATTGATACAATTTACATTTGAATGTCTTTGGCAGTTAGATGTTTTCATAGTCAAGATTAGCCATGATTGTTTTTTGGTGTATTTCTTTTTAAATTACATTCTGAATTCAGCCTGATGGGCTTCACTTATTTGTTTGTGTTTTAACTACTATTCAACATACATTTTCATTACTCTTCCTTTAAAATATAATAATTAGGTTTATGGACTGTAGGTTCCTTTCAGCCATATTCCTCTTTTAACATTGAACCAACTATTCTTTACAAGTCATGAGTTATTATTAGTTCTAACATTGATTTCTTTCTTTTGTTACAAACTAAAGTGATAAACATTGTCACTTTCCATAAAATTATGAAAGTTAATTCCCCTTTCAACATGGGGTGTTGTATTCTTTGCAATCTTAATTTTAATAACAAAACTTTAATTCTATTCTACCATACCATGTTAACACAAGTTACTTTTCTGGGCTTTCTCCCTAAATAACATCACAAGCTTCCTTTATATTAATTTGGAATATTATTGCTAGTTATTTCTAGATATATTACTGTTTACAATGTCACTCCAATCATTGGTTGTTCATCAATGTTTTATAAAGTGTCTCCTTACTTATCATTATATTTTTAATGTTTCACATACACTTTCACTATTTTTTAGGGTATTTACACTTTACTAAAGCACTTCACTTTAGTTCACTGTTTTGTATTTAGTGTTATTTAATGGGTAATCCCTATATTTTCTACTACCATTTCTCACTATTTCATTTTAGTATGTTATTTACTATTAACAATATTAGGTTAGTTGTGTTTTTTGTTAAATCTAGCCTTTCTGACTGTGTTAGTGTACTTTTTCTATATTACATTGCTTTACAATTGTATTGTCTTTAAAATGGGTACATAGGTTAATTTAATGATAATAATAATATTGGTTTCATTAATACATAATTATTCGAGGTTTATTGACCGTATTCTATCTTTAAGTATACTATCTTTCCCTTTTACATGTGTGTTAGTTTCCCCTTGGGTTTAACCTGTCTCCTCTTCATTCTTCCTCTTCTTCATCTTCTTCATCTTCTTTATCTTCAATAGTCTTCATCTTCAATAGTCTTCATCTTGGTTCGGTTCTCCTCTTCTTCTCTTCTGGTTTAAATTCCGTTTAATTGTAGGGATCTGTTCTCTTCCTCTGGTTCATCTTTAGTTCTGTGTTCATCATTGTTTAGTCTATCATATTTTTCTTAAGTATGTTACGTGGTTCCCTTCTTTATGTTTAGGTTGTTGGCTCAATCACTTGGGTTGGGTAATATCGTTGTACGTCGTGTCAAAGTATTTACATTTTAATCATTTTTTAAACATTTTATTTTATATGAAGTATTTTTATATCAAGAATTATCTTTTTTATCACTGGTACGGGATTTGGCTTAATTGTATCGTTACATAATGCCTCTCCTCTAAAATTGATCATTTTAATAAAACACTAGCATAGTTTTTTATGAAATTATCAGTTATAGATAACTTTTTTTTCTTTCTCTTACTTGTTTGTTTCTCCATTCTTCATTTCTCTTCTTACTTAATTCATTCCATTTTATTTGGATCTGTTTTTATTTATTTCCATTGGTGCATTTTCCCTCATACACAAAATTTTCCCTAACTTTTATATAGTAGCTGGTTTCTCCCATTACTACTCATTTTTCTGAGACTGGAGGCACATCTTCTCTACTCAGTTCATTTGGATTGCTGGACTTTTCAACAGTCAATCTTAAATCTTTGTCAACTTGTGACTTAATAATAATAATAATAATAATATAATAATAATATACTTTGGGATTGTCCACCTTGTGGTTTGTTTTTAGATCACTTTGTCATTACTACTCATTCTTCCTTCCGCTATACCTTAACTATACACTATCATCTACTTATACACTTGGTTGTTTTTATCTTTATTCATATGTAACTTTCATTTCATATCTCACTTTTCATTATTTTATTTTCAATGCTCGTTGTGATCATCTTAATTGTCTTAGACATTTTTTTTTTTTTAGTCATTTAGCAAAATTTTGCTTTAGCCATATTTGTATATTTGTTTCATATACATAATTTCTCTCTCTCCTTGTACCAGGTATAATTTAAAAAATTTTTTTTTTAGAATATCTTTTATTCAGTATGATTTCGAGTATTTATCTCAGTAATTTGAGCTTGATTTTATTTTTGTTTATTTTATTCTATATTCAACATCATTTTTGATAATTCTTTGGTAAGCTAATTGTCTTACCTTAAATGAATGTTTGTAGCGTATTCCTTTTTAGCTATATAGTTTTTTTTTTTATTTAATTATAATTGTAAGTTTGTGCTTCTTACATTTTTATTATATAGGAATGTGTGTAACTTATTCCTTATTATCTCACTTTTTACTTCATACTTCATATATCAATCTTTTATTAGACTGCAAATTAATTTAAATTGAAAGGAATTTGTGTAACTATTTCCTTTGTTTTTTTTTCATTATTCACTTTTATTAATTCTTTTTATGGTTCCGCATATATCATCTAAATACGTTAGTAAGCTGCTCTTACAATCTCTTTTGGAATTTTGAAATATGTTTCATTTCACAATGGTTTTATTCTTCTTCGTAAAACTTTTTTATCGAAGTTTGGTTATAAACTCCCTTGATTTTCCTTGTATTGATATTACTGATCTGGTAAGTATTATTACCATTATCTTTTGTGATGATATACGGACTATTTATTGTGATATACATAATTGTTGTATTCATATTACTATACACCGGACCTTGTTATTTATATTTGTTGTAAGTTGACTTCTCCTTTTCTTTCCTTTATTATTTCCTTCTCTTGTTCGACACTTTGTTATTATGCACCTCTACTCCTTCAAGTGCTTGATAGACACACTTATTCTGGATAATTTTATTTTAAGTTGGTTTATTATAGTTTAATTTTTTCTTATTTAAATTGTCTTGGTCGTCGTCATTTCTTGTACCCTCTTGTTTTGGTGATTGTCTAGTAGCTTTATTTAATTTTAATATCTCCTTCTATTCCGTTGGGTTGCTTGGTCAGTAACTTGAAGATCCGTCCCTTTTCTTGGTGTATGGTATCTTCACTTAGTTTACCCATGGTCCATCAGTTCCTCTGCCCTTATGGTTCGGATAACTCTGGCGTGTAGAACTGTTTTCTTACTGGTGAAATAGGTCTCCTCCATCTTGTACCATAATTCCTTTAATACCATATGTTCCGTGGTATTTATTTCTACCTCCATCATTTGATTAGTTTGTCGATTAATCAGAGAAGTTATTTGTGCCTCTCTCATTAATATTATTTTTGCCTTTTTATTTGGTATTTCCATTTCTGGTGTGCTCCAGTGTTTTATTGACCTTCTTGATTGGTTATACTCTGTTTTGTTGTCAATCATTTCTATTTCTGGCATCTTCCATCTAAGTATAGATTTTCTGAAAATTTCATCCACTGGTTGGTTGTGAAATCCTTTTATAATTTCCCTCAGAGTCCTCCTACAATCTTTGTACTTTATTAATTTGCTTTGATAGGTACGGGGCAAATTAAACACATCGATCAGTCCGTTCTTCATCATCTCCACTTCTTCTCCTGTTTTGATTAGTTTCCTTTTATATACCTTTCTTAATTCCTCTGTTTTCTTAATCTTCTTAATGATTCGATTCCTCCTCATACGACTGTTTATATCTATTTGTAGTTCTTGGTGCCTCTCCTCCAGTTCCTTGACCATCTCCTTCTGTGTTATTTTCTGATTCCCCGGTTCCATGTTCTCATTCAACGTTTCTTTGATACTTTCAGAAGTGTTGTCTAGTGTTTCATTCAATTGTTTGAAATCACTATCTAAAGTTTCTTGAAGTTGATTTACTGGGTAACTTGTTTCTTCCCATCTCTTATTTATCCCCGTTTTTGTCCGTTTGTCTTCTTCACGAAACTCTGCAAACATGAATCTCAATTCTTCTCTGTTCTTCTCACTTTCTTCCTCGATTTTCCGTTGGAGAATATCATGATTATTTTCCATCTTTTTATATACTATCGCCAGATCCTTCTTGATCTGTTTCTTCAGCTCTTCGCTCTTCTTTTCCAATGCCTCCTGACTTCCCTGTATCACTTGCATTTGCTTCTTCAATTCTTCGCCGTTTTGGTCCAGTTTTTGATTCATTCCCATTTGTAATGATTCCAATTTTTTATTTAAATCTTCCTTATCTTCCTTTCTTCCCTCTTGCAGTGATTCTAATCTTTTATTCAAATCTTCCTTGTCTGATTCCAATTTTTTATTTAATTCTTCCTTGTCTTGTCTTCTCTCTTCCTTGTCTTGTCTTCTCTCTTTATTCATTTGTCCGAATTGTTCCATCATGAATTTCATCATGCTATCTAAATTCGTTTCTTCTGTTCGTTTGATTGGTTGGTTATTTACCATGACTTCTGTTTCTATTTCCGGTTCAGGTGGATTGGGATTTTCCATTTGGTCCTCCTGTGGGTTTTCTTCTGACAATTCTCCAGTCGTTTCCTCAATTTCTACTTCCTCAACTTCCTCCATTTCTTCTGGGTTTCCTTCTTGGTTTGGTGCTTCCTTCCCTTTGCGCCTCGTAACCATACCGTGTCTATTCATGATCGCCGCTAGTTAGTCTTCCTAGCCTCACGTTGCTGGTCGCCAACATGTAACAATATTATGTGGTATTAGCATGGACAGCTGTGGCGTTCGAATTGTTCCCGCTGCTATACAGGTTGTCGACTCGTCCACTCGTGATGAGCGCTAGTTGTCTGCTGCTTAAAACTCGCTAACACACATATATTCTACAAAATCCTATGAAATAACAAGATAGTAATATTCGGTACTGTATTTTTAATACAAATTTGGTCATCAATAAATATGACAAATGAATTATAAATAATTTTATAACATTCGGCTCCGGCTTAGAGCTTGAAACACAAAATATCTCAGAGTTGGCAAAATTGATTTCAAAACATAATCGTTGCCGAGACGGCATCCGTCACTTTTAATAAATTACTATGTTTAAAATCTGGAGTTCTTTGGATCATGAAATAAGACATAAACGTTGGTTACATTAAAAAAGTACACTACCATACCTTATACGTACTTAGAAATTATAATGTGTTTTTACAATTTGTTCGGTAGTGTCGTATTTCTGTTACAAAAGTTGTGCTCTCAAATAAGGTTATATTTTGATTAATGAAATGTTTTTTAAGTAAGTAAATTATGCATTTACCTTTGAAAGAAAATACTACTTTTTAAATAGTGAGAAATTTTATCATTTGAAAAATATTTTAAGTAATTTGGGGTTTTGGGATTAAGGAATTTATTCGGTACTTATCAGTTCATATCATGTTGAAATGTCGTCATCAGGATAGTCATATATTCTTCAAATTTGGGCTGGTTTTAAACTTCTAACATCTTTTTCAATCTGGTCTTGGGTTTTTCTCTAATTAATTTATTTAATTTGGTTCCTGGACATCGTGAATTCTTTATAGATCGACGTCTATTTGTCTTTGGTCATCTTGGTTCACTGATTCGACTTTTTGTAACTGTTTAAATTAAAATTTCAATTGTTCCAATTTTGCGTGCCGCTTACCCACGCGTCGTTTTTCAGAGTCTATATAATTTAACGGAAAATAAGCCCAAAACGGCTCGTTGTCATAGTAACCATAATTCTGTGATTGGTTAATTACTCCTTTAAAGACATTGTTAAAATATTTGAATTTTTATTCAAATTTATTAAGTATTTTCCTAATGCTTTTATTCCTTTATAATTCCTTTGGGGTAATAAATGACATCACTATTATCTTTCTTTCCTTTCAAAGTTTACAATGATACCTCATAAGGTCATATTTTGTTATACATTAACTATAGTCTAATTATTTGACATTTAATAAATAACATATCTTTCTTAAATTAAACTATTACAATAATATTTCTGTTTTAAAATAATTGATATATAATTACTGTCCCTTCACTGGTCTTAGATTAGTAAGATTTCTTGTGAAATTGATACAATTTACGTTTGAATGTCTTTGGCAGTTAGATGTTTTCATAGTCAAGATTAGCCATGATTGTTTTTTGGTGTATTTCTTTTTAAATTACATTCTGAATTCAGCCTGATGGGCTTCACTTATTTGTTTGTGTTTTAACTACTATTCAACATACATTTTCATTACTCTTCCTTTAAAATATAATAATTAGGTTTATGGACTGTAGGTTCCTTTCAGCCATATTCCTCTTTTAACATTGAACCAACTATTCTTTACAAGTCATGAGTTATTATTAGTTCTAACATTGATTTCTTTCTTTTGTTACAACCTAAAGTGATAAACATTGTCACTTTCCATAAAATTATGAAAGTTAATTCCCCTTTCAACATGGGGTGTTGTATTCTTTGCAATCTTAATTTTAATAACAAAACTTTAATTCTATTCTACCATACCATGTTAACACAAGTTACTTTTCTGGGCTTTCTCCCTAAATAACATCACAAGCTTCCTTTATATTAATTTGGAATATTATTGCTAATTATTTCTAGATATATTACTGTTTACAATGTCACTCCAATCATTGGTTGTTCATCAATGTTTTATAAAGTGTCTCCTTACTTATCATTATATTTTTAATGTTTCACATACACTTTCACTATTTTTTAGGGTATTTACACTTTACTAAAGCACTTCACTTTAGTTCACTGTTTTGTATTTAGTGTTATTTAATGGGTAATCCCTATATTTTCTACTACCATTTCTCACTATTTCATTTTAGTATGTTATTTACTATTAACAATATTAGGTTAGTTGTGTTTTTTGTTAAATCTAGCCTTTCTGACTGTGTTAGTGTACTTTTTCTATATTACATTGCTTTACAATTGTATTGTCTTTAAAATGGGTACATAGGTTAATTTAATGATAATAATAATATTGGTTTCATTAATACATAATTATTCGAGGTTTATTGACCGTATTCTATCTTTAAGTATACTATCTTTCCCTTTTACATGTGTGTTAGTTTCCCCTTGGGTTTAACCTGTCTCCTCTTCATTCTTCCTCTTCTTCATCTTCTTTATCTTCAATAGTCTTCATCTTCAATAGTCTTCATCTTGGTTCGGTTCTCCTCTTCTTCTCTTCTGGTTTAAATTCCGTTTAATTGTAGGGATCTGTTCTCTTCCTCTGGTTCTTCTTTAGTTCTGTGTTCATCATTGTTTAGTCTATCATATTTTTCTTAAGTATGTTACGTGGTTCCCTTCTTTATGTTTAGGTTGTTGGCTCAATCACTTGGGTTGGGTAATATCGTTGTACGTCGTGTCAAAGTATTTACATTTTAATCATTTTTTAAACATTTTATTTTATATGAAGTATTTTTATAACAAGAATTATCTTTTTTATCACTGGTACGGGATTTGGCTTAAATGTATCGTTACATAATGCCTCTCCTCTAAAATTGATCATTTTAATAAAACACTAGCATAGTTTTTTATGAAATTATCAGTTATAGATAACTTTTTTTTCTTTCTCTTCCTTGTTTGTTTCTCCATTCTTCATTTCTCTTCTTACTTAATTCATTCCATTTTATTTGGATCTGTTTTTATTTATTTCCATTGGTGCATTTTCCCTCATACACAAAATTATCCCTAACTTTTATATAGTAGCTGGTTTCTCCCATTACTACTCATTTTTCTGAGACTAGAGGCACATCTTCTCTACTCAGTTCATTTGGATTGCTGGACTTTTCAACAGTCAATCTTAAATCTTTGTCAACTTGTGACTTAATAATAATAATAATAATAATAATAATAATAATAATATAATAATAATATACTTTGGGATTGTCCACCTTGTGGTTTGTTTTTAGATCACTTTGTCATTGCTACTCATTCTTCCTTCCGCTATACCTTAACTATACACTATCATCTACTTATACACTTGGTTGTTTTTATCTTTATTCATATGTAACTTTCATTTCATTTCTCAGTTTTCATTATTTTATTTTCAATGCTCGTTGTGATCATCTTAATTGTCTTAGACATTTTTTTTTTTTTTTTAGTCATTTAGCAAAATTTTGCTTTAGCCATTGTGATGGTACAATCATGGTACATTTTATAATTACCTAAAATATGGTAAAGAGATCATAAATATTGTATTTTCCTATTTTTTGACATACCCAACCCAACCTCAAACACCCGATATCGAATTTACAGTGAGTGGACTATATTACAGTATTTGCCAGGATTTGAACTAATTCATGACAAAAAACGGTGTCACATCACAAAAACAGTGAGCAGTTATTGAGATAAGCAGAGCCAAGCCTTCGTTACGTCAGAGGCTGAGAATGTGTTGACAACTACAAACGGCGATGTCAACACGTTAGACAAAGAAAATGTGACGTCAATACACCCCACTTCCGCAGATTTCAACCAGGAATTGCCGTCATTCTGTTGGAACAACTGATCAGCACCGACCGGTTGCACATTCACTTACGAGTGAATTTTAACTTTTTAGACCACTGTAGGTGGTTAATAAACAGTATAATATCTACAATATAAATATATAAAAGACAGTGCGCCAACTCCAAGATGTGACCGGGAAAAATCGCCGAACTCGCGGTGCGCGAAGTTCGTATAAATAGAGGAAGCCAACACGAAATGGGTGAGATCTTTCCTTAATTCCTAATTTCATAATTTCCCAATTCATTTTTATTTTAAAAATTTCAATCTAAATTTAAGGAGCTCCAAAATTTAAATAAGTTTGTACCATGATAATGAAAGGGTGAGTGGTTGTGTGCGTGCGTAATTATTTTAAGTGCTGGGTTGAGCCACCACTATATAAATATAAATATATATATGTTATTATTGTATAATCATATAATCATTAAACTTAATCAAATTTATTATTACACATTATGTTTTTGGAAGGGTTACAGTTGGTTTTAAAAAATGTTATGTAACAAAGTAAAGAATAAAAAGGGGTATTTCATTGGTAACAATTAGAACAGCTGTTTTGTTATTTCAAGCAATTTCCGTTTCCTAATAACTTCGCGTAATGAAATTCTGGCCCATGACTTAGGTAATAAATAAAGATGGCGTCTTAGTTTATGTATACATAACCACAATTGTGAGATATAATATATCGTATCTATAAATTCAAAAATAACGTAACTATACAGATGGCGCCCGTAAGAACAGGGACCCTATGTAATATTATGTATATATATTATTACATGGGATACGCCTAGAAAGAACACGGGAAAAAATTGCTTGAGGTAACAGACAAAATTTTATAACTAGTAAACATAACCCCACAATTAGGTTAGACAATTGTATGCATGCGTGCATTACACAATTGTCAAAATGAGTACAAGTGACGATAGTGACATAAAAACCAGTACCACTGACATAACTTTAACTGGTGAAATGGATATGCAAATAAATCCCATTAGTCAGAATGACGAAGTAAATACGCCTGTGTCTGTCGAAATAAAACAAACTGACACATCCATTTCAACTAATTTAGACAGTAAATCAGATGAAAGTAATGCAATGATACAATTGTTATTAAAACTAGATAAAAAACTAGACGAACAGAAAATTGATTCTGATATTAAATTCAATGAATTAAAGAATGAAATAAAAGTGAGTCACGAAAAACTTATTAAGAAATGTGACCAGCTGATTACAAAATTAGATAAGTTACATGTGGTAGAAAGTAAATTAGAAAGTCAGAAAGTACTAGATAGTAGTACCCAGCAAAATGCTGTACTGGATAACATATTTAAAACTGATAATTCCAAAAATGAAGAAACTCTAGATAATTCCAATAATACCGGTAGTAAGATTGTGGTGGTAGAAGAGGATAGACATGATAATGAAATTATAATGAATGATAATGAAATATTTGAATTTATGAAGTCAGAAAGAAAGTTGAGAGAAAGTATTTTAGTACAAGGAATGCAGGGGGTAGAATTTTCTTTTAATGTTGTATTAGGGGTGAAGACAAGTCTTCATGTTATTGTTATAAGGATAAGAATGCCTTTAATTTATATTTGATAGACGATAGTTCTACAAATAAAGTTTCTTTTAGTTTTTGTGTACCTAAGAAGAGGTGCAACAATTTTATGATAGGGACCCCTGCATATTTCGAGAGAGAAAGTGTATTTTGGTGTTATGGAGAGAAATGTATTAAGAGAGAAAGTATAGAGAGATATTGTGAGAGTAATAGAAATATTTAAAGTAAACAGAAATTACAGACAACTATTAGAAAGGTTAGGGTTAGATGTGGTATATGAAAATGATGAATACTTACCTGATAATAACAATAAATTGGAAATAACAAGAAATGAGAATAAAGACATTAGGTACTTACCTGTGGTGGAATATTATGGGGATAATTATAATATAAACCGATTAATGACATATGATACTAAGACAAACGGAACTCTACTTGATCGTGACTGGAAATATTTATTTAATAACCGTTCAATAACATATGAATATAATGTATCTAATAAAATCTATGTATTAAATAAGAATTTATATAGACCTAAGATTCGTTTGTTGTTTAATGATGGTGGATAGACTGTTGTATTGTGAAATGAACATTAAATAATAATATGAAAAGTGGTATTGAATTGGACTGTTATGGACTGATTTTGATTAATGACACAATAATGAAGTTGGAGTGTATATTTTTATTGTATTTAACCATGTATTTTGATGTGTATTATGTATTACAGGTACCCCAGTGTGTATTATTATATATTTTATATAAGTAACATGTTTAATAAGAATACTTTAATTAATTACTAATGAATAATAATGAATGTTTAAATAAATAATTATATTTGAATTTGAAAAGAGGTATTGTTATAAGTAGGTAGGAGAGGAATTTTATAAGAGAATTGTCAATGATTACAGTAAGGTAAGTGTTTAAACAGGTATAGAGCCTGGGTATAGATAAAATGCAGGTGAGTTATTTAATTAATGTAAATGGAGTTAGAAAGATAAGAATTTTTAAGAAAATATAAAGAGAATTAATAGATATTTAGGGACACAGTAGTTAGTTATTATTTGTAAAGAAGGTGTAAGTAAAGGTACATACATATATTTGTTGTTGATGAATTCTGTAGTGGGGGTGAGGTGATAAAGAGTAGCCAACCAATAGTGCTGTGGCAGTTAATAGAGTAGTTAAAGGGAGTGTTTGCCGAATTATTTGGAAGGGCAAAATATTAGAGATGTATATAGCCAGTTAGGGAACACCCAACCCAGTGCAAAGACGAGCGGTGCCATATGATTTAAATGGAATTAGTAATGGAGTATAAAATTGAGATATTGGTGTCAATGATAGGTAAATTTGATGGTCAGTTAGAAGAAGGTGAGTAAAATTATATAATGAAGTATAGTGAATATAGGAGTTATCCAGACTAAACAGTGATAGAAGGTGAAAGGTTAGGTAGTTAAGGAGGTAGAAAGTTCAGAGGAGAGAGGTAGTAGAAAATGAATAATGAAATAATAATGTAATATGAATAGTAAAAATAAGTTCAAAATGTATTTTATTATTATAAATAAATAAATTTGATGTTTAATTAATAACTGCAATGGTAAATTTTAATTTAAATACAACTTTTAAGTAAATTATACAAATGTTAATGCATATCTTAGATATGATTAAATATGATTGAGTATTTAAAATGTATTAACTGTATTATTAATATATCAGTGTTAATTATTAATGTATTATGTATTTATTTGAAAACTTTTTAACATGATTTTATAATGTGTGTAGGAAGAGAAAAAATTTTAAATGGCGCTATTAATAATATTTATCAGCCAGATGATTAACTGTTAATAATAATAATAATAATAATAATTTTTTTTGTTTTATCATGCACTAAGAGTATTCAATAAATAAATATATAGAGTTATTAATTCTTTTATAATTTGTTTTTCTCCAGATTTGGGAGATTATAATGTGTAATTTTCTTATTATATTTTCAATTATATCTTATTCAATTTTGGTATAATATTCTTTTTAATTCTTGAAGATTATAATATATAATCTTATAATTTTATTAAGCATATTAAAATATATTAAGCCAACCCAGTGCTTATTGGCACAAACCAGCACTTAGCTAAGGGGAACCAGATCAGTTGAGGATGGAGTGATTTAATAAGCCACTATTTTAATATTTATTATATATTGTTTCAGTGTTTGGTTGTGTGACAGCGGTCCTGAGCTGGCCAACGCGTCAGAGCAGGGGCGTTAAGAGCCTAAGTGGCCTTATGGTGTTGGGATCTCGCAGGAGAAGTCCAGTAAGGTCATCTAGGTACGGTCCTCATCACCAGACCAAGGGTGAGTTGTTGTTATTTTTTATGTAAAATTGTAAGGGGGTTGTGGCGACTTGTCCTGACTGATCCCTTTAGGAAGTATGAAAGGGTCAATGAAAGTTTGTGTGCTTCGTCACACCATCTTTCATTGAGGGGGTTTTGTGATGGTACAATCATGGTACATTTTATAATTACCTAAAATATGGTAAAGAGATCATAAATATTGTATTTTCCTATTTTTTGACATACCCAACCCAACCTCAAACACCCGATATCGAATTTACAGTGGGTGGACTATATTACAGTATTTGCCAGGATTTTAACTAATTCATGACAAAAAACGGTGTCACATCACAAAAACAGTGTGCAGTTATTGAGATAAGCAGAGCCAAGCCTTCGTTACGTCAGAGGCTGAGAATGTGTTGACAACTACAAACGGCGATGTCAACACGTTAGACAAAGAAAATGTGACGTCAATACACCCCACTTCCGCAGATTTCAACCAGGAATTGCCGTCATTCTGTTGGAACAACTGATCAGCACCGACCGGTTGCACATTCACTTACGAGTGAATTTTAACTTTTTAGACCACTGTAGGTGGTTAATAAACAGTATAATATCTACAATATAAATATATAAAAGACAGTGCGCCAACTCCAAGATGTGACCGGGAAAAATCGCCGAACTCGCGGTGCGCGAAGTTCGTATAAATAGAGGAAGCCAACACGAAATGGGTGAGATCTTTCCTTAATTCCTAATTTCATAATTTCCCAATTCATTTTTATTTTAAAAATTTCAATCTAAATTTAAGGAGCTCCAAAATTTAAATAAGTTTGTACCATGATAATGAAAGGGTGAGTGGTTGTGTGCGTGCGTAATTATTTTAAGTGCTGGGTTGAGCACCACTATATAAATATAAATATATATATGTTATTATTGTATAATCATATAATCATTAAACTTAATCAAATTTATTATTACACATTATGTTTTTGGAAGGGTTACAGTTGGTTTTAAAAAATGTTATGTAACAAAGTAAAGAATAAAAAGGGGTATTTCATTGGTAACAATTAGAACAGCTGTTTTGTTATTTCAAGCAATTTCCGTTTCCTAATAACTTCGCGTAATGAAATTCTGGCCCATGACTTAGGTAATAAATAAAGATGGCGTCTTAGTTTATGTATACATAACCACAATTGTGAGATATAATATATCGTATCTATAAATTCAAAAATAACGTAACTATACAGATGGCGCCCGTAAGAACAGGGACCCTATGTAATATTATGTATATATATTATTACATGGGATACGCCTAGAAAGAACACGGGAAAAAATTGCTTGAGGTAACAGACAAAATTTTATAACTAGTAAACATAACCCCACAATTAGGTTAGACAATTGTATGCATGCGTGCATTACACAATTGTCAAAATGAGTACAAGTGACGATAGTGACATAAAAACCAGTACCACTGACATAACTTTAACTGGTGAAATGGATATGCAAATAAATCCCATTAGTCAGAATGACGAAGTAAATACGCCTGTGTCTGTCGAAATAAAACAAACTGACACATCCATTTCAACTAATTTAGACAGTAAATCAGATGAAAGTAATGCAATGATACAATTGTTATTAAAACTAGATAAAAAACTAGACGAACAGAAAATTGATTCTGATATTAAATTCAATGAATTAAAGAATGAAATAAAAGTGAGTCACGAAAAACTTATTAAGAAATGTGACCAGCTGATTACAAAATTAGATAAGTTACATGTGGTAGAAAGTAAATTAGAAAGTCAGAAAGTACTAGATAGTAGTACCCAGCAAAATGCTGTACTGGATAACATATTTAAAACTGATAATTCCAAAAATGAAGAAACTCTAGATAATTCCAATAATACCGGTAGTAAGATTGTGGTGGTAGAAGAGGATAGACATGATAATGAAATTATAATGAATGATAATGAAATATTTGAATTTATGAAGTCAGAAAGAAAGTTGAGAGAAAGTATTTTAGTACAAGGAATGCAGGGGGTAGAATTTTCTTTTAATGTTGTATTAGGGGGTGAAGACAAGTCTTCATGTTATTGTTATAAGGATAAGAATGCCTTTAATTTATATTTGATAGACGATAGTTCTACAAATAAAGTTTCTTTTAGTTTTTGTGTACCTAAGAAGAGGTGCAACAATTTTATGATAGGGACCCCTGCATATTTCGAGAGAGAAAGTGTATTTTGGTGTTATGGAGAGAAATGTATTAAGAGAGAAAGTATAGAGAGATATTGTGAGAGTAATAGAAATATTTAAAGTAAACAGAAATTACAGACAACTATTAGAAAGGTTAGGGTTAGATGTGGTATATGAAAATGATGAATACTTACCTGATAATAACAATAAATTGGAAATAACAAGAAATGAGAATAAAGACATTAGGTACTTACCTGTGGTGGAATATTATGGGGATAATTATAATATAAACCGATTAATGACATATGATACTAAGACAAACGGAACTCTACTTGATCGTGACTGGAAATATTTATTTAATAACCGTTCAATAACATATGAATATAATGTATCTAATAAAATCTATGTATTAAATAAGAATTTATATAGACCTAAGATTCGTTTGTTGTTTAATGATGGTGGATAGACTGTTGTATTGTGAAATGAACATTAAATAATAATATGAAAAGTGGTATTGAATTGGACTGTTATGGACTGATTTTGATTAATGACACAATAATGAAGTTGGAGTGTATATTTTTATTGTATTTAACCATGTATTTTGATGTGTATTATGTATTACAGGTACCCCAGTGTGTATTATTATATATTTTATATAAGTAACATGTTTAATAAGAATACTTTAATTAATTACTAATGAATAATAATGAATGTTTAAATAAATAATTATATTTGAATTTTGAAAAGAGGTATTGTTATAAGTAGGTAGGAGAGGAATTTTATAAGAGAATTGTCAATGATTACAGTAAGGTAAGTGTTTAAACAGGTATAGAGCCTGGGTATAGATAAAATGCAGGTGAGTTATTTAATTAATGTAAATGGAGTTAGAAAGATAAGAATTTTTAAGAAAATATAAAGAGAATTAATAGATATTTAGGGACACAGTAGTTAGTTATTATTTGTAAAGAAGGTGTAAGTAAAGGTACATACATATATTTGTTGTTGATGAATTCTGTAGTGGGGGTGAGGTGATAAAGAGTAGCCAACCAATAGTGCTGTGGCAGTTAATAGAGTAGTTAAAGGGAGTGTTTGCCGAATTATTTGGAAGGGCAAAATATTAGAGATGTATATAGCCAGTTAGGGAACACCCAACCCAGTGCAAAGACGAGCGGTGCCATATGATTTAAATGGAATTAGTAATGGAGTATAAAATTGAGATATTGGTGTCAATGATAGGTAAATTTGATGGTCAGTTAGAAGAAGGTGAGTAAAATTATATAATGAAGTATAGTGAATATAGGAGTTATCCAGACTAAACAGTGATAGAAGGTGAAAGGTTAGGTAGTTAAGGAGGTAGAAAGTTCAGAGGAGAGAGGTAGTAGAAAATGAATAATGAAATAATAATGTAATATGAATAGTAAAAATAAGTTCAAAATGTATTTTATTATTATAAATAAATAAATTTGATGTTTAATTAATAACTGCAATGGTAAATTTTAATTTAAATACAACTTTTAAGTAAATTATACAAATGTTAATGCATATCTTAGATATGATTAAATATGATTGAGTATTTAAAATGTATTAACTGTATTATTAATATATCAGTGTTAATTATTAATGTATTATGTATTTATTTGAAAACTTTTTAACATGATTTTATAATGTGTGTAGGAAGAGAAAAAATTTTAAATGGCGCTATTAATAATATTTATCAGCCAGATGATTAACTGTTAATAATAATAATAATAATAATAATTTTTTTTGTTTTATCATGCACTAAGAGTATTCAATAAATAAATATATAGAGTTATTAATTCTTTTATAATTTGTTTTTCTCCAGATTTGGGAGATTATAATGTGTAATTTTCTTATTATATTTTCAATTATATCTTATTCAATTTTGGTATAATATTCTTTTTAATTCTTGAAGATTATAATATATAATCTTATAATTTTATTAAGCATATTAAAATATATTAAGCCAACCCAGTGCTTATTGGCACAAACCAGCACTTAGCTAAGGGGAACCAGATCAGTTGAGGATGGAGTGATTTAATAAGCCACTATTTTAATATTTATTATATATTGTTTCAGTGTTTGGTGGTGTGACAGCGGTCCTGAGCTGGCCAACGCGTCAGAGCAGGGGCGTTAAGAGCCTAAGTGGCCTTATGGTGTTGGGATCTCGCAGGAGAAGTCCAGTAAGGTCATCTAGGTACGGTCCTCATCACCAGACCAAGGGTGAGTTGTTGTTATTTTTTATGTAAAATTGTAAGGGGGTTGTGGCGACTTGTCCTGACTGATCCCTTTAGGAAGTATGAAAGGGTCAATGAAAGTTTGTGTGCTTCGTCACACCATCTTTCATTGAGGGGGTTTTGTGATGGTACAATCATGGTACATTTTATAATTACCTAAAATATGGTAAAGAGATCATAAATATTGTATTTTCCTATTTTTTGACATACCCAACCCAACCTCAAACACCCGAAATCGAATTTACAGTGGGTGGACTATATTACAGTATTTGCCAGGATTTGAACTAATTCATGACAAAAAACGGTGTCACATCACAAAAACAGTGTGCAGTTATTGAGATAAGCAGAGCCAAGCCTTCGTTACGTCAGAGGCTGAGAATGTGTTGACAACTACAAACGGCGATGTCAACACGTTAGACAAAGAAAATGTGACGTCAATACACCCCACTTCCGCAGATTTCAACCAGGAATTGCCGTCATTCTGTTGGAACAACTGATCAGCACCGACCGGTTGCACATTCACTTACGAGTGAATTTTAACTTTTTAGACCACTGTAGGTGGTTAATAAACAGTATAATATCTACAATATAAATATATAAAAGACAGTGCGCCAACTCCAAGATGTGACCGGGAAAAATCGCCGAACTCGCGGTGCGCGAAGTTCGTATAAATAGAGGAAGCCAACACGAAATGGGTGAGATCTTTCCTTAATTCCTAATTTCATAATTTCCCAATTCATTTTTATTTTAAAAATTTCAATCTAAATTTAAGGAGCTCCAAAATTTAAATAAGTTTGTACCATGATAATGAAAGGGTGAGTGGTTGTGTGCGTGCGTAATTATTTTAAGTGCTGGGTTGAGCACCACTATATAAATATAAATATATATATGTTATTATTGTATAATCATATAATCATTAAACTTAATCAAATTTATTATTACACATTATGTTTTTGGAAGGGTTACAGTTGGTTTTAAAAAATGTTATGTAACAAAGTAAAGAATAAAAAGGGGTATTTCATTGGTAACAATTAGAACAGCTGTTTTGTTATTTCAAGCAATTTCCGTTTCCTAATAACTTCGCGTAATGAAATTCTGGCCCATGACTTAGGTAATAAATAAAGATGGCGTCTTAGTTTATGTATACATAACCACAATTGTGAGATATAATATATCGTATCTATAAATTCAAAAATAACGTAACTATACAGATGGCGCCCGTAAGAACAGGGACCCTATGTAATATTATGTATATATATTATTACATGGGATACGCCTAGAAAGAACACGGGAAAAAATTGCTTGAGGTAACAGACAAAATTTTATAACTAGTAAACATAACCCCACAATTAGGTTAGACAATTGTATGCATGCGTGCATTACACAATTGTCAAAATGAGTACAAGTGACGATAGTGACATAAAAACCAGTACCACTGACATAACTTTAACTGGTGAAATGGATATGCAAATAAATCCCATTAGTCAGAATGACGAAGTAAATACGCCTGTGTTTGTCGAAATAAAACAAACTGACACATCCATTTCAACTAATTTAGACAGTAAATCAGATGAAAGTAATGCAATGATACAATTGTTATTAAAACTAGATAAAAAACTAGACGAACAGAAAATTGATTCTGATATTAAATTCAATGAATTAAAGAATGAAATAAAAGTGAGTCACGAAAAACTTATTAAGAAATGTGACCAGCTGATTACAAAATTAGATAAGTTACATGTGGTAGAAAGTAAATTAGAAAGTCAGAAAGTACTAGATAGTAGTACCCAGCAAAATGCTGTACTGGATAACATATTTAAAACTGATAATTCCAAAAATGAAGAAACTCTAGATAATTCCAATAATACCGGTAGTAAGATTGTGGTGGTAGAAGAGGATAGACATGATAATGAAATTATAATGAATGATAATGAAATATTTGAATTTATGAAGTCAGAAAGAAAGTTGAGAGAAAGTATTTTAGTACAAGGAATGCAGGGGGTAGAATTTTCTTTTAATGTTGTATTAGGGGGTGAAGACAAGTCTTCATGTTATTGTTATAAGGATAAGAATGCCTTTAATTTATATTTGATAGACGATAGTTCTACAAATAAAGTTTCTTTTAGTTTTTGTGTACCTAAGAAGAGGTGCAACAATTTTATGATAGGGACCCCTGCATATTTCGAGAGAGAAAGTGTATTTTGGTGTTATGGAGAGAAATGTATTAAGAGAGAAAGTATAGAGAGATATTGTGAGAGTAATAGAAATATTTAAAGTAAACAGAAATTACAGACAACTATTAGAAAGGTTAGGGTTAGATGTGGTATATGAAAATGATGAATACTTACCTGATAATAACAATAAATTGGAAATAACAAGAAATGAGAATAAAGACATTAGGTACTTACCTGTGGTGGAATATTATGGGGATAATTATAATATAAACCGATTAATGACATATGATACTAAGACAAACGGAACTCTACTTGATCGTGACTGGAAATATTTATTTAATAACCGTTCAATAACATATGAATATAATGTATCTAATAAAATCTATGTATTAAATAAGAATTTATATAGACCTAAGATTCGTTTGTTGTTTAATGATGGTGGATAGACTGTTGTATTGTGAAATGAACATTAAATAATAATATGAAAAGTGGTATTGAATTGGACTGTTATGGACTGATTTTGATTAATGACACAATAATGAAGTTGGAGTGTATATTTTTATTGTATTTATCCATGTATTTTGATGTGTATTATGTATTACAGGTACCCCAGTGTGTATTATTATATATTTTATATAAGTAACATGTTTAATAAGAATACTTTAATTAATTACTAATGAATAATAATGAATGTTTAAATAAATAATTATATTTGAATTTTGAAAAGAGGTATTGTTATAAGTAGGTAGGAGAGGAATTTTATAAGAGAATTGTCAATGATTACAGTAAGGTAAGTGTTTAAACAGGTATAGAGCCTGGGTATAGATAAAATGCAGGTGAGTTATTTAATTAATGTAAATGGAGTTAGAAAGATAAGAATTTTTAAGAAAATATAAAGAGAATTAATAGATATTTAGGGACACAGTAGTTAGTTATTATTTGTAAAGAAGGTGTAAGTAAAGGTACATACATATATTTGTTGTTGATGAATTCTGTAGTGGGGGTGAGGTGATAAAGAGTAGCCAACCAATAGTGCTGTGGCAGTTAATAGAGTAGTTAAAGGGAGTGTTTGCCGAATTATTTGGAAGGGCAAAATATTAGAGATGTATATAGCCAGTTAGGGAACACCCAACCCAGTGCAAAGACGAGCGGTGCCATATGATTTAAATGGAATTAGTAATGGAGTATAAAATTGAGATATTGGTGTCAATGATAGGTAAATTTGATGGTCAGTTAGAAGAAGGTGAGTAAAATTATATAATGAAGTATAGTGAATATAGGAGTTATCCAGACTAAACAGTGATAGAAGGTGAAAGGTTAGGTAGTTAAGGAGGTAGAAAGTTCAGAGGAGAGAGGTAGTAGAAAATGAATAATGAAATAATAATGTAATATGAATAGTAAAAATAAGTTCAAAATGTATTTTATTATTATAAATAAATAAATTTGATGTTTAATTAATAACTGCAATGGTAAATTTTAATTTAAATACAACTTTTAAGTAAATTATACAAATGTTAATGCATATCTTAGATATGATTAAATATGATTGAGTATTTAAAATGTATTAACTGTATTATTAATATATCAGTGTTAATTATTAATGTATTATGTATTTATTTGAAAACTTTTTAACATGATTTTATAATGTGTGTAGGAAGAGAAAAAATTTTAAATGGCGCTATTAATAATATTTATCAGCCAGATGATTAACTGTTAATAATAATAATAATAATAATAATTTTTTTTGTTTTATCATGCACTAAGAGTATTCAATAAATAAATATATAGAGTTATTAATTCTTTTATAATTTGTTTTTCTCCAGATTTGGGAGATTATAATGTGTAATTTTCTTATTATATTTTCAATTATATCTTATTCAATTTTGGTATAATATTCTTTTTAATTCTTGAAGATTATAATATATAATCTTATAATTTTATTAAGCATATTAAAATATATTAAGCCAACCCAGTGCTTATTGGCACAAACCAGCACTTAGCTAAGGGGAACCAGATCAGTTGAGGATGGAGTGATTTAATAAGCCACTATTTTAATATTTATTATATATTGTTTCAGTGTTTGGTGGTGTGACAGCGGTCCTGAGCTGGCCAACGCGTCAGAGCAGGGGCGTTAAGAGCCTAAGTGGCCTTATGGTGTTGGGATCTCGCAGGAGAAGTCCAGTAAGGTCATCTAGGTACGGTCCTCATCACCAGACCAAGGGTGAGTTGTTGTTATTTTTTATGTAAAATTGTAAGGGGGTTGTGGCGACTTGTCCTGACTGATCCCTTTAGGAAGTATGAAAGGGTCAATGAAAGTTTGTGTGCTTCGTCACACCATCTTTCATTGAGGGGGTTTTGTGATGGTACAATCATGGTACATTTTATAATTACCTAAAATATGGTAAAGAGATCATAAATATTGTATTTTCCTATTTTTTGACATACCCAACCCAACCTCAAACACCCGAAATCGAATTTACAGTGGGTGGACTATATTACAGTATTTGCCAGGATTTGAACTAATTCATGACAAAAAACGGTGTCACATCACAAAAACAGTGTGCAGTTATTGAGATAAGCAGAGCCAAGCCTTCGTTACGTCAGAGGCTGAGAATGTGTTGACAACTACAAACGGCGATGTCAACACGTTAGACAAAGAAAATGTGACGTCAATACACCCCACTTCCGCAGATTTCAACCAGGAATTGCCGTCATTCTGTTGGAACAACTGATCAGCACCGACCGGTTGCACATTCACTTACGAGTGAATTTTAACTTTTTAGACCACTGTAGGTGGTTAATAAACAGTATAATATCTACAATATAAATATATAAAAGACAGTGCGCCAACTCCAAGATGTGACCGGGAAAAATCGCCGAACTCGCGGTGCGCGAAGTTCGTATAAATAGAGGAAGCCAACACGAAATGGGTGAGATCTTTCCTTAATTCCTAATTTCATAATTTCCCAATTCATTTTTATTTTAAAAATTTCAATCTAAATTTAAGGAGCTCCAAAATTTAAATAAGTTTGTACCATGATAATGAAAGGGTGAGTGGTTGTGTGCGTGCGTAATTATTTTAAGTGCTGGGTTGAGCACCACTATATAAATATAAATATATATATGTTATTATTGTATAATCATATAATCATTAAACTTAATCAAATTTATTATTACACATTATGTTTTTGGAAGGGTTACAGTTGGTTTTAAAAAATGTTATGTAACAAAGTAAAGAATAAAAAGGGGTATTTCACTGGTAACAATTAGAACAGCTGTTTTGTTATTTCAAGCAATTTCCGTTTCCTAATAACTTCGCGTAACAAAATTCTGGCCCATGACTTAGGTAATAAATAAAGATGGCGTCTTAGTTTATGTATACATAACCACAATTGTGAGATATAATATATCGTATCTATAAATTCAAAAATAACGTAACTATACAGATGGCGCCCGTAAGAACAGGGACCCTATGTAATATTATGTATATATATTATTACATGGGATACGCCTAGAAAGAACACGGGAAAAAATTGCTTGAGGTAACAGACAAAATTTTATAACTAGTAAACATAACCCCACAATTAGGTTAGACAATTGTATGCATGCGTGCATTACACAATTGTCAAAATGAGTACAAGTGACGATAGTGACATAAAAACCAGTACCACTGACATAACTTTAACTGGTGAAATGGATATGCAAATAAATCCCATTAGTCAGAATGACGAAGTAAATACGCCTGTGTCTGTCGAAATAAAACAAACTGACACATCCATTTCAACTAATTTAGACAGTAAATCAGATGAAAGTAATGCAATGATACAATTGTTATTAAAACTAGATAAAAAACTAGACGAACAGAAAATTGATTCTGATATTAAATTCAATGAATTAAAGAATGAAATAAAAGTGAGTCACGAAAAACTTATTAAGAAATGTGACCAGCTGATTACAAAATTAGATAAGTTACATGTGGTAGAAAGTAAATTAGAAAGTCAGAAAGTACTAGATAGTAGTACCCAGCAAAATGCTGTACTGGATAACATATTTAAAACTGATAATTCCAAAAATGAAGAAACTCTAGATAATTCCAATAATACCGGTAGTAAGATTGTGGTGGTAGAAGAGGATAGACATGATAATGAAATTATAATGAATGATAATGAAATATTTGAATTTATGAAGTCAGAAAGAAAGTTGAGAGAAAGTATTTTAGTACAAGGAATGCAGGGGGTAGAATTTTCTTTTAATGTTGTATTAGGGGGTGAAGACAAGTCTTCATGTTATTGTTATAAGGATAAGAATGCCTTTAATTTATATTTGATAGACGATAGTTCTACAAATAAAGTTTCTTTTAGTTTTTGTGTACCTAAGAAGAGGTGCAACAATTTTATGATAGGGACCCCTGCATATTTCGAGAGAGAAAGTGTATTTTGGTGTTATGGAGAGAAATGTATTAAGAGAGAAAGTATAGAGAGATATTGTGAGAGTAATAGAAATATTTAAAGTAAACAGAAATTACAGACAACTATTAGAAAGGTTAGGGTTAGATGTGGTATATGAAAATGATGAATACTTACCTGATAATAACAATAAATTGGAAATAACAAGAAATGAGAATAAAGACATTAGGTACTTACCTGTGGTGGAATATTATGGGGATAATTATAATATAAACCGATTAATGACATATGATACTAAGACAAACGGAACTCTACTTGATCGTGACTGGAAATATTTATTTAATAACCGTTCAATAACATATGAATATAATGTATCTAATAAAATCTATGTATTAAATAAGAATTTATATAGACCTAAGATTCGTTTGTTGTTTAATGATGGTGGATAGACTGTTGTATTGTGAAATGAACATTAAATAATAATATGAAAAGTGGTATTGAATTGGACTGTTATGGACTGATTTTGATTAATGACACAATAATGAAGTTGGAGTGTATATTTTTATTGTATTTATCCATGTATTTTGATGTGTATTATGTATTACAGGTACCCCAGTGTGTATTATTATATATTTTATATAAGTAACATGTTTAATAAGAATACTTTAATTAATTACTAATGAATAATAATGAATGTTTAAATAAATAATTATATTTGAATTTTGAAAAGAGGTATTGTTATAAGTAGGTAGGAGAGGAATTTTATAAGAGAATTGTCAATGATTACAGTAAGGTAAGTGTTTAAACAGGTATAGAGCCTGGGTATAGATAAAATGCAGGTGAGTTATTTAATTAATGTAAATGGAGTTAGAAAGATAAGAATTTTTAAGAAAATATAAAGAGAATTAATAGATATTTAGGGACACAGTAGTTAGTTATTATTTGTAAAGAAGGTGTAAGTAAAGGTACATACATATATTTGTTGTTGATGAATTCTGTAGTGGGGGTGAGGTGATAAAGAGTAGCCAACCAATAGTGCTGTGGCAGTTAATAGAGTAGTTAAAGGGAGTGTTTGCCGAATTATTTGGAAGGGCAAAATATTAGAGATGTATATAGCCAGTTAGGGAACACCCAACCCAGTGCAAAGACGAGCGGTGCCATATGATTTAAATGGAATTAGTAATGGAGTATAAAATTGAGATATTGGTGTCAATGATAGGTAAATTTGATGGTCAGTTAGAAGAAGGTGAGTAAAATTATATAATGAAGTATAGTGAATATAGGAGTTATCCAGACTAAACAGTGATAGAAGGTGAAAGGTTAGGTAGTTAAGGAGGTAGAAAGTTCAGAGGAGAGAGGTAGTAGAAAATGAATAATGAAATAATAATGTAATATGAATAGTAAAAATAAGTTCAAAATGTATTTTATTATTATAAATAAATAAATTTGATGTTTAATTAATAACTGCAATGGTAAATTTTAATTTAAATACAACTTTTAAGTAAATTATACAAATGTTAATGCATATCTTAGATATGATTAAATATGATTGAGTATTTAAAATGTATTAACTGTATTATTAATATATCAGTGTTAATTATTAATGTATTATGTATTTATTTGAAAACTTTTTAACATGATTTTATAATGTGTGTAGGAAGAGAAAAAATGTTAAATGGCGCTATTAATAATATTTATCAGCCAGATGATTAACTGTTAATAATAATAATAATAATAATAATTTTTTTTGTTTTATCATGCACTAAGAGTATTCAATAAATAAATATATAGAGTTATTAATTCTTTTATAATTTGTTTTTCTCCAGATTTGGGAGATTATAATGTGTAATTTTCTTATTATATTTTCAATTATATCTTATTCAATTTTGGTATAATATTCTTTTTAATTCTTGAAGATTATAATATATAATCTTATAATTTTATTAAGCATATTAAAATATATTAAGCCAACCCAGTGCTTATTGGCACAAACCAGCACTTAGCTAAGGGGAACCAGATCAGTTGAGGATGGAGTGATTTAATAAGCCACTATTTTAATATTTATTATATATTGTTTCAGTGTTTGGTGGTGTGACAGCGGTCCTGAGCTGGCCAACGCGTCAGAGCAGGGGCGTTAAGAGCCTAAGTGGCCTTATGGTGTTGGGATCTCGCAGGAGAAGTCCAGTAAGGTCATCTAGGTACGGTCCTCATCACCAGACCAAGGGTGAGTTGTTATTTTTTATGTAAAATTGTAAGGGGGTTGTGGCGACTTGTCCTGACTGATCCCTTTAGGAAGTATGAAAGGGTCAATGAAAGTTTGTGTGCTTCGTCACACCATCTTTCATTGAGGGGGTTTTGTGATGGTACAATCATGGTACATTTTATAATTACCTAAAATATGGTAAAGAGATCATAAATATTGTATTTTCCTATTTTTTGACATACCCAACCCAACCTCAAACACCCGAAATCGAATTTACAGTGGGTGGACTATATTACAGTATTTGCCAGGATTTGAACTAATTCATGACAAAAAACGGTGTCACATCACAAAAACAGTGTGCAGTTATTGAGATAAGCAGAGCCAAGCCTTCGTTACGTCAGAGGCTGAGAATGTGTTGACAACTACAAACGGCGATGTCAACACGTTAGACAAAGAAAATGTGACGTCAATACACCCCACTTCCGCAGATTTCAACCAGGAATTGCCGTCATTCTGTTGGAACAACTGATCAGCACCGACCGGTTGCACATTCACTTACGAGTGAATTTTAACTTTTTAGACCACTGTAGGTGGTTAATAAACAGTATAATATCTACAATATAAATATATAAAAGACAGTGCGCCAACTCCAAGATGTGACCGGGAAAAATCGCCGAACTCGCGGTGCGCGAAGTTCGTATAAATAGAGGAAGCCAACACGAAATGGGTGAGATCTTTCCTTAATTCCTAATTTCATAATTTCCCAATTCATTTTTATTTTAAAAATTTCAATCTAAATTTAAGGAGCTCCAAAATTTAAATAAGTTTGTACCATGATAATGAAAGGGTGAGTGGTTGTGTGCGTGCGTAATTATTTTAAGTGCTGGGTTGAGCACCACTATATAAATATAAATATATATATGTTATTATTGTATAATCATATAATCATTAAACTTAATCAAATTTATTATTACACATTATGTTTTTGGAAGGGTTACAGTTGGTTTTAAAAAATGTTATGTAACAAAGTAAAGAATAAAAAGGGGTATTTCATTGGTAACAATTAGAACAGCTGTTTTGTTATTTCAAGCAATTTCCGTTTCCTAATAACTTCGCGTAACGAAATTCTGGCCCATGACTTAGGTAATAAATAAAGATGGCGTCTTAGTTTATGTATACATAACCACAATTGTGAGATATAATATATCGTATCTATAAATTCAAAAATAACGTAACTATACAGATGGCGCCCGTAAGAACAGGGACCCTATGTAATATTATGTATATATATTATTACATGGGATACGCCTAGAAAGAACACGGGAAAAAATTGCTTGAGGTAACAGACAAAATTTTATAACTAGTAAACATAACCCCACAATTAGGTTAGACAATTGTATGCATGCGTGCATTACACAATTGTCAAAATGAGTACAAGTGACGATAGTGACATAAAAACCAGTACCACTGACATAACTTTAACTGGTGAAATGGATATGCAAATAAATCCCATTAGTCAGAATGACGAAGTAAATACGCCTGTGTCTGTCGAAATAAAACAAACTGACACATCCATTTCAACTAATTTAGACAGTAAATCAGATGAAAGTAATGCAATGATACAATTGTTATTAAAACTAGATAAAAAACTAGACGAACAGAAAATTGATTCTGATATTAAATTCAATGAATTAAAGAATGAAATAAAAGTGAGTCAGGAAAAACTTATTAAGAAATGTGACCAGCTGATTACAAAATTAGATAAGTTACATGTGGTAGAAAGTAAATTAGAAAGTCAGAAAGTACTAGATAGTAGTACCCAGCAAAATGCTGTACTGGATAACATATTTAAAACTGATAATTCCAAAAATGAAGAAACTCTAGATAATTCCAATAATACCGGTAGTAAGATTGTGGTGGTAGAAGAGGATAGACATGATAATGAAATTATAATGAATGATAATGAAATATTTGAATTTATGAAGTCAGAAAGAAAGTTGAGAGAAAGTATTTTAGTACAAGGAATGCAGGGGGTAGAATTTTCTTTTAATGTTGTATTAGGGGGTGAAGACAAGTCTTCATGTTATTGTTATAAGGATAAGAATGCCTTTAATTTATATTTGATAGACGATAGTTCTACAAATAAAGTTTCTTTTAGTTTTTGTGTACCTAAGAAGAGGTGCAACAATTTTATGATAGGGACCCCTGCATATTTCGAGAGAGAAAGTGTATTTTGGTGTTATGGAGAGAAATGTATTAAGAGAGAAAGTATAGAGAGATATTGTGAGAGTAATAGAAATATTTAAAGTAAACAGAAATTACAGACAACTATTAGAAAGGTTAGGGTTAGATGTGGTATATGAAAATGATGAATACTTACCTGATAATAACAATAAATTGGAAATAACAAGAAATGAGAATAAAGACATTAGGTACTTACCTGTGGTGGAATATTATGGGGATAATTATAATATAAACCGATTAATGACATATGATACTAAGACAAACGGAACTCTACTTGATCGTGACTGGAAATATTTATTTAATAACCGTTCAATAACATATGAATATAATGTATCTAATAAAATCTATGTATTAAATAAGAATTTATATAGACCTAAGATTCGTTTGTTGTTTAATGATGGTGGATAGACTGTTGTATTGTGAAATGAACATTAAATAATAATATGAAAAGTGGTATTGAATTGGACTGTTATGGACTGATTTTGATTAATGACACAATAATGAAGTTGGAGTGTATATTTTTATTGTATTTATCCATGTATTTTGATGTGTATTATGTATTACAGGTACCCCAGTGTGTATTATTATATATTTTATATAAGTAACATGTTTAATAAGAATACTTTAATTAATTACTAATGAATAATAATGAATGTTTAAATAAATAATTATATTTGAATTTTGAAAAGAGGTATTGTTATAAGTAGGTAGGAGAGGAATTTTATAAGAGAATTGTCAATGATTACAGTAAGGTAAGTGTTTAAACAGGTATAGAGCCTGGGTATAGATAAAATGCAGGTGAGTTATTTAATTAATGTAAATGGAGTTAGAAAGATAAGAATTTTTAAGAAAATATAAAGAGAATTAATAGATATTTAGGGACACAGTAGTTAGTTATTATTTGTAAAGAAGGTGTAAGTAAAGGTACATACATATATTTGTTGTTGATGAATTCTGTAGTGGGGGTGAGGTGATAAAGAGTAGCCAACCAATAGTGTTGTGGCAGTTAATAGAGTAGTTAAAGGGAGTGTTTGCCGAATTATTTGGAAGGGCAAAATATTAGAGATGTATATAGCCAGTTAGGGAACACCCAACCCAGTGCAAAGACGAGCGGTGCCATATGATTTAAATGGAATTAGTAATGGAGTATAAAATTGAGATATTGGTGTCAATGATAGGTAAATTTGATGGTCAGTTAGAAGAAGGTGAGTAAAATTATATAATGAAGTATAGTGAATATAGGAGTTATCCAGACTAAACAGTGATAGAAGGTGAAAGGTTAGGTAGTTAAGGAGGTAGAAAGTTCAGAGGAGAGAGGTAGTAGAAAATGAATAATGAAATAATAATGTAATATGAATAGTAAAAATAAGTTCAAAATGTATTTTATTATTATAAATAAATAAATTTGATGTTTAATTAATAACTGCAATGGTAAATTTTAATTTAAATACAACTTTTAAGTAAATTATACAAATGTTAATGCATATCTTAGATATGATTAAATATGATTGAGTATTTAAAATGTATTAACTGTATTATTAATATATCAGTGTTAATTATTAATGTATTATGTATTTATTTGAAAACTTTTTAACATGATTTTATAATGTGTGTAGGAAGAGAAAAAATTTTAAATGGCGCTATTAATAATATTTATCAGCCAGATGATTAACTGTTAATAATAATAATAATAATAATAATTTTTTTTGTTTTATCATGCACTAAGAGTATTCAATAAATAAATATATAGAGTTATTAATTCTTTTATAATTTGTTTTTCTCCAGATTTGGGAGATTATAATGTGTAATTTTCTTATTATATTTTCAATTATATCTTATTCAATTTTGGTATAATATTCTTTTTAATTCTTGAAGATTATAATATATAATCTTATAATTTTATTAAGCATATTAAAATATATTAAGCCAACCCAGTGCTTATTGGCACAAACCAGCACTTAGCTAAGGGGAACCAGATCAGTTGAGGATGGAGTGATTTAATAAGCCACTATTTTAATATTTATTATATATTGTTTCAGTGTTTGGTTGTGTGACAGCGGTCCTGAGCTGGCCAACGCGTCAGAGCAGGGGCGTTAAGAGCCTAAGTGGCCTTATGGTGTTGGGATCTCGCAGGAGAAGTCCAGTAAGGTCATCTAGGTACGGTCCTCATCACCAGACCAAGGGTGAGTTGTTGTTATTTTTTATGTAAAATTGTAAGGGGGTTGTGGCGACTTGTCCTGACTGATCCCTTTAGGAAGTATGAAAGGGTCAATGAAAGTTTGTGTGCTTCGTCACACCATCTTTCATTGAGGGGGTTTTGTGATGGTACAATCATGGTACATTTTATAATTACCTAAAATATGGTAAAGAGATCATAAATATTGTATTTTCCTATTTTTTGACATACCCAACCCAACCTCAAACACCCGATATCGAATTTACAGTGGGTGGACTATATTACAGTATTTGCCAGGATTTGAACTAATTCATGACAAAAAACGGTGTCACATCACAAAAACAGTGTGCAGTTATTGAGATAAGCAGAGCCAAGCCTTCGTTACGTCAGAGGCTGAGAATGTGTTGACAACTACAAACGGCGATGTCAACACGTTAGACAAAGAAAATGTGACGTCAATACACCCCACTTCCGCAGATTTCAACCAGGAATTGCCGTCATTCTGTTGCAACAACTGATCAGCACCGACCGGTTGCACATTCACTTACGAGTGAATTTTAACTTTTTAGACCACTGTAGGTGGTTAATAAACAGTATAATATCTACAATATAAATATATAAAAGACAGTGCGCCAACTCCAAGATGTGACCGGGAAAAATCGCCGAACTCGCGGTGCGCGAAGTTCGTATAAATAGAGGAAGCCAACACGAAATGGGTGAGATCTTTCCTTAATTCCTAAATTCATAATTTCCCAATTCATTTTTATTTTAAAAATTTCAATCTAAATTTAAGGAGCTCCAAAATTTAAATAAGTTTGTACCATGATAATGAAAGGGTGAGTGGTTGTGTGCGTGCGTAATTATTTTAAGTGCTGGGTTGAGCACCACTATATAAATATAAATATATATATGTTATTATTGTATAATCATATAATCATTAAACTTAATCAAATTTATTATTACACATTATGTTTTTGGAAGGGTTACAGTTGGTTTTAAAAAATGTTATGTAACAAAGTAAAGAATAAAAAGGGGTATTTCATTGGTAACAATTAGAACAGCTGTTTTGTTATTTCAAGCAATTTCCGTTTCCTAATAACTTCGCGTAACGAAATTCTGGCCCATGACTTAGGTAATAAATAAAGATGGCGTCTTAGTTTATGTATACATAACCACAATTGTGAGATATAATATATCGTATCTATAAATTCAAAAATAACGTAACTATACAGATGGCGCCCGTAAGAACAGGGACCCTATGTAATATTATGTATATATATTATTACATGGGATACGCCTAGAAAGAACACGGGAAAAAATTGCTTGAGGTAACAGACAAAATTTTATAACTAGTAAACATAACCCCACAATTAGGTTAGACAATTGTATGCATGCGTGCATTACACAATTGTCAAAATGAGTACAAGTGACAATAGTGACATAAAAACCAGTACCACTGACATAACTTTAACTGGTGAAATGGATATGCAAATAAATCCCATTAGTCAGAATGACGAAGTAAATACGCCTGTGTTTGTCGAAATAAAACAAACTGACACATCCATTTCAACTAATTTAGACAGTAAATCAGATGAAAGTAATGCAATGATACAATTGTTATTAAAACTAGATAAAAAACTAGACGAACAGAAAATTGTTTCTGATATTAAATTCAATGAATTAAAGAATGAAATAAAAGTGAGTCAGGAAAAACTTATTAAGAAATGTGACCAGCTGATTACAAAATTAGATAAGTTAATGTGGTAGAAAGTAAATTAGAAAGTCAGAAAGTACTAGATAGTAGTACCCAGCAAAATGCTGTACTGGATAACATATTTAAAACTGATAATTCCAAAAATGAAGAAACTCTAGATAATTCCAATAATACCGGTAGTAAGATTGTGGTGGTAGAAGAGGATAGACATGATAATGAAATTATAATGAATGATAATGAAATATTTGAATTTATGAAGTCAGAAAGAAAGTTGAGAGAAAGTATTTTAGTACAAGGAATGCAGGGGGTAGAATTTTCTTTTAATGTTGTATTAGGGGGTGAAGACAAGTCTTCATGTTATTGTTATAAGGATAAGAATGCCTTTAATTTATATTTGATAGACGATAGTTCTACAAATAAAGTTTCTTTTAGGTTTTGTGTACCTAAGAAGAGGTGCAACAATTTTATGATAGGGACCCCTGCATATTTCGAGAGAGAAAGTGTATTTTGGTGTTATGGAGAGAAATGTATTAAGAGAGAAAGTATAGAGAGATATTGTGAGAGTAATAGAAATATTTAAAGTAAACAGAAATTACAGACAACTATTAGAAAGGTTAGGGTTAGATGTGGTATATGAAAATGATGAATACTTACCTGATAATAACAATAAATTGGAAATAACAAGAAATGAGAATAAAGACATTAGGTACTTACCTGTGGTGGAATATTATGGGGATAATTATAATATAAACCGATTAATGACATATGATACTAAGACAAACGGAACTCTACTTGATCGTGACTGGAAATATTTATTTAATAACCGTTCAATAACATATGAATATAATGTATCTAATAAAATCTATGTATTAAATAAGAATTTATATAGACCTAAGATTCGTTTGTTGTTTAATGATGGTGGATAGACTGTTGTATTGTGAAATGAACATTAAATAATAATATGAAAAGTGGTATTGAATTGGACTGTTATGGACTGATTTGATTAATGACACAATAATGAAGTTGGAGTGTATATTTTTATTGTATTTATCCATGTATTTTGATGTGTATTATGTATTACAGGTACCCCAGTGTGTATTATTATATATTTTATATAAGTAACATGTTTAATAAGAATACTTTAATTAATTACTAATGAATAATAATGAATGTTTAAATAAATAATTATATTTGAATTTTGAAAAGAGGTATTGTTATAAGTAGGTAGGAGAGGAATTTTATAAGAGAATTGTCAATGATTACAGTAAGGTAAGTGTTTAAACAGGTATAGAGCCTGGGTATAGATAAAATGCAGGTGAGTTATTTAATTAATGTAAATGGAGTTAGAAAGATAAGAATTTTTAAGAAAATATAAAGAGAATTAATAGATATTTAGGGACACAGTAGTTAGTTATTATTTGTAAAGAAGGTGTAAGTAAAGGTACATACATATATTTGTTGTTGATGAATTCTGTAGTGGGGGTGAGGTGATAAAGAGTAGCCAACCAATAGTGTTGTGGCAGTTAATAGAGTAGTTAAAGGGAGTGTTTGCCGAATTATTTGGAAGGGCAAAATATTAGAGATGTATATAGCCAGTTAGGGAACACCCAACCCAGTGCAAAGACGAGCGGTGCCATATGATTTAAATGGAATTAGTAATGGAGTATAAAATTGAGATATTGGTGTCAATGATAGGTAAATTTGATGGTCAGTTAGAAGAAGGTGAGTAAAATTATATAATGAAGTATAGTGAATATAGGAGTTATCCAGACTAAACAGTGATAGAAGGTGAAAGGTTAGGTAGTTAAGGAGGTAGAAAGTTCAGAGGAGAGAGGTAGTAGAAAATGAATAATGAAATAATAATGTAATATGAATAGTAAAAATAAGTTCAAAATGTATTTTATTATTATAAATAAATAAATTTGATGTTTAATTAATAACTGCAATGGTAAATTTTAATTTAAATACAACTTTTAAGTAAATTATACAAATGTTAATGCATATCTTAGATATGATTAAATATGATTGAGTATTTAAAATGTATTAACTGTATTATTAATATATCAGTGTTAATTATTAATGTATTATGTATTTATTTGAAAACTTTTTAACATGATTTTATAATGTGTGTAGGAAGAGAAAAAATTTTAAATGGCGCTATTAATAATATTTATCAGCCAGATGATTAACTGTTAATAATAATAATAATAATAATAATTTTTTTTGTTTTATCATGCACTAAGAGTATTCAATAAATAAATATATAGAGTTATTAATTCTTTTATAATTTGTTTTTCTCCAGATTTGGGAGATTATAATGTGTAATTTTCTTATTATATTTTCAATTATATCTTATTCAATTTTGGTATAATATTCTTTTTAATTCTTGAAGATTATAATATATAATCTTATAATTTTATTAAGCATATTAAAATATATTAAGCCAACCCAGTGCTTATTGGCACAAACCAGCACTTAGCTAAGGGGAACCAGATCAGTTGAGGATGGAGTGATTTAATAAGCCACTATTTTAATATTTATTATATATTGTTTCAGTGTTTGGTGGTGTGACAGCGGTCCTGAGCTGGCCAACGCGTCAGAGCAGGGGCGTTAAGAGCCTAAGTGGCCTTATGGTGTTGGGATCTCGCAGGAGAAGTCCAGTAAGGTCATCTAGGTACGGTCCTCATCACCAGACCAAGGGTGAGTTGTTGTTATTTTTTATGTAAAATTGTAAGGGGGTTGTGGCGACTTGTCCTGACTGATCCCTTTAGGAAGTATGAAAGGGTCAATGAAAGTTTGTGTGCTTCGTCACACCATCTTTCATTGAGGGGGTTTTGTGATGGTACAATCATGGTACATTTTATAATTACCTAAAATATGGTAAAGAGATCATAAATATTGTATTTTCCTATTTTTTGACATACCCAACCCAACCTCAAACACCCGATATCGAATTTACAGTGGGTGGACTATATTACAGTATTTGCCAGGATTTGAACTAATTCATGACAAAAAACGGTGTCACATCACAAAAACAGTGTGCAGTTATTGAGATAAGCAGAGCCAAGCCTTCGTTACGTCAGAGGCTGAGAATGTGTTGACAACTACAAACGGCGATGTCAACACGTTAGACAAAGAAAATGTGACGTCAATACACCCCACTTCCGCAGATTTCAACCAGGAATTGCCGTCATTCTGTTGCAACAACTGATCAGCACCGACCGGTTGCACATTCACTTACGAGTGAATTTTAACTTTTTAGACCACTGTAGGTGGTTAATAAACAGTATAATATCTACAATATAAATATATAAAAGACAGTGCGCCAACTCCAAGATGTGACCGGGAAAAATCGCCGAACTCGCGGTGCGCGAAGTTCGTATAAATAGAGGAAGCCAACACGAAATGGGTGAGATCTTTCCTTAATTCCTAATTTCATAATTTCCCAATTCATTTTTATTTTAAAAATTTCAATCTAAATTTAAGGAGCTCCAAAATTTAAATAAGTTTGTACCATGATAATGAAAGGGTGAGTGGTTGTGTGCGTGCGTAATTATTTTAAGTGCTGGGTTGAGCACCACTATATAAATATAAATATATATATGTTATTATTGTATAATCATATAATCATTAAACTTAATCAAATTTATTATTACACATTATGTTTTTGGAAGGGTTACAGTTGGTTTTAAAAAATGTTATGTAACAAAGTAAAGAATAAAAAGGGGTATTTCATTGGTAACAATTAGAACAGCTGTTTTGTTATTTCAAGCAATTTCCGTTTCCTAATAACTTCGCGTAACGAAATTCTGGCCCATGACTTAGGTAATAAATAAAGATGGCGTCTTAGTTTATGTATACATAACCACAATTGTGAGATATAATATATCGTATCTATAAATTCAAAAATAACGTAACTATACACCATATTTGTATATTTGTTTCATATACATAATTTCTCACTCTCCTTGTACCAGGTATAATTAAAAATTTTTTTTTTTCTTAGAATATCTTTTATTCAGTATGATTTCGAGTATTTATCTCAGTAATTTGAGCTTGATTTTATTTTTGTTTATTTTATTCTATATTCAACATCATTTTTGATAATTCTTTGGTAAGCTAATTGTCTTACCTTAAAGGAATGTTTGTAGCGTATTCCTTTTTAGCTATATAGTTTTTTTTTTTTTATTTAATTATAATTGTAAGTTTGTGCTTCTTACATTTTTATTATATAGGAATGTGTGTAACTTATTCCTTATTATCTCACTTTTTACTTCATACTTCATATATCAATCTTTTATTAGACTGCAAATTAATTTAAATTGAAAGGAATTTGTGTAACTGTTTCCTTTGTTTTTTTTTCATTATTCACTTTTATTAATTCTTTTTATGGTTCCGCATATATCATCTAAATACGTTAGTAAGCTGCTCTTACAATCTCTTTTGGAATTTTGAAATATGTTTCATTTCACAATGGTTTTATTCTTCTTCGTAAAACTTTTTTATCGAAGTTTGGTTATAAACTCCCTTGATTTTCCTTGTATTGATATTACTGATCTGGTAAGTATTATTACCATTATCTTTTGTGATGATATACGGACTATTTATTGTGATATACATAATTGTTGTATTCATATTACTATACACCGGACCTTGTTATTTATATTTGTTGTAAGTTGACTTCTCCTTTTCTTTCCTTTATTATTTCCTTCTCTTGTTCGACACTTTGTTATTATGCACCTCTACTCCTTCAAGTGCTTGATAGACACACTTATTCTGGATAATTTTATTTTAAGTTGGTTTATTATAGTTTAATTTTTTCTTATTTAAATCGTCTTGGTCGTCGTCATTTCTTGTACCCTCTTGTTTTGGTGATTGTCTAGTAGCTTTATTTAATTTTAATATCTCCTTCTATTCCGTTGGGTTGCTTGGTCAGTAACTTGAAGATCCGTCCCTTTTCTTGGTGTATGGTATCTTCACTTAGTTTACCCATGGTCCATCAGTTCCTCTGCCCTTATGGTTTGGATAACTCTGGCGTGTAGAACTGTTTTCTTACTGGTGAAATAGGTCTCCTCCATCTTGTACCATAATTCCTTTAATACCATATGTTCCGTGGTATTTATTTCTACCTCCATCATTTGATTAGTTTGTCGATTAATCAGAGAAGTTATTTGTGCCTCTCTCATTAATATTATTTTTGCCTTTTTATTTGGTATTTCCATTTCTGGTGTGCTCCAGTGTTTTATTGACCTTCTTGATTGGTTATACTCTGTTTTGTTGTCAGTCATTTCTATTTCTGGCATCTTCCATCTAAGTATAGATTTTCTGAAAATTTCATCCACTGGTTGGTTGTGAAATCCTTTTATAATTTCCCTCAGAGTCCTCCTACAATCTTTGTACTTTATTAATTTGCTTTGGTAGGTACGGGGCAAATTAAACACATCGATCAGTCCGTTCTTCATCATCTCCACTTCTTCTCGTGTTTTGATTAGTTTCCTTTTATATACCTTTCTTAATTCCTCTGTTTTCTTAATCTTCTTAAGGATTCGATTCCTCCTCATACGACTGTTTATATCTATTTGTAGTTCTTGGTGCCTCTCCTCCAGTTCCTTGACCATCTCCTTCTGTGTTATTTTCTGATTCCCCGGTTCCATGTTCTCATTCAACGTTTCTTTGATACTTTCAGAAGTGTTGTCTAGTGTTTCATTCAATTGTTTGAAATCACTATCTAAAGTTTCTTGAAGTTGATTTACTGGGTAACTTGTTTCTTCCCATCTCTTATTTATCCCCGTTTTTGTCCGTTTGTCTTCTTCACGAAACTCTGCTAACATGAATCTCAATTCTTCTCTGTTCTTCTCACTTTCTTCCTCGATTTTCCGTTGGAGAATATCATGATTATTTTCCATCTTTTTATTTACTATCGCCAGATCCTTCTTGATCTGTTTCTTCAGCTCTTCGCTCTTCTTTTCCAATGCCTCCTGACTTCCCTGTATCACTTGCATTTGCTTCTTCAATTCTTCGCCGTTTTGGTCCAGTTTTTGATTCATTCCCATTTGTAATGATTCCAATTTTTTATTTAAATCTTCCTTATCTTCCTTTCTTCCCTCTTGCAGTGATTCTAATCTTTTATTCAAATCTTCCTTGTCTGATTCCAATTTTTTATTTAATTCTTCCTTGTCTTGTCTTCTCTCTTTATTCATTTGTCCGAATTGTTCCATCATGAATTTCATCATGCTATCTAAATTCGTTTCTTCTGTTCGTTTGATTGGTTGGTTATTTACCATGACTTCTGTTTCTATTTCCGGTTCAGGTGGATTGGGATTTTCCATTTGGTCCTCCTGTGGGTTTTCTTCTGACAATTCTCCAGTCGTTTCCTCAATTTCTACTTCCTCAACTTCCTCCATTTCTTCTGGGTTTCCTTCTTGGTTTGGTGCTTCCTTCCCTTTGCGCCTCGTAACCATACCGTGTCTATTCATGATCGCCACTAGTTAGTCTTCCTAGCCTCACGTTGCTGGTCGCCAATATGTAACAATATTATGTGGTATTAGCATGGACAGCTGTGGCGTTCGAATTGTTCCCGCTGCTATACAGGTTGTCGACTCGTCCACTCGTGATGAGCGCTAGTTGTCTGCTGCTTAAAACTCGCTAACACACATATATTCTACAAAATCCTATGAAATAACAAGATAGTAATATTCGGTACTGTATTTTTAATACAAATTTGGTCATCAATAAATATGACAAATGAATTATAAATAATTTTATAACATTCGGCTCCGGCTTAGAGCTTGAAACATAAAATATTTCAGAGTTGGCAAAATTGATTTCAAAACATAATCGTTGCCGAGACGGCATCCGTCACTTTTAATAAATTACTATGTTTAAAATCTGGAGTTCTTTGGATCATGAAATAAGACATAAACGTTGGTTACATTAAAAAAGTACACTACCATACCTTATACGTACTTAGAAATTATAATGTGTTTTTACAATTTGTTCGGTAGTGTCGTATTTCTGTTACAAAAGTTGTGCTCTCAAATAAGGTTATATTTTGATTAATGAAATGTTTTTTAAGTAAGTAAATTATGCATTTACCTTTGAAAGAAAATACTACTTTTTAAATAGTGAGAAATTTTATCATTTGAAAAATATTTTAAGTAATTTGGGGTTTTGGGATTAAGGAATTTATTCGGTACTTATCAGTTCATATCATGTTGAAATGTCGTCATCAGGATAGTCATATATTCTTCAAATTTGGGCTGGTTTTAAACTTCTAACATCTTTTTCAATCTGGTCTTGGGTTTTTCTCTAATTAATTTATTTAATTTGGTTCCTGGACATCGTGAATTCTTTATAGATCGACGTCTATTTGTCTTTGGTCATCTTGGTTCACTGATTCGACTTTTTGTAACTGTTTAAATTAAAATTTCAATCGTTCCAATTTTACGTGCCGCTTACCCACGCGTCGTTTTTCAGAGTCTATATAATTTAACGGAAAATAAGCCCTCAACGGCTCGTTGTCATAGTAACCATAATTCTGTGATTGGTTAATTACTCCTTTAAAGACACTGTTAAAATATTTGAATTTTTATTCAAATTTATTAAGTATTTTCCTAATGCTTTTATTCCTTTATAATTCCTTTGGGGTTATAAATGACATCACTATTATCTTTCTTTCCTTTCAAAGTTTACAATGATACCTCATAAGGTCATATTTTGTTATACATTAACTATAGTCTAATTATTTGACATTTAATAAATAACATATCTTTCTTAAATTAAACTATTACAATAATATTTCTGTTGTAAAATAATTGATATATAATTACTGTCCCTTCACTGGTCTTAGATTAGTAAGATTTCTTGTGAAATTGATACAATTTACATTTGAATGTCTTTGGCAGTTAGATGTTTTCATAGTCAAGATTAGCCATGATTGTTTTTTGGTGTATTTCTTTTTAAATTACATTCTGAATTCAGCCTGATGGGCTTCACTTATTTGTTTGTGTTTTAACTACTATTCAACATACATTTTCATTACTCTTCCTTTAAAATATAATAATTAGGTTTATGGACTGTAGGTTCCTTTCAGCCATATTCCTCTTTTAACATTGAACCAACTATTCTTTACAAGTCATGAGTTATTATTAGTTCTAACATTGATTTCTTTCTTTTGTTACAAACTAAAGTGATAAACATTGTCACTTTCCATAAAATTATGAAAGTTAATTCCCCTTTCAACATGGGGTGTTGTATTCTTTGCAATCTTAATTTTAATAACAAAACTTTAATTCTATTCTACCATACCATGTTAACACAAGTTACTTTTCTGGGCTTTCTCCCTAAATAACATCACAAGCTTCCTTTATATTAATTTGGAATATTATTGCTAATTATTTCTAGATATATTACTGTTTACAGTGTCACTCCAATCATTGGTTGTTCATCAATGTTTTATAAAGTGTCTCCTTACTTATCATTATATTTTTAATGTTTCACATACACTTTCACTATTTTTTAGGGTATTTACACTTCACTAAAGCACTTCACTTTAGTTCACTGTTTTGTATTTAGTGTTATTTAATGGGTAATCCCTATATTTTCTACTACCATTTCTCACTATTTCGTTTTAGTATGATATTTACTATTAACAATATTAGGTTAGTTGTGTTTTTTGTTAAATCTAGCCTTTCTGACTGTGTTAGTGTACTTTTTCTATATTACATTGCTTTACAATTGTATTGTCTTTAAAATGGGTACATAGGTTAATTTAATGATAATAATAATATTGGTTTCATTAATACATAATTATTCGAGGTTTATTGACCGTATTCTATCTTTAAGTATACTATCTTTCCCTTTTACATGTGTGTTAGTTTCCCCTTGGGTTTAACCTGTCTCCTCTTCATTCTTCCTCTTCTTCATCTTCTTTATCTTCAATAGTCTTCATCTTCAATAGTCTTCATCTTGGTTCGGTTCTCCTCTTCTTCTCTTCTGGTTTAAATTCCGTTTAATTGTAGGGATCTGTTCTCTTCCTCTGGTTCTTCTTTAGTTCTGTGTTCATCATTGTTTAGTCTATCATATTTTTCTTAAGTATGTTACGTGGTTCCCTTCTTTATGTTTAGGTTGTTGGCTCAATCACTTGGGTTGGGTAATATCGTTGTACGTCGTGTCAAAGTATTTACATTTTAATCATTTTTTAAACATTTTATTTTATATGAAGTATTTTTATTTCAAGAATTATCTTTTTTATCACTGGTACGGGATTTGGCTTAATTGTATCGTTACATAATGCCTCTCCTCAAAAATTGATCATTTTAATAAAACACTAGCATAGTTTTTTATGAAATTATCAGTTATAGATAACTTTTTTTTCTTTCTCTTACTTGTTTGTTTCTCCATTCTTCATTTCTCTTCTTACTTAATTCATTCCATTTTATTTGGATCTGTTTTTATTTATTTCCATTGGTGCATTTTCCCTCATACACAAAATTTTCCCTAACTTTTATATAGTAGCTGGTTTCTCCCATTACTACTCATTTTTCTGAGACTAGAGGCACATCTTCTCTACTCAGTTCATTTGGATTGCTGGACTTTTCAACAGTCAATCTTAAATCTTTGTCAACTTGTGACTTAATAATAATAATAATAATAATATAATAATAATATACTTTGGGATTGTCCACCTTGTGGTTTGTTTTTAGATCACTTTGTCATTACTACTCATTCTTCCTTCCGCTATACCTTAACTATACACTATCATCTACTTATACACTTGGTTGTTTTTATCTTTATTCATATGTAACTTTCATTTCATACTCACTTTTCATTATTTTATTTTCAATGCTCGTTGTGATCATCTTAATTGTCTTAGACATTTTTTTTTTTTTTTTTTTTTTAGTCATTTAGCAAAATTTTGCTTTAGCCATATTTGTATATTTGTTTCTTATACATAATTTCTCTCTCTCCTTGTACCAGGTATAATTTAAAAATTTTTTTTTCATTAGAATATCTTTTATTCAGTATGATTTCGAGTATTTATCTCAGTAATTTGAGCTTGATTTCATTTTTGTTTATTTTATTCTATATTCAACATCATTTTTGATAATTCTTTGGTAAGCTAATTGTCTTACCTTAAAGGGATGTTTGTAGCGACTTGTCCTGACTGATCCCTTTAGGAAGTATGAAAGGGTCAATGAAAGTTTGTGTGCTTCGTCACACCATCTTTCATTGAGGGGGTTTTGTGATGGTACAATCATGGTACATTTTATAATTACCTAAAATATGGTAAAGAGATCATAAATATTGTATTTTCCTATTTTTTGACATACCCAACCCAACCTCAAACACCCGATATCGAATTTACAGTGAGTGGACTATATTACAGTATTTGCCAGGATTTGAACTAATTCATGACAAAAAACGGTGTCACATCACAAAAACAGTGTGCAGTTATTGAGATAAGCAGAGCCAAGCCTTCGTTACGTCAGAGGCTGAGAATGTGTTGACAACTACAAACGGCGATGTCAACACGTTAGACAAAGAAAATGTGACGTCAATACACCCCACTTCCGCAGATTTCAACCAGGAATTGCCGTCATTCTGTTGCAACAACTGATCAGCACCGACCGGTTGCACATTCACTTACGAGTGAATTTTAACTTTTTAGACCACTGTAGGTGGTTAATAAACAGTATAATATCTACAATATAAATATATAAAAGACAGTGCGCCAACTCCAAGATGTGACCGGGAAAAATCGCCGAACTCGCGGTGCGCGAAGTTCGTATAAATAGAGGAAGCCAACACGAAATGGGTGAGATCTTTCCTTAATTCCTAATTTCATAATTTCCCAATTCATTTTTATTTTAAAAATTTCAATCTAAATTTAAGGAGCTCCAAAATTTAAATAAGTTTGTACCATGATAATGAAAGGGTGAGTGGTTGTGTGCGTGCGTAATTATTTTAAGTGCTGGGTTGAGCACCACTATATAAATATAAATATATATATGTTATTATTGTATAATCATTTAATCATATAATCATTAAACTTAATCAAATTTATTATTACACATTATGTTTTTGGAAGGGTTACAGTTGGTTTTAAAAAATGTTATGTAACAAAGTAAAGAATAAAAAGGGGTATTTCATTGGTAACAATTAGAACAGCTGTTTTGTTATTTCAAGCAATTTCCGTTTCCTAATAACTTCGCGTAACGAAATTCTGGCCCATGACTTAGGTAATAAATAAAGATGGCGTCTTAGTTTATGTATACATAACCACAATTGTGAGATATAATATATCGTATCTATAAATTCAAAAATAACGTAACTATACAGATGGCGCCCGTAAGAACAGGGACCCTATGTAATATTATGTATATATATTATTACATGGGATACGCCTAGAAAGAACACGGGAAAAAATTGCTTGAGGTAACAGACAAAATTTTATAACTAGTAAACATAACCCCACAATTAGGTTAGACAATTGTATGCATGCGTGCATTACACAATTGCCAAAATGAGTACAAGTGACGATAGTGACATAAAAACCAGTACCACTGACATAACTTTAACTGGTGAAATGGATATGCAAATAAATCCCATTAGTCAGAATGACGAAGTAAATACGCCTGTGTCTGTCGAAATAAAACAAACTGACACATCCATTTCAACTAATTTAGACAGTAAATCAGATGAAAGTAATGCAATGATACAATTGTTATTAAAACTAGATAAAAAACTAGACGAACAGAAAATTGATTCTGATATTAAATTCAATGAATTAAAGAATGAAATAAAAGTGAGTCACGAAAAACTTATTAAGAAATGTGACCAGCTGATTACAAAATTAGATAAGTTACATGTGGTAGAAAGTAAATTAGAAAGTCAGAAAGTACTAGATAGTAGTACCCAGCAAAATGCTGTACTGGATAACATATTTAAAACTGATAATTCCAAAAATGAAGAAACTCTAGATAATTCCAATAATACCGGTAGTAAGATTGTGGTGGTAGAAGAGGATAGACATGATAATGAAATTATAATGAATGATAATGAAATATTTGAATTTATGAAGTCAGAAAGAAAGTTGAGAGAAAGTATTTTAGTACAAGGAATGCAGGGGGTAGAATTTTCTTTTAATGTTGTATTAGGGGGTGAAGACAAGTCTTCATGTTATTGTTATAAGGATAAGAATGCCTTTAATTTATATTTGATAGACGATAGTTCTACAAATAAAGTTTCTTTTAGTTTTTGTGTACCTAAGAAGAGGTGCAACAATTTTATGATAGGGACCCCTGCATATTTCGAGAGAGAAAGTGTATTTTGGTGTTATGGAGAGAAATGTATTAAGAGAGAAAGTATAGAGAGATATTGTGAGAGTAATAGAAATATTTAAAGTAAACAGAAATTACAGACAACCATTAGAAAGGTTAGGGTTAGATGTGGTATATGAAAATGATGAATACTTACCTGATAATAACAATAAATTGGAAATAACAAGAAATGAGAATAAAGACATTAGGTACTTACCTGTGGTGGAATATTATGGGGATAATTATAATATAAACCGATTAATGACATATGATACTAAGACAAACGGAACTCTACTTGATCGTGACTGGAAATATTTATTTAATAACTGTTCAATAACATATGAATATAATGTATCTAATAAAATCTATGTATTAAATAAGAATTTATATAGACCTAAGATTCGTTTGTTGTTTAATGATGGTGGATAGACTGTTGTATTGTGAAATGAACATTAAATAATAATATGAAAAGTGGTATTGAATTGGACTGTTATGGACTGATTTTGATTAATGACACAATAATGAAGTTGGAGTGTATATTTTTATTGTATTTATCCATGTATTTTGATGTGTATTATGTATTACAGGTACCCCAGTGTGTATTATTATATATTTTATATAAGTAACATGTTTAATAAGAATACTTTAATTAATTACTAATGAATAATAATGAATGTTTAAATAAATAATTATATTTGAATTTTGAAAAGAGGTATTGTTATAAGTAGGTAGGAGAGGAATTTTATAAGAGAATTGTCAATGATTACAGTAAGGTAAGTGTTTAAACAGGTATAGAGCCTGGGTATAGATAAAATGCAGGTGAGTTATTTAATTAATGTAAATGGAGTTAGAAAGATAAGAATTTTTAAGAAAATATAAAGAGAATTAATAGATATTTAGGGACACAGTAGTTAGTTATTATTTGTAAAGAAGGTGTAAGTAAAGGTACATACATATATTTGTTGTTGATGAATTATGTAGTGGGGGTGAGGTGATAAAGAGTAGCCAACCAATAGTGTTGTGGCAGTTAATAGAGTAGTTAAAGGGAGTGTTTGCCGAATTATTTGGAAGGGCAAAATATTAGAGATGTATATAGCCAGTTAGGGAACACCCAACCCAGTGCAAAGACGAGCGGTGCCATATGATTTAAATGGAATTAGTAATGGAGTATAAAATTGAGATATTGGTGTCAATGATAGGTAAATTTGATGGTCAGTTAGAAGAAGGTGAGTAAAATTATATAATGAAGTATAGTGAATATAGGAGTTATCCAGACTAAACAGTGATAGAAGGTGAAAGGTTAGGTAGTTAAGGAGGTAGAAAGTTCAGAGGAGAGAGGTAGTAGAAAATGAATAATGAAATAATAATGTAATATGAATAGTAAAAATAAGTTCAAAATGTATTTTATTATTATAAATAAATAAATTTGATGTTTAATTAATAACTGCAATGGTAAATTTTAATTTAAATACAACTTTTAAGTAAATTATACAAATGTTAATGCATATCTTAGATATGATTAAATATGATTGAGTATTTAAAATGTATTAACTGTATTATTAATATATCAGTGTTAATTATTAATGTATTATGTATTTATTTGAAAACTTTTTAACATGATTTTATAATGTGTGTAGGAAGAGAAAAAATTTTAAATGGCGCTATTAATAATATTTATCAGCCAGATGATTAACTGTTAATAATAATAATAATAATAATAATTTTTTTTGTTTTATCATGCACTAAGAGTATTCAATAAATAAATATATAGAGTTATTAATTCTTTTATAATTTGTTTTTCTCCAGATTTGGGAGATTATAATGTGTAATTTTCTTATTATATTTTCAATTATATCTTATTCAATTTTGGCATAATATTCTTTTTAATTCTTGAAGATTATAATATATAATCTTATAATTTTATTAAGCATATTAAAATATATTAAGCCAACCCAGTGCTTATTGGCACAAACCAGCACTTAGCTAAGGGGAACCAGATCAGTTGAGGATGGAGTGATTTAATAAGCCACTATTTTAATATTTATTATATATTGTTTCAGTGTTTGGTGGTGTGACAGCGGTCCTGAGCTGGCCAACGCGTCAGAGCAGGGGCGTTAAGAGCCTAAGTGGCCTTATGGTGTTGGGATCTCGCAGGAGAAGTCCAGTAAGGTCATCTAGGTACGGTCCTCATCACCAGACCAAGGGTGAGTTGTTGTTATTTTTTATGTAAAATTGTAAGGGGGTTGTGGCGACTTGTCCTGACTGATCCCTTTAGGAAGTATGAAAGGGTCAATGAAAGTTTGTGTGCTTCATCACACCATCTTTCATTGAGGGGGTTTTGTGATGGTACAATCATGGTACATTTTATAATTACCTAAAATATGGTAAAGAGATCATAAATATTGTATTTTCCTATTTTTTGACATACCCAACCCAACCTCAAACACCCGATATCGAATTTACAGTGGGTGGACTATATTACAGTATTTGCCAGGATTTGAACTAATTCATGACAAAAAACGGTGTCACATCACAAAAACAGTGTGCAGTTATTGAGATAAGCAGAGCCAAGCCTTCGTTACGTCAGAGGCTGAGAATGTGTTGACAACTACAAACGGCGATGTCAACACGTTAGACAAAGAAAATGTGACGTCAATACACCCCACTTCCGCAGATTTCAACCAGGAATTGCCGTCATTCTGTTGCAACAACTGATCAGCACCGACCGGTTGCACATTCACTTACGAGTGAATTTTAACTTTTTAGACCACTGTAGGTGGTTAATAAACAGTATAATATCTACAATATAAATATATAAAAGACAGTGCGCCAACTCCAAGATGTGACCGGGAAAAATCGCCGAACTCGCGGTGCGCGAAGTTCGTATAAATAGAGGAAGCCAACACGAAATGGGTGAGATCTTTCCTTAATTCCTAATTTCATAATTTCCCAATTCATTTTTATTTTAAAAATTTCAATCTAAATTTAAGGAGCTCCAAAATTTAAATAAGTTTGTACCATGATAATGAAAGGGTGAGTGGTTGTGTGCGTGCGTAATTATTTTAAGTGCTGGGTTGAGCACCACTATATAAATATAAATATATATATGTTATTATTGTATAATCATTTAATCATATAATCATTAAACTTAATCAAATTTATTATTACACATTATGTTTTTGGAAGGGTTACAGTTGGTTTTAAAATATGTTATGTAACAAAGTAAAGAATAAAAAGGGGTATTTCATTGGTAACAATTAGAACAGCTGTTTTGTTATTTCAAGCAATTTCCGTTTCCTAATAACTTCGCGTAACGAAATTCTGGCCCATGACTTAGGTAATAAATAAAGATGGCGTCTTAGTTTATGTATACATAACCACAATTGTGAGATATAATATATCGTATCTATAAATTCAAAAATAACGTAACTATACACCATATTTGTATATTTGTTTCATATACATAATTTCTCACTCTCCTTGTACCAGGTATAATTAAAAATTTTTTTTTTCTTAGAATATCTTTTATTCAGTATGATTTCGAGTATTTATCTCAGTAATTTGAGCTTGATTTTATTTTTGTTTATTTTATTCTATATTCAACATCATTTTTGATAATTCTTTGGTAAGCTAATTGTCTTACCTTAAAGGAATGTTTGTAGCGTATTCCTTTTTAGCTATATAGTTTTTTTTTTTTATTTAATTATAATTGTAAGTTTGTGCTTCTTACATTTTTATTATATAGGAATGTGTGTAACTTATTCCTTATTATCTCACTTTTTACTTCATACTTCATATATCAATCTTTTATTAGACTGCAAATTAATTTAAATTGAAAGGAATTTGTGTAACTGTTTCCTTTGTTTTTTTTTCATTATTCACTTTTATTAATTCTTTTTATGGTTCCGCATATATCATCTAAATACGTTAGTAAGCTGCTCTTACAATCTCTTTTGGAATTTTGAAATATGTTTCATTTCACAATGGTTTTATTCTTCTTCGTAAAACTTTTTTATCGAAGTTTGGTTATAAACTCCCTTGATTTTCCTTGTATTGATATTACTGATCTGGTAAGTATTATTACCATTATCTTTTGTGATGATATACGGACTATTTATTGTGATATACATAATTGTTGTATTCATATTACTATACACCGGACCTTGTTATTTATATTTGTTGTAAGTTGACTTCTCCTTCTCTTTCCTTTATTATTTCCTTCTCTTGTTCGACACTTTGTTATTATGCACCTCTACTCCTTCAAGTGCTTGATAGACACACTTATTCTGGATAATTTTATTTTAAGTTGGTTTATTATAGTTTAATTTTTTCTTATTTAAATCGTCTTGGTCGTCGTCATTTCTTGTACCCTCTTGTTTTGGTGATTGTCTAGTAGCTTTATTTAATTTTAATATCTCCTTCTATTCCGTTGGGTTGCTTGGTCAGTAACTTGAAGATCCGTCCCTTTTCTTGGTGTATGGTATCTTCACTTAGTTTACCCATGGTCCATCAGTTCCTCTGCCCTTATGGTTCGGATAACTCTGGCGTGTAGAACAGTTTTCTTACTGGTGAAATAGGTCTCCTTCATCTTGTACCATAATTCCTTTAATACCATATGTTCCGTGGTATTTATTTCTACCTCCATCATTTGATTAGTTTGTCGATTAATCAGAGAAGTTATTTGTGCCTCTCTCATTAATATTATTTTTGCCTTTTTATTTGGTATTTCCATTTCTGGTGTGCTCCAGTGTTTTATTGACCTTCTTGATTGGTTATACTCTGTTTTGTTGTCAATCATTTCTATTTCTGGCATCTTCCATCTAAGTATAGATTTTCTGAAAATTTCATCCACTGGTTGGTTGTGAAATCCTTTTATAATTTCCCTCAGAGTCCTCCTACAATCTTTGTACTTTATTAATTTGCTTTGGTAGGTACGGGGCAAATTAAACACATCGATCAGTCCGTTCTTCATCATCTCCACTTCTTCTCGTGTTTTGATTAGTTTCCTTTTATATACCTTTCTTAATTCCTCTGTTTTCTTAATCTTCTTAATGATTCGATTCCTCCTCATACGACTGTTTATATCTATTTGTAGTTCTTGGTGCCTCTCCTCCAGTTCCTTGACCATCTCCTTCTGTGTTATTTTCTGATTCCCCGGTTCCATGTTCTCATTCAACGTTTCTTTGATACTTTCAGAAGTGTTGTCTAGTGTTTCATTCAATTGTTTGAAATCACTATCTAAAGTTTCTTGAAGTTGATTTACTGGGTAACTTGTTTCTTCCCATCTCTTATTTATCCCCGTTTTTGTCCGTTTGTCTTCTTCATGAAACTCTGCAAACATGAATCTCAATTCTTCTCTGTTCTTCTCACTTTCTTCCTCGATTTTCCGTTGGAGAATATCATGATTATTTTCCATCTTTTTATTTACTATCGCCAGATCCTTCTTGATCTGTTTCTTCAGCTCTTCACTCTTCTTTTCCAATGCCTCCTGACTTCCCTGTATCACTTGCATTTGCTTCTTCAATTCTTCGCCGTTTTGGTCAAGTTTTTGATTCATTCCCATTTGTAATGATTCCAATTTTTTATTTAAATCTTCCTTATCTTCCTTTCTTTCCTCTTGCAGTGATTCTAATCTTTTATTCAAATCTTCCTTGTCTGATTCCAATTTTTTATTTAATTCTTCCTTGTCTTGTCTTCTCTCTTTATTCATTTGTCCGAATTGTTCCATCATGAATTTCATCATGCTATCTAAATTCGTTTCTTCTGTTCGTTTGATTGGTTGGTTATTTACCATGACTTCTGTTTCTATTTCCGGTTCAGGTGGATTGGGATTTTCCATTTGGTCCTCCTGTGGGTTTTCTTCTGACAATTCTCCAGTCGTTTCCTCAATTTCTACTTCCTCAACTTCCTCCATTTCTTCTGGGTTTCCTTCTTGGTTTGGTGCTTCCTTCCCTTTGCGCCTCGTAACCATACCGTGTCTATTCATGATCGCCACTAGTTAGTCTTCCTAGCCTCACGTTGCTGGTCGCCAATATGTAACAGTATTATGTGGTATTAGCATGGACAGCTGTGGCGTTCGAATTGTTCCCGCTGCTATACAGGTTGTCGACTCGTCCACTCGTGATGAGCGCTAGTTGTCTGCTGCTTAAAACTCGCTAACACACATATATTCTACAAAATCCTATGAAATAACAAGATAGTAATATTCGGTACTGTATTTTTAATACAAATTTGGTCATCAATAAATATGACAAATGAATTATAAATAATTTTATAACATTCGGCTCCGGCTTAGAGCTTGAAACACAAAATATCTCAGAGTTGGCAAAATTGATTTCAAAACATAATCGTTGCCGAGACGGCATCCGTCACTTTTAATAAATTACTATGTTTGCGCTAGTTGTCTGCTGCTTAAAACTCGCTAACACACATATATTCTACAAAATCCTATGAAATAACAAGATAGTAATATTCGGTACTGTATTTTTAATACAAATTTGGTCATCAATAAATATGACAAATGAATTATAAATAATTTTATAACATTCGGCTCCGGCTTAGAGCTTGAAACACAAAATATCTCAGAGTTGGCAAAATTGATTTCAAAACATAATCGTTGCCGAGACGGCATCCGTCACTTTTAATAAATTACTATGTTTAAAATCTGGAGTTCTTTGGATCATGAAATAAGACATAAACGTTGGTTACATTAAAAAAGTACACTACCATACCTTATACGTACTTAGAAATTATAATGTGTTTTTACAATTTGTTCGGTAGTGTCGTATTTCTGTTACAAAAGTTGTGCTCTCAAATAAGGTTATATTTTGATTAATGAAATGTTTTTTAAGTAAGTAAATTATGCATTTACCTTTGAAAGAAAATACTACTTTTTAAATAGTGAGAAATTTTATCATTTGAAAAATATTTTAAGTAATTTGGGGTTTTGGGATTAAGGAATTTATTCGGTACTTATCAGTTCATATCATGTTGAAATGTCGTCATCAGGATAGTCATATATTCTTCAAATTTGGGCAGGTTTTAAACTTCTAACATCTTTTTCAATCTGGTCTTGGGTTTTTCTCTAATTAATTTATTTAATTTGGTTCCTGGACATCGTGAATTCTTTATAGATCGACGTCTATTTGTCTTTGGTCATCTTGGTTCACTGATTCGACTTTTTGTAACTGTTTAAATTAAAATTTCAATCGTTCCAATTTTGCGTGCCGCTTACCCACGCGTCGTTTTTCAGAGTCTATATAATTTAACGGAAAATAAGCCCTCAACGGCTCGTTGTCATAGTTACCATAATTCTGTGATTGGTTAATTACTCCTTTAAAGACATTGTTAAAATATTTGAATTTTTATTCAAATTTATTAAGTATTTTCCTAATGCTTTTATTCCTTTATAATTCCTTTGGGGTAATAAATGACATCACTATTATCTTTCTTTCCTTTCAAAGTTTACAATGATACCTCATAAGGTCATATTTTGTTATACATTAACTATAGTCTAATTATTTGACATTTAATAAATAACATAACTTTCTTAAATTAAACTATTACAATAATATTTCTGTTTTAAAATAATTGATATATAATTACTGTCCCTTCACTGGTCTTAGATTAGTAAGATTTCTTGTGAAATTGATACAATTTACATTTGAATGTCTTTGGCAGTTAGATGTTTTCATAGTCAAGATTAGCCATGATTGTTTTTTGGTGTATTTCTTTTTAAATTACATTCTGAATTCAGCCTGATGGGCTTCACTTATTTGTTTGTGTTTTAACTACTATTCAACATACATTTTCATTACTCTTCCTTTAAAATATAATAATTAGGTTTATGGACTGTAGGTTCCTTTCAGCCATATTCCTCTTTTAACATTGAACCAACTATTCTTTACAAGTCATGAGTTATTATTAGTTCTAACATTGATTTCTTTCTTTTGTTACAAACTAAAGTGATAAACATTGTCACTTTCCATAAAATTATGAAAGTTAATTCCCCTTTCAACATGGGGTGTTGTATTCTTTGCAATCTTAATTTTAATAACAAAACTTTAATTCTATTCTACCATACCATGTTAACACAAGTTACTTTTCTGGGCTTTCTCCCTAAATAACATCACAAGCTTCCTTTATATTAATTTGGAATATTATTGCTAGATATTTCTAGATATATTACTGTTTACAATGTCACTCCAATCATTGGTTGTTCATCAATGTTTTATAAAGTGTCTCCTTACTTATCATTATATTTTTAATGTTTCACATACACTTTCACTATTTTTTAGGGTATTTACACTTCACTAAAGCACTTCACTTTAGTTCACTGTTTTGTATTTAGTGTTATTTAATGGGTAATCCCTATATTTTCTACTACCATTTCTCACTATTTCGTTTTAGTATGATATTTACTATTAACAATATTAGGTTAGTTGTGTTTTTTGTTAAATCTAGCCTTTCTGATTGTGTTAGTGTACTTTTTCTATATTACATTGCTTTACAATTGTATTGTCTTTAAAATGGGTACATAGGTTAATTTAATGATAATAATAATATTGGTTTCATTAATACATAATTATTCGAGGTTTATTGACCGTATTCTATCTTTAAGTATACTATCTTTCCCTTTTACATGTGTGTTAGTTTCCCCTTGGGTTTAACCTGTCTCCTCTTCATTCTTCCTCTTCTTCATCTTCTTTATCTTCAATAGTCTTCATCTTCAATAGTCTTCATCTTCAATAGTCTTCATCTTGGTTCGGTTCTCCTCTGCTTCTCTTCTGGTTTAAATTCCGTTTAATTGTAGGGATCTGTTCTCTTCCTCTGGTTCATCTTTAGTTCTGTGTTCATCATTGCTTAGTCTATCATATTTTTCTTAAGTATGTTACGTGGTTCCCTTCTTTATGTTTAGGTTGTTGGCTCAATCACTTGGGTTGGGTAATATCGTTGTACGTCGTGTCAAAGTATTTACATTTTAATCATTTTTTAAACATTTTATTTTATATGAAGTATTTTTATATCAAGAATTATCTTTTTTATCACTGGTACGGGATTTGGCTTAATTGTATCGTTACATAATGCCTCTCCTCAAAAATTGATCATTTTAATAAAACACTAGCATAGTTTTTTATGAAATTATCAGTTATAGATAACTTTTTTTTCTTTCTCTTACTTGTTTGTTTCTCCATTCTTCATTTCTCTTCTTACTTAATTCATTCCATTTTATTTGGATCTGTTTTTATTTATTTCCATTGGTGCATTTTCCCTCATACACAAAATTTTCCCTAACTTTTATATAGTAGCTGGTTTCTCCCATTACTACTCATTTTTCTGAGACTAGAGGCACATCTTCTCTACTCAGTTCATTTGGATTGCTGGACTTTTCAACAGTCAATCTTAAATCTTTGTCAACTTGTGACTTAATAATAATAATAATAATATAATAATAATATACTTTGGGATTGTCCACCTTGTGGTTTGTTTTTAGATCACTTTGTCATTACTACTCATTCTTCCTTCCGCTATACCTTAACTATACACTATCATCTACTTATACACTTGGTTGTTTTTATCTTTATTCATATGTAACTTTCATTTCATATCTCACTTTTCATTATTTTATTTTCAATGCTCGTTGTGATCATCTTAATTGTCTTAGACATTTTTTTTTTTTTTTTTAGTCATTTAGCAAAATTTTGCTTTAGCCATATTTGTATATTTGTTTCATATACATAATTTCTCTCTCTCCTTGTACCAGGTATAATTTAAAATTTTTTTTTTTTAGAATATCTTTTATTCAGTATGATTTCGAGTATTTATCTCAGTAATTTCAGCTTGATTTTATTTTTGTTTATTTTATTCTATATTCAACATCATTTTTGATAATTCTTTGGTAAGCTAATTGTCTTACCTTAAATGAATGTTTGTAGCGTATTCCTTTTTAGCTATATAGTTTTTTTTTTTTATTTAATTATAATTGTAAGTTTGTGCTTCTTACATTTTTATTATATAGGAATGTGTGTAACTTATTCCTTATTATCTCACTTTTTACTTCATACTTCATATATCAATCTTTTATTAGACTGCAAATTAATTTAAATTGAAAGGAATTTGTGTAACTATTTCCTTTGTTTTTTTTTCATTATTCACTTTTATTCATTCTTTTTATGGTTCCGCATATATCATCTAAATACGTTAGTAAGCTGCTCTTACAATCTCTTTTGGAATTTTGAAATATGTTTCATTTCACAATGGTTTTATTCTTCTTCGTAAAACTTTTTTATCGAAGTTTGGTTATAAACTCCCTTGATTTTCCTTGTATTGATATTACTGATCTGGTAAGTATTATTACCATTATCTTTTGTGATGATATACGGACTATTTATTGTGATATACATAATTGTTGTATTCATATTACTATACACCGGACCTTGTTATTTATATTTGTTGTAAGTTGACTTCTCCTTTTCTTTCCTTTATTATTTCCTTCTCTTGTTCGACACTTTGTTATTATGCACCTCTACTCCTTCAAGTGCTTGATAGACACACTTATTCTGGATAATTTTATTTTAAGTTGGTTTATTATAGTTTAATTTTTTCTTATTTAAATCGTCTTGGTCGTCGTCATTTCTTGTACCCTCTTGTTTTGGTGATTGTCTAGTAGCTTTATTTAATTTTAATATCTCCTTCTATTCCGTTGGGTTGCTTGGTCAGTAACTTGAAGATCCGTCCCTTTTCTTGGTGTATGGTATCTTCACTTAGTTTACCCATGGTCCATCAGTTCCTCTGCCCTTATGGTTCGGATAACTCTGGCGTGTAGAACTGTTTTCTTACTGGTGAAATAGGTCTCCTCCATCTTGTACCATAATTCCTTTAATACCATATGTTCCGTGGTATTTATTTCTACCTCCATCATTTGATTAGTTTGTCGATTAATCAGAGAAGTTATTTGTGCCTCTCTCATTAATATTATTTTTGCCTTTTTATTTGGTATTTCCATTTCTGGTGTGCTCCAGTGTTTTATTGACCTTCTTGATTGGTTATACTCTGTTTTGTTGTCAATCATTTCTATTTCTGGCATCTTCCATCTAAGTATAGATTTTCTGAAAATTTCATCCACTGGTTGGTTGTGAAATCCTTTTATAATTTCCCTCAGAGTCCTCCTACAATCTTTGTACTTTATTAATTTGCTTTGGTAGGTACGGGGCAAATTAAACACATCGATCAGTCCGTTCTTCATCATCTCCACTTCTTCTCGTGTTTTGATTAGTTTCCTTTTATATACCTTTCTTAATTCCTCTGTTTTCTTAATCTTCTTAATGATTCGATTCCTCCTCATACGACTGTTTATATCTATTTGTAGTTCTTGGTGCCTCTCCTCCAGTTCCTTGACCATCTCCTTCTGTGTTATTTTCTGATTCCCCGGTTCCATGTTCTCATTCAACGTTTCTTTGATACTTTCAGAAGTGTTGTCTAGTGTTTCATTCAATTGTTTGAAATCACTATCTAAAGTTTCTTGAAGTTGATTTACTGGGTAACTTGTTTCTTCCCATCTCTTATTTATCCCCGTTTTTGTCCGTTTGTCTTCTTCACGAAACTCTGCAAACATGAATCTCAATTCTTCTCTGTTCTTCTCACTTTCTTCCTCGATTTTCCGTTGGAGAATATCATGATTATTTTCCATCTTTTTATTTACTATCGCCAGATCCTTCTTGATCTGTTTCTTCAGCTCTTCGCTCTTCTTTTCCAATGCCTCCTGACTTCCCTGAATCACTTGCATTTGCTTCTTCAATTCTTCGCCGTTTTGGTCCAGTTTTTGATTCATTCCCATTTGTAATGATTCCAATTTTTTATTTAAATCTTCCTCATCTTCCTTTCTTCCCTCTTGCAGTGATTCTAATCTTTTATTCAAATCTTCCTTGTCTGATTCCAATTTTTTATTTAATTCTTCCTTGTCTTGTCTTCTCTCTTTATTCATTTGTCCGAATTGTTCCATCATGAATTTCATCATGCTATCTAAATTCGTTTCTTCTGTTCGTTTGATTGGTTGGTTATTTACCATGACTTCTGTTTCTATTTCCGGTTCAGGTGGATTGGGATTTTCCATTTGGTCCTCCTGTGGGTTTTCTTCTGACAATTCTCCAGTCGTTTCCTCAATTTCTACTTCCTCAACTTCCTCCATTTCTTCTGGGTTTCCTTCTTGGTTTGGTGCTTCCTTCCCTTTGCGCCTCGTAACCATACCGTGTCTATTCATGATCGCCACTAGTTAGTCTTCCTAGCCTCACGTTGCTGGTCGCCAATATGTAACAATATTATGTGGTATTAGCATGGACAGCTGTGGCGTTCGAATTGTTCCCACTGCTATACAGGTTGTCGACTCGTCCACTCGTGATGAGCGCTAGTTGTCTGCTGCTTAAAACTCGCTAACACACATATATTCTACAAAATCCTATGAAATAACAAGATAGTAATATTCGGTACTGTATTTTTAATACAAATTTGGTCATCAATAAATATGACAAATGAATTATAAATAATTTTATAACATTCGGCTCCGGCTTAGAGCTTGAAACACAAAATATCTCAGAGTTGGCAAAATTGATTTCAAAACATAATCGTTGCCGAGACGGCATCCGTCACTTTTAATAAATTACTATGTTTAAAATCTGGAGTTCTTTGGATCATGAAATAAGACATAAACGTTGGTTACATTAAAAAAGTACACTACCATACCTTATACGTACTTAGAAATTATAATGTGTTTTTACAATTTGTTCGGTAGTGTCGTATTTCTGTTACAAAAGTTGTTCTCTCAAATAAGGTTATATTTTGATTAATGAAATGTTTTTTAAGTAAGTAAATTATGCATTTACCTTTGAAAGAAAATACTACTTTTTAAATAGTGAGAAATTTTATCATTTGAAAAATATTTTAAGTAATTTGGGGTTTTGGGATTAAGGAATTTATTCGGTACTTATCAGTTCATATCATGTTGAAATGTCGTCATCAGGATAGTCATATATTCTTCAAATTTGGGCAGGTTTTAAACTTCTAACATCTTTTTCAATCTGGTCTTGGGTTTTTCTCTAATTAATTTATTTAATTTGGTTCCTGGACATCGTGAATTCTTTATAGATCGACGTCTATTTGTCTTTGGTCATCTTGGTTCACTGATTCGACTTTTTGTAACTGTTTAAATTAAAATTTCAATCGTTCCAATTTTGCGTGCCGCTTACCCACGCGTCGTTTTTCAGAGTCTATATAATTTAACGGAAAATAAGCCCTCAACGGCTCGTTGTCATAGTTACCATAATTCTGTGATTGGTTAATTACTCCTTTAAAGACATTGTTAAAATATTTGAATTTTTATTCAAATTTATTAAGTATTTTCCTAATGCTTTTATTCCTTTATAATTCCTTTGGGGTAATAAATGACATCACTATTATCTTTCTTTCCTTTCAAAGTTTACAATGATACCTCATAAGGTCATATTTTGTTATACATTAACTATAGTCTAATTATTTGACATTTAATAAATAACATATCTTTCTTAAATTAAACTATTACAATAATATTTCTGTTTTAAAATAATTGATATATAATTACTGTCCCTTCACTGGTCTTAGATTAGTAAGATTTCTTGTGAAATTGATACAATTTACATTTGAATGTCTTTGGCAGTTAGATGTTTTCATAGTCAAGATTAGCCATGATTGTTTTTTGGTGTATTTCTTTTTAAATTACATTCTGAATTCAGCCTGATGGGCTTCACTTATTTGTTTGTGTTTTAACTACTATTCAACATACATTTTCATTACTCTTCCTTTAAAATATAATAATTAGGTTTATGGACTGTAGGTTCCTTTCAGCCATATTCCTCTTTTAACATTGAACCAACTATTCTTTACAAGTCATGAGTTATTATTAGTTCTAACATTGATTTCTTTCTTTTGTTACAAACTAAAGTGATAAACATTGTCACTTTCCATAAAATTATGAAAGTTAATTCCCCTTTCAACATGGGGTGTTGTATTCTTTGCAATCTTAATTTTAATAACAAAACTTTAATTCTATTCTACCATACCATGTTAACACAAGTTACTTTTCTGGGCTTTCTCCCTAAATAACATCACAAGCTTCCTTTATATTAATTTGGAATATTATTGCTAGTTATTTCTAGATATATTACTGTTTACAATGTCACTCCAATCATTGGTTGTTCATCAATGTTTTATAAAGTGTCTCCTTACTTATCATTATATTTTTAATGTTTCACATACACTTTCACTATTTTTTAGGGTATTTACACTTCACTAAAGCACTTCACTTTAGTTCACTGTTTTGTATTTAGTGTTATTTAATGGGTAATCCCTATATTTTCTACTACCATTTCTCACTATTTCGTTTTAGTATGATATTTACTATTAACAATATTAGGTTAGTTGTGTTTTTTGTTAAATCTAGCCTTTCTGACTGTGTTAGTGTACTTTTTCTATATTACATTGCTTTACAATTGTATTGTCTTTAAAATGGGTACATAGGTTAATTTAATGATAATAATAATATTGGTTTCATTAATACATAATTATTCGAGGTTTATTGACCGTATTCTATCTTTAAGTATACTATCTTTCCCTTTTACATGTGTGTTAGTTTCCCCTTGGGTTTAACCTGTCTCCTCTTCATTCTTCCTCTTCTTCATCTTCTTTATCTTCAATAGTCTTCATCTTCAATAGTCTTCATCTTCAATAGTCTTCAACTTGGTTCGGTTCTCCTCTTCTTCTCTTCTGGTTTAAATTCCGTTTAATTGTAGGGATCTGTTCTCTTCCTCTGGTTCATCTTTAGTTCTGTGTTCATCATTGCTTAGTCTATCATATTTTTCTTAAGTATGTTACGTGGTTCCCTTCTTTATGTTTAGGTTGTTGGCTCAATCACTTGGGTTGGGTAATATCGTTGTACGTCGTGTCAAAGTATTTACATTTTAATCATTTTTTAAACATTTTATTTTATATGAAGTATTTTTATATCAAGAATTATCTTTTTTATCACTGGTACGGGATTTGGCTTAATTGTATCGTTACATAATGCCTCTCCTCAAAAATTGATCATTTTAATAAAACACTAGCATAGTTTTTTATGAAATTATCAGTTATAGATAACTTTTTTTTCTTTCTCTTACTTGTTTGTTTCTCCATTCTTCATTTCTCTTCTTACTTAATTCATTCCATTTTATTTGGATCTGTTTTTATTTATTTCCATTGGTGCATTTTCCCTCATACACAAAATTTTCCCTAACTTTTATATAGTAGCTGGTTTCTCCCATTACTACTCATTTTTCTGAGACTAGAGGCACATCTTCTCTACTCAGTTCATTTGGATTGCTGGACTTTTCAACAGTCAATCTTAAATCTTTGTCAACTTGTGACTTAATAATAATAATAATAATATAATAATAATATACTTTGGGATTGTCCACCTTGTGGTTTGTTTTTAGATCACTTTGTCATTACTACTCATTCTTCCTTCCGCTATACCTTAACTATACACTATCATCTACTTATACACTTGGTTGTTTTTATCTTTATTCATATGTAACTTTCATTTCATATCTCACTTTTCATTATTTTATTTTCAATGCTCGTTGTGATCATCTTAATTGTCTTAGACATTTTTTTTTTTTTTTTAGTCATTTAGCAAAATTTTGCTTTAGCCATATTTGTATATTTGTTTCATATACATAATTTCTCTCTCTCCTTGTACCAGGTATAATTTAAAATTTTTTTTTTTTAGAATATCTTTTATTCAGTATGATTTCGAGTATTTATCTCAGTAATTTGAGCTTGATTTTATTTTTGTTTATTTTATTCTATATTCAACATCATTTTTGATAATTCTTTGGTAAGCTAATTGTCTTACCTTAAATGAATGTTTGTAGCGTATTCCTTTTTAGCTATATAGTTTTTTTTTTTTATTTAATTATAATTGTAAGTTTGTGCTTCTTACATTTTTATTATATAGGAATGTGTGTAACTTATTCCTTATTATCTCACTTTTTACTTCATACTTCATATATCAATCTTTTATTAGACTGCAAATTAATTTAAATTGAAAGGAATTTGTGTAACTATTTCCTTTGTTTTTTTTTCATTATTCACTTTTATTCATTCTTTTTATGGTTCCGCATATATCATCTAAATACGTTAGTAAGCTGCTCTTACAATCTCTTTTGGAATTTTGAAATATGTTTCATTTCACAATGGTTTTATTCTTCTTCGTAAAACTTTTTTATCGAAGTTTGGTTATAAACTCCCTTGATTTTCCTTGTATTGATATTACTGATCTGGTAAGTATTATTACCATTATCTTTTGTGATGATATACGGACTATTTATTGTGATATACATAATTGTTGTATTCATATTACTATACACCGGACCTTGTTATTTATATTTGTTGTAAGTTGACTTCTCCTTTTCTTTCCTTTATTATTTCCTTCTCTTGTTCGACACTTTGTTATTATGCACCTCTACTCCTTCAAGTGCTTGATAGACACACTTATTCTGGATAATTTTATTTTAAGTTGGTTTATTATAGTTTAATTTTTTCTTATTTAAATCGTCTTGGTCGTCGTCATTTCTTGTACCCTCTTGTTTTGGTGATTGTCTAGTAGCTTTATTTAATTTTAATATCTCCTTCTATTCCGTTGGGTTGCTTGGTCAGTAACTTGAAGATCCGTCCCTTTTCTTGGTGTATGGTATCTTCACTTAGTTTACCCATGGTCCATCAGTTCCTCTGCCCTTATGGTTCGGATAACTCTGGCGTGTAGAACTGTTTTCTTACTGGTGAAATAGGTCTCCTCCATCTTGTACCATAATTCCTTTAATACCATATGTTCCGTGGTATTTATTTCTACCTCCATCATTTGATTAGTTTGTCGATTAATCAGAGAAGTTATTTGTGCCTCTCTCATTAATATTATTTTTGCCTTTTTATTTGGTATTTCCATTTCTGGTGTGCTCCAGTGTTTTATTGACCTTCTTGATTGGTTATACTCTGTTTTGTTGTCAATCATTTCTATTTCTGGCATCTTCCATCTAAGTATAGATTTTCTGAAAATTTCATCCACTGGTTGGTTGTGAAATCCTTTTATAATTTCCCTCAGAGTCCTCCTACAATCTTTGTACTTTATTAATTTGCTTTGGTAGGTACGGGGCAAATTAAACACATCGATCAGTCCGTTCTTTATCATCTCCACTTCTTCTCGTGTTTTGATTAGTTTCCTTTTATATACCTTTCTTAATTCCTCTGTTTTCTTAATCTTCTTAATGATTCGATTCCTCCTCATACGACTGTTTATATCTATTTGTAGTTCTTGGTGCCTCTCCTCCAGTTCCTTGACCATCTCCTTCTGTGTTATTTTCTGATTCCCCGGTTCCATGTTCTCATTCAACGTTTCTTTGATACTTTCAGAAGTGTTGTCTAGTGTTTCATTCAATTGTTTGAAATCACTATCTAAAGTTTCTTGAAGTTGATTTACTGGGTAACTTGTTTCTTCCCATCTCTTATTTATCCCCGTTTTTGTCCGTTTGTCTTCTTCACGAAACTCTGCAAACATGAATCTCAATTCTTCTCTGTTCTTCTCACTTTCTTCCTCGATTTTCCGTTGGAGAATATCATGATTATTTTCCATCTTTTTATTTACTATCGCCAGATCCTTCTTGATCTGTTTCTTCAGCTCTTCGCTCTTCTTTTCCAATGCCTCCTGACTTCCCTGTATCACTTGCATTTGCTTCTTCAATTCTTCGCCGTTTTGGTCCAGTTTTTGATTCATTCCCATTTGTAATGATTCCAATTTTTTATTTAAATCTTCCTTATCTTCCTTTCTTCCCTCTTGCAGTGATTCTAATCTTTTATTCAAATCTTCCTTGTCTGATTCCAATTTTTTATTTAATTCTTCCTTGTCTTGTCTTCTCTCTTTATTCATTTGTCCGAATTGTTCCATCATGAATTTCATCATGCTATCTAAATTCGTTTCTTCTGTTCGTTTGATTGGTTGGTTATTTACCATGACTTCTGTTTCTATTTCCGGTTCAGGTGGATTGGGATTTTCCATTTGGTCCTCCTGTGGGTTTTCTTCTGACAATTCTCCAGTCGTTTCCTCAATTTCTACTTCCTCAACTTCCTCCATTTCTTCTGGGTTTCCTTCTTGGTTTGGTGCTTCCTTCCCTTTGCGCCTCGTAACCATACCGTGTCTATTCATGATCGCCACTAGTTAGTCTTCCTAGCCTCACGTTGCTGGTCGCCAATATGTAACAATATTATGTGGTATTAGCATGGACAGCTGTGGCGTTCGAATTGTTCCCACTGCTATACAGGTTGTCGACTCGTCCACTCGTGATGAGCGCTACTTGTCTGCTGCTTAAAACTCGCTAACACACATATATTCTACAAAATCCTATGAAATAACAAGATAGTAATATTCGGTACTGTATTTTTAATACAAATTTGGTCATCAATAAATATGACAAATGAATTATAAATAATTTTATAACATTCGGCTCCGGCTTAGAGCTTGAAACACAAAATATCTCAGAGTTGGCAAAATTGATTTCAAAACATAATCGTTGCCGAGACGGCATCCGTCACTTTTAATAAATTACTATGTTTAAAATCTGGAGTTCTTTGGATCATGAAATAAGACATAAACGTTGGTTACATTAAAAAAGTACACTACCATACCTTATACGTACTTAGAAATTATAATGTGTTTTTACAATTTGTTCGGTAGTGTCGTATTTCTGTTACAAAAGTTGTGCTCTCAAATAAGGTTATATTTTGATTAATGAAATGTTTTTTAAGTAAGTAAATTATGCATTTACCTTTGAAAGAAAATACTACTTTTTAAATAGTGAGAAATTTTATCATTTGAAAAATATTTTAAGTAATTTGGGGTTTTGGGATTAAGGAATTTATTCGGTACTTATCAGTTCATATCATGTTGAAATGTCGTCATCAGGATAGTCATATATTCTTCAAATTTGGGCAGGTTTTAAACTTCTAACATCTTTTTCAATCTGGTCTTGGGTTTTTCTCTAATTAATTTATTTAATTTGGTTCCTGGACATCGTGAATTCTTTATAGATCGACGTCTATTTGTCTTTGGTCATCTTGGTTCACTGATTCGACTTTTTGTAACTGTTTAAATTAAAATTTCAATCGTTCCAATTTTGCGTGCCGCTTACCCACGCGTCGTTTTTCAGAGTCTATATAATTTAACGGAAAATAAGCCCTCAACGGCTCGTTGTCATAGTAACCATAATTCTGTGATTGGTTAATTACTCCTTTAAAGACATTGTTAAAATATTTGAATTTTTATTCAAATTTATTAAGTATTTTCCTAATGGTTTTATTCCTTTATAATTCCTTTGGGGTAATAAATGACATCACTATTATCTTTCTTTCCTTTCAAAGTTTACAATGATACCTCATAAGGTCATATTTTGTTATACATTAACTATAGTCTAATTATTTGACATTTAATAAATAACATATCTTTCTTAAATTAAACTATTACAATAATATTTCTGTTTTAAAATAATTGATATATAATTACTGTCCCTTCACTGGTCTTAGATTAGTAAGATTTCTTGTGAAATTGATACAATTTACATTTGAATGTCTTTGGCAGTTAGATGTTTTCATAGTCAAGATTAGCCATGATTGTTTTTTGGTGTATTTCTTTTTAAATTACATTCTGAATTCAGCCTGATGGGCTTCACTTATTTGTTTGTGTTTTAACTACTATTCAACATACATTTTCATTACTCTTCCTTTAAAATATAATATTAGGTTTATGGACTGTAGGTTCCTTTCAGCCATATTCCTCTTTTAACATTGAACCAACTATTCTTTACAAGTCATGAGTTATTATTAGTTCTAACATTGATTTCTTTCTTTTGTTACAAACTAAAGTGATAAACATTGTCACTTTCCATAAAATTATGAAAGTTAATTCCCCTTTCAACATGGGGTGTTGTATTCTTTGCAATCTTAATTTTAATAACAAAACTTTAATTCTATTCTACCATACCATGTTAACACAAGTTACTTTTCTGGGCTTTCTCCCTAAATAACATCACAAGCTTCCTTTATATTAATTTGGAATATTATTGCTAGTTATTTCTAGATATATTACTGTTTACAATGTCACTCCAATCATTGGTTGTTCATCAATGTTTTATAAAGTGTCTCCTTACTTATCATTATATTTTTAATGTTTCACATACACTTTCACTATTTTTTAGGGTATTTACACTTCACTAAAGCACTTCACTTTAGTTCACTGTTTTGTATTTAGTGTTATTTAATGGGTAATCCCTATATTTTCTACTACCATTTCTCACTATTTCGTTTTAGTATGATATTTACTATTAACAATATTAGGTTAGTTGTGTTTTATGTTAAATCTAGCCTTTCTGACTGTGTTAGTGTACTTTTTCTATATTACATTGCTTTACAATTGTATTGTCTTTAAAATGGGTACATAGGTTAATTTAATGATAATAATAATATTGGTTTCATTAATACATAATTATTCGAGGTTTATTGACCGTATTCTATCTTTAAGTATACTATCTTTCCCTTTTACATGTGTGTTAGTTTCCCCTTGGGTTTAACCTGTCTCCTCTTCATTCTTCCTCTTCTTCATCTTCTTTATCTTCAATAGTCTTCATCTTCAATAGTCTTCATCTTCAATAGTCTTCATCTTGGTTCGGTTCTCCTCTTCTTCTCTTCTGGTTTAAATTCCGTTTAATTGTAGGGATCTGTTCTCTTCCTCTGGTTCATCTTTAGTTCTGTGTTCATCATTGTTTAGTCTATCATATTTTTCTTAAGTATGTTACGTGGTTCCCTTCTTTATGTTTAGGTTGTTGGCTCAATCACTTGGGTTGGGTAATATCGTTGTACGTCGTGTCAAAGTATTTACATTTTAATCATTTTTTAAACATTTTATTTTATATGAAGTATTTTTATATCAAGAATTATCTTTTTTATCACTGGTACGGGATTTGGCTTAATTGTATCGTTACATAATGTCTCTCCTCTAAAATTGATCATTTTAATAAAACACTAGCATAGTTTTTTATGAAATTATCAGTTATAGATAACTTTTTTTTCTTTCTCTTACTTGTTTGTTTCTCCATTCTTCATTTCTCTTCTTACTTAATTCTTTCCATTTTATTTGGATCTGTTTTTATTTATTTCCATTGGTGCATTTTCCCTCATACACAAAATTTTCCCTAACTTTTATATAGTAGCTGGTTTCTCCCATTACTACTCATTTTTCTGAGACTAGAGGCACATCTTCTCTACTCAGTTCATTTGGATTGCTGGACTTTTCAACAGTCAATCTTAAATCTTTGTCAACTTGTGACTTAATAATAATAATAATAATATAATAATAATATACTTTGGGATTGTCCACCTTGTGGTTTGTTTTTAGATCACTTTGTCATTACTACTCATTCTTCCTTCCGCTATACCTTAACTATACACTATCATCTACTTATACACTTGGTTGTTTTTATCTTTATTCATATGTAACTTTCATTTCATATCTCACTTTTCATTATTTTATTTTCAATGCTCGTTGTGATCATCTTAATTGTCTTAGACATTTTTTTTTTTTTTTTTAGTCATTTAGCAAAATTTTGCTTTAGCCATATTTGTATATTTGTTTCATATACATAATTTCTCTCTCTCCTTGTACCAGGTATAATTTAAAATTTTTTTTTTTTAGAATATCTTTTATTCAGTATGATTTCGAGTATTTATCTCAGTAATTTGAGCTTGATTTTATTTTTGTTTATTTTATTCTATATTCAACATCATTTTTGATAATTCTTTGGTAAGCTAATTGTCTTACCTTAAATGAATGTTTGTAGCGTATTCCTTTTTAGCTATATAGTTTTTTTTTTTTATTTAATTATAATTGTAAGTTTGTGCTTCTTACATTTTTATTATATAGGAATGTGTGTAACTTATTCCTTATTATCTCACTTTTTACTTCATACTTCATATATCAATCTTTTATTAGACTGCAAATTAATTTAAATTGAAAGGAATTTGTGTAACTATTTCCTTTGTTTTTTTTTCATTATTCACTTTTATTCATTCTTTTTATGGTTCCGCATATATCATCTAAATACGTTAGTAAGCTGCTCTTACAATCTCTTTTGGAATTTTGAAATATGTTTCATTTCACAATGGTTTTATTCTTCTTCGTAAAACTTTTTTATCGAAGTTTGGTTATAAACTCCCTTGATTTTCCTTGTATTGATATTACTGATCTGGTAAGTATTATTACCATTATCTTTTGTGATGATATACGGACTATTTATTGTGATATACATAATTGTTGTATTCATATTACTATACACCGGACCTTGTTATTTATATTTGTTGTAAGTTGACTTCTCCTTTTCTTTCCTTTATTATTTCCTTCTCTTGTTCGACACTTTGTTATTATGCACCTCTACTCCTTCAAGTGCTTGATAGACACACTTATTCTGGATAATTTTATTTTAAGTTGGTTTATTATAGTTTAATTTTTTCTTATTTAAATCGTCTTGGTCGTCGTCATTTCTTGTACCCTCTTGTTTTGGTGATTGTCTAGTAGCTTTATTTAATTTTAATATCTCCTTCTATTCCGTTGGGTTGCTTGGTCAGTAACTTGAAGATCCGTCCCTTTTCTTGGTGTATGGTATCTTCACTTAGTTTACCCATGGTCCATCAGTTCCTCTGCCCTTATGGTTCGGATAACTCTGGCGTGTAGAACTGTTTTCTTACTGGTGAAATAGGTCTCCTCCATCTTGTACCATAATTCCTTTAATACCATATGTTCCGTGGTATTTATTTCTACCTCCATCATTTGATTAGTTTGTCGATTAATCAGAGAAGTTATTTGTGCCTCTCTCATTAATATTATTTTTGCCTTTTTATTTGGTATTTCCATTTCTGGTGTGCTCCAGTGTTTTATTGACCTTCTTGATTGGTTATACTCTGTTTTGTTGTCAATCATTTCTATTTCTGGCATCTTCCATCTAAGTATAGATTTTCTGAAAATTTCATCCACTGGTTGGTTGTGAAATCCTTTTATAATTTCCCTCAGAGTCCTCCTACAATCTTTGTACTTTATTAATTTGCTTTGGTAGGTACGGGGCAAATTAAACACATCGATCAGTCCGTTCTTCATCATCTCCACTTCTTCTCATGTTTTGATTAGTTTCCTTTTATATACCTTTCTTAATTCCTCTGTTTTCTTAATCTTCTTAATGATTCGATTCCTCCTCATACGACTGTTTATATCTATTTGTAGTTCTTGGTGCCTCTCCTCCAGTTCCTTGACCATCTCCTTCTGTGTTATTTTCTGATTCCCCGGTTCCATGTTCTCATTCAACGTTTCTTTGATACTTTCAGAAGTGTTGTCTAGTGTTTCATTCAATTGTTTGAAATCACTATCTAAAGTTTCTTGAAGTTGATTTACTGGGTAACTTGTTTCTTCCCATCTCTTATTTATCCCCGTTTTTGTCCGTTTGTCTTCTTCACGAAACTCTGCAAACATGAATCTCAATTCTTCTCTGTTCTTCTCACTTTCTTCCTCGATTTTCCGTTGGAGAATATCATGATTATTTTCCATCTTTTTATTTACTATCGCCAGATCCTTCTTGATCTGTTTCTTCAGCTCTTCGCTCTTCTTTTCCAATGCCTCCTGACTTCCCTGTATCACTTGCATTTGCTTCTTCAATTCTTCGCCGTTTTGGTCCAGTTTTTGATTCATTCCCATTTGTAATGATTCCAATTTTTTATTTAAATCTTCCTTATCTTCCTTTCTTCCCTCTTGCAGTGATTCTAATCTTTTATTCAAATCTTCCTTGTCTGATTCCAATTTTTTATTTAATTCTTCCTTGTCTTGTCTTCTCTCTTTATTCATTTGTCCGAATTGTTCCATCATGAATTTCATCATGCTATCTAAATTCGTTTCTTCTGTTCGTTTGATTGGTTGGTTATTTACCATGACTTCTGTTTCTATTTCCGGTTCAGGTGGATTGGGATTTTCCATTTGGTCCTCCTGTGGGTTTTCTTCTGACAATTCTCCAGTCGTTTCCTCAATTTCTACTTCCTCAACTTCCTCCATTTCTTCTGGGTTTCCTTCTTGGTTTGGTGCTTCCTTCCCTTTGCGCCTCGTAACCATACCGTGTCTATTCATGATCGCCACTAGTTAGTCTTCCTAGCCTCACGTTGCTGGTCGCCAATATGTAACAATATTATGTGGTATTAGCATGGACAGCTGTGGCGTTCGAATTGTTCCCACTGCTATACAGGTTGTCGACTCGTCCACTCGTGATGAGCGCTACTTGTCTGCTGCTTAAAACTCGCTAACACACATATATTCTACAAAATCCTATGAAATAACAAGATAGTAATATTCGGTACTGTATTTTTAATACAAATTTGGTCATCAATAAATATGACAAATGAATTATAAATAATTTTATAACATTCGGCTCCGGCTTAGAGCTTGAAACACAAAATATCTCAGAGTTGGCAAAATTGATTTCAAAACATAATCGTTGCCGAGACGGCATCCGTCACTTTTAATAAATTACTATGTTTAAAATCTGGAGTTCTTTGGATCATGAAATAAGACATAAACGTTGGTTACATTAAAAAAGTACACTACCATACCTTATACGTACTTAGAAATTATAATGTGTTTTTACAATTTGTTCGGTAGTGTCGTATTTCTGTTACAAAAGTTGTGCTCTCAAATAAGGTTATATTTTGATTAATGAAATGTTTTTTAAGTAAGTAAATTATGCATTTACCTTTGAAAGAAAATACTACTTTTTAAATAGTGAGAAATTTTATCATTTGAAAAATATTTTAAGTAATTTGGGGTTTTGGGATTAAGGAATTTATTCGGTACTTATCAGTTCATATCATGTTGAAATGTCGTCATCAGGATAGTCATATATTCTTCAAATTTGGGCAGGTTTTAAACTTCTAACATCTTTTTCAATCTGGTCTTGGGTTTTTCTCTAATTAATTTATTTAATTTGGTTCCTGGACATCGTGAATTCTTTATAGATCGACGTCTATTTGTCTTTGGTCATCTTGGTTCACTGATTCGACTTTTTGTAACTGTTTAAATTAAAATTTCAATCGTTCCAATTTTGCGTGCCGCTTACCCACGCGTCGTTTTTCAGAGTCTATATAATTTAACGGAAAATAAGCCCTCAACGGCTCGTTGTCATAGTAACCATAATTCTGTGATTGGTTAATTACTCCTTTAAAGACATTGTTAAAATATTTGAATTTTTATTCAAATTTATTAAGTATTTTCCTAATGGTTTTATTCCTTTATAATTCCTTTGGGGTAATAAATGACATCACTATTATCTTTCTTTCCTTTCAAAGTTTACAATGATACCTCATAAGGTCATATTTTGTTATACATTAACTATAGTCTAATTATTTGACATTTAATAAATAACATATCTTTCTTAAATTAAACTATTACAATAATATTTCTGTTTTAAAATAATTGATATATAATTACTGTCCCTTCACTGGTCTTAGATTAGTAAGATTTCTTGTGAAATTGATACAATTTACATTTGAATGTCTTTGGCAGTTAGATGTTTTCATAGTCAAGATTAGCCATGATTGTTTTTTGGTGTATTTCTTTTTAAATTACATTCTGAATTCAGCCTGATGGGCTTCACTTATTTGTTTGTGTTTTAACTACTATTCAACATACATTTTCATTACTCTTCCTTTAAAATATAATATTAGGTTTATGGACTGTAGGTTCCTTTCAGCCATATTCCTCTTTTAACATTGAACCAACTATTCTTTACAAGTCATGAGTTATTATTAGTTCTAACATTGATTTCTTTCTTTTGTTACAAACTAAAGTGATAAACATTGTCACTTTCCATAAAATTATGAAAGTTAATTCCCCTTTCAACATGGGGTGTTGTATTCTTTGCAATCTTAATTTTAATAACAAAACTTTAATTCTATTCTACCATACCATGTTAACACAAGTTACTTTTCTGGGCTTTCTCCCTAAATAACATCACAAGCTTCCTTTATATTAATTTGGAATATTATTGCTAGTTATTTCTAGATATATTACTGTTTACAATGTCACTCCAATCATTGGTTGTTCATCAATGTTTTATAAAGTGTCTCCTTACTTATCATTATATTTTTAATGTTTCACATACACTTTCACTATTTTTTAGGGTATTTACACTTCACTAAAGCACTTCACTTTAGTTCACTGTTTTGTATTTAGTGTTATTTAATGGGTAATCCCTATATTTTCTACTACCATTTCTCACTATTTCGTTTTAGTATGATATTTACTATTAACAATATTAGGTTAGTTGTGTTTTATGTTAAATCTAGCCTTTCTGACTGTGTTAGTGTACTTTTTCTATATTACATTGCTTTACAATTGTATTGTCTTTAAAATGGGTACATAGGTTAATTTAATGATAATAATAATATTGGTTTCATTAATACATAATTATTCGAGGTTTATTGACCGTATTCTATCTTTAAGTATACTATCTTTCCCTTTTACATGTGTGTTAGTTTCCCCTTGGGTTTAACCTGTCTCCTCTTCATTCTTCCTCTTCTTCATCTTCTTTATCTTCAATAGTCTTCATCTTCAATAGTCTTCATCTTCAATAGTCTTCATCTTGGTTCGGTTCTCCTCTTCTTCTCTTCTGGTTTAAATTCCGTTTAATTGTAGGGATCTGTTCTCTTCCTCTGGTTCATCTTTAGTTCTGTGTTCATCATTGTTTAGTCTATCATATTTTTCTTAAGTATGTTACGTGGTTCCCTTCTTTATGTTTAGGTTGTTGGCTCAATCACTTGGGTTGGGTAATATCGTTGTACGTCGTGTCAAAGTATTTACATTTTAATCATTTTTTAAACATTTTATTTTATATGAAGTATTTTTATATCAAGAATTATCTTTTTTATCACTGGTACGGGATTTGGCTTAATTGTATCGTTACATAATGTCTCTCCTCTAAAATTGATCATTTTAATAAAACACTAGCATAGTTTTTTATGAAATTATCAGTTATAGATAACTTTTTTTTCTTTCTCTTACTTGTTTGTTTCTCCATTCTTCATTTCTCTTCTTACTTAATTCTTTCCATTTTATTTGGATCTGTTTTTATTTATTTCCATTGGTGCATTTTCCCTCATACACAAAATTTTCCCTAACTTTTATATAGTAGCTGGTTTCTCCCATTACTACTCATTTTTCTGAGACTAGAGGCACATCTTCTCTACTCAGTTCATTTGGATTGCTGGACTTTTCAACAGTCAATCTTAAATCTTTGTCAACTTGTGACTTAATAATAATAATAATAATATAATAATAATATACTTTGGGATTGTCCACCTTGTGGTTTGTTTTTAGATCACTTTGTCATTACTACTCATTCTTCCTTCCGCTATACCTTAACTATACACTATCATCTACTTATACACTTGGTTGTTTTTATCTTTATTCATATGTAACTTTCATTTCATATCTCACTTTTCATTATTTTATTTTCAATGCTCGTTGTGATCATCTTAATTGTCTTAGACATTTTTTTTTTTTTTTTTAGTCATTTAGCAAAATTTTGCTTTAGCCATATTTGTATATTTGTTTCATATACATAATTTCTCTCTCTCCTTGTACCAGGTATAATTTAAAATTTTTTTTTTTTAGAATATCTTTTATTCAGTATGATTTCGAGTATTTATCTCAGTAATTTGAGCTTGATTTTATTTTTGTTTATTTTATTCTATATTCAACATCATTTTTGATAATTCTTTGGTAAGCTAATTGTCTTACCTTAAATGAATGTTTGTAGCGTATTCCTTTTTAGCTATATAGTTTTTTTTTTTTATTTAATTATAATTGTAAGTTTGTGCTTCTTACATTTTTATTATATAGGAATGTGTGTAACTTATTCCTTATTATCTCACTTTTTACTTCATACTTCATATATCAATCTTTTATTAGACTGCAAATTAATTTAAATTGAAAGGAATTTGTGTAACTATTTCCTTTGTTTTTTTTTCATTATTCACTTTTATTCATTCTTTTTATGGTTCCGCATATATCATCTAAATACGTTAGTAAGCTGCTCTTACAATCTCTTTTGGAATTTTGAAATATGTTTCATTTCACAATGGTTTTATTCTTCTTCGTAAAACTTTTTTATCGAAGTTTGGTTATAAACTCCCTTGATTTTCCTTGTATTGATATTACTGATCTGGTAAGTATTATTACCATTATCTTTTGTGATGATATACGGACTATTTATTGTGATATACATAATTGTTGTATTCATATTACTATACACCGGACCTTGTTATTTATATTTGTTGTAAGTTGACTTCTCCTTTTCTTTCCTTTATTATTTCCTTCTCTTGTTCGACACTTTGTTATTATGCACCTCTACTCCTTCAAGTGCTTGATAGACACACTTATTCTGGATAATTTTATTTTAAGTTGGTTTATTATAGTTTAATTTTTTCTTATTTAAATCGTCTTGGTCGTCGTCATTTCTTGTACCCTCTTGTTTTGGTGATTGTCTAGTAGCTTTATTTAATTTTAATATCTCCTTCTATTCCGTTGGGTTGCTTGGTCAGTAACTTGAAGATCCGTCCCTTTTCTTGGTGTATGGTATCTTCACTTAGTTTACCCATGGTCCATCAGTTCCTCTGCCCTTATGGTTCGGATAACTCTGGCGTGTAGAACTGTTTTCTTACTGGTGAAATAGGTCTCCTCCATCTTGTACCATAATTCCTTTAATACCATATGTTCCGTGGTATTTATTTCTACCTCCATCATTTGATTAGTTTGTCGATTAATCAGAGAAGTTATTTGTGCCTCTCTCATTAATATTATTTTTGCCTTTTTATTTGGTATTTCCATTTCTGGTGTGCTCCAGTGTTTTATTGACCTTCTTGATTGGTTATACTCTGTTTTGTTGTCAATCATTTCTATTTCTGGCATCTTCCATCTAAGTATAGATTTTCTGAAAATTTCATCCACTGGTTGGTTGTGAAATCCTTTTATAATTTCCCTCAGAGTCCTCCTACAATCTTTGTACTTTATTAATTTGCTTTGGTAGGTACGGGGCAAATTAAACACATCGATCAGTCCGTTCTTCATCATCTCCACTTCTTCTCGTGTTTTGATTAGTTTCCTTTTATATACCTTTCTTAATTCCTCTGTTTTCTTAATCTTCTTAATGATTCGATTCCTCCTCATACGACTGTTTATATCTATTTGTAGTTCTTGGTGCCTCTCCTCCAGTTCCTTGACCATCTCCTTCTGTGTTATTTTCTGATTCCCCGGTTCCATGTTCTCATTCAACGTTTCTTTGATACTTTCAGAAGTGTTGTCTAGTGTTTCATTCAATTGTTTGAAATCACTATCTAAAGTTTCTTGAAGTTGATTTACTGGGTAACTTGTTTCTTCCCATCTCTTATTTATCCCCGTTTTTGTCCGTTTGTCTTCTTCACGAAACTCTGCAAACATGAATCTCAATTCTTCTCTGTTCTTCTCACTTTCTTCCTCGATTTTCCGTTGGAGAATATCATGATTATTTTCCATCTTTTTATTTACTATCGCCAGATCCTTCTTGATCTGTTTCTTCAGCTCTTCGCTCTTCTTTTCCAATGCCTCCTGACTTCCCTGTATCACTTGCATTTGCTTCTTCAATTCTTCGCCGTTTTGGAACAGTTTTTGATTCATTCCCATTTGTAATGATTCCAATTTTTTATTTAAATCTTCCTTATCTTCCTTTCTTCCCTCTTGCAGTGATTCTAATCTTTTATTCAAATCTTCCTTGTCTGATTCCAATTTTTTATTTAATTCTTCCTTGTCTTGTCTTCTCTCTTTATTCATTTGTCCGAATTGTTCCATCATGAATTTCATCATGCTATCTAAATTCGTTTCTTCTGTTCGTTTGATTGGTTGGTTATTTACCATGACTTCTGTTTCTATTTCCGGTTCAGGTGGATTGGGATTTTCCATTTGGTCCTCCTGTGGGTTTTCTTCTGACAATTCTCCAGTCGTTTCCTCAATTTCTACTTCCTCAACTTCCTCCATTTCTTCTGGGTTTCCTTCTTGGTTTGGTGCTTCCTTCCCTTTGCGCCTCGTAACCATACCGTGTCTATTCATGATCGCCACTAGTTAGTCTTCCTAGCCTCACGTTGCTGGTCGCCAATATGTAACAATATTATGTGGTATTAGCATGGACAGCTGTGGCGTTCGAATTGTTCCCACTGCTATACAGGTTGTCGACTCGTCCACTCGTGATGAGCGCTACTTGTCTGCTGCTTAAAACTCGCTAACACACATATATTCTACAAAATCCTATGAAATAACAAGATAGTAATATTCGGTACTGTATTTTTAATACAAATTTGGTCATCAATAAATATGACAAATGAATTATAAATAATTTTATAACATTCGGCTCCGGCTTAGAGCTTGAAACACAAAATATCTCAGAGTTGGCAAAATTGATTTCAAAACATAATCGTTGCCGAGACGGCATCCGTCACTTTTAATAAATTACTATGTTTAAAATCTGGAGTTCTTTGGATCATGAAATAAGACATAAACGTTGGTTACATTAAAAAAGTACACTACCATACCTTATACGTACTTAGAAATTATAATGTGTTTTTACAATTTGTTCGGTAGTGTCGTATTTCTGTTACAAAAGTTGTGCTCTCAAATAAGGTTATATTTTGATTAATGAAATGTTTTTTAAGTAAGTAAATTATGCATTTACCTTTGAAAGAAAATACTACTTTTTAAATAGTGAGAAATTTTATCATTTGAAAAATATTTTAAGTAATTTGGGGTTTTGGGATTAAGGAATTTATTCGGTACTTATCAGTTCATATCATGTTGAAATGTCGTCATCAGGATAGTCATATATTCTTCAAATTTGGGCAGGTTTTAAACTTCTAACATCTTTTTCAATCTGGTCTTGGGTTTTTCTCTAATTAATTTATTTAATTTGGTTCCTGGACATCGTGAATTCTTTATAGATCGACGTCTATTTGTCTTTGGTCATCTTGGTTCACTGATTCGACTTTTTGTAACTGTTTAAATTAAAATTTCAATCGTTCCAATTTTGCGTGCCGCTTACCCACGCGTCGTTTTTCAGAGTCTATATAATTTAACGGAAAATAAGCCCTCAACGGCTCGTTGTCATAGTAACCATAATTCTGTGATTGGTTAATTACTCCTTTAAAGACATTGTTAAAATATTTGAATTTTTATTCAAATTTATTAAGTATTTTCCTAATGGTTTTATTCCTTTATAATTCCTTTGGGGTAATAAATGACATCACTATTATCTTTCTTTCCTTTCAAAGTTTACAATGATACCTCATAAGGTCATATTTTGTTATACATTAACTATAGTCTAATTATTTGACATTTAATAAATAACATATCTTTCTTAAATTAAACTATTACAATAATATTTCTGTTTTAAAATAATTGATATATAATTACTGTCCCTTCACTGGTCTTAGATTAGTAAGATTTCTTGTGAAATTGATACAATTTACATTTGAATGTCTTTGGCAGTTAGATGTTTTCATAGTCAAGATTAGCCATGATTGTTTTTTGGTGTATTTCTTTTTAAATTACATTCTGAATTCAGCCTGATGGGCTTCACTTATTTGTTTGTGTTTTAACTACTATTCAACATACATTTTCATTACTCTTCCTTTAAAATATAATAATTAGGTTTATGGACTGTAGGTTCCTTTCAGCCATATTCCTCTTTTAACATTGAACCAACTATTCTTTACAAGTCATGAGTTATTATTAGTTCTAACATTGATTTCTTTCTTTTGTTACAAACTAAAGTGATAAACATTGTCACTTTCCATAAAATTATGAAAGTTAATTCCCCTTTCAACATGGGGTGTTGTATTCTTTGCAATCTTAATTTTAATAACAAAACTTTAATTCTATTCTACCATACCATGTTAACACAAGTTACTTTTCTGGGCTTTCTCCCTAAATAACATCACAAGCTTCCTTTATATTAATTTGGAATATTATTGCTAGTTATTTCTAGATATATTACTGTTTACAATGTCACTCCAATCATTGGTTGTTCATCAATGTTTTATAAAGTGTCTCCTTACTTATCATTATATTTTTAATGTTTCACATACACTTTCACTATTTTTTAGGGTATTTACACTTCACTAAAGCACTTCACTTTAGTTCACTGTTTTGTATTTAGTGTTATTTAATGGGTAATCCCTATATTTTCTACTACCATTTCTCACTATTTCGTTTTAGTATGATATTTACTATTAACAATATTAGGTTAGTTGTGTTTTTTGTTAAATCTAGCCTTTCTGACTGTGTTAGTGTACTTTTTCTATATTACATTGCTTTACAATTGTATTGTCTTTAAAATGGGTACATAGGTTAATTTAATGATAATAATAATATTGGTTTCATTAATACATAATTATTCGAGGTTTATTGACCGTATTCTATCTTT
>JAWRYS010001738.1:0-94868 GCA_034769895.1 Magicicada septendecula
CGAGTTAACAACCCAGGCCAATGTCGTAAATAAGGACAGTTAGGCACACGTCAGACCCGACGCCAGTGAAGAAACAATGTTGAAACGTTCGACTACACGTAACAATAGAAATTGGGAACATCGTTGACAGGACGAACTCTGCTCCGATTTACAACACCAAAACAAACCAGACAAAAGACAGAGCCCGGTAGCCCGCCTACGCAGAAGTTAGACGGAACACATGCTGTGGGGTTAAGTTGTAACGCGCATACGTATTAATGAGATACTCAATAACAAAGGGTGCAGAGAGGTTTTGACGAATATGTAGACAATGGGACGGGTATTCAATGAATACGAGATACGTACTCGGCCCAGCGTGAAAACAAACCAAGATGACAAGTCAGATTTACAACTAGAAATCGTGGGACCAGTCCAGGGATGACGTCCAACGAAGAGTTGGTAATTGACGGGAAAAAACGAAGGGTGACCAATGGACCAAACACTGCAGATTGTTAACAAAGGCAATAACAGAGAGCATCGACAACAAGGAAACAAATGATTGATGGACAGGCAGGCAATTGCTCCACTTTCCGAGAAACAACGCAACGTTCGTCGCTGGGGTACTCCGGGGGATGACCAACGACCAACCAGAATTTGGCATCTTCCAAAGGAACTGGTGGACAGAGTAGTGACGACTTGGACGACGAATCAGGACACCGATGACCGTAGATCTGCAAGGTGGAAGGAAATCCTGAACCTATCAACAACGGCCATAGGCGTGGACGTTAGAAAATTGCATTCTGGTAGAGGGTGCTTGATAAAAACTGTTTACAAGGACGCGGAGCTCAGTAGTAGTAATAGTAAGAGTAATAGTTGTAATAGTTTACTCGGTAGTTTTACTCGTTTCTTACTCCGACTTACTCAAATTTTAAATCAGTTAGTCAGTCTGTGACGCAGTTATAACCAAGTCTCGGTCTTAGTCGAACTTAGACATTTTCAATTCAATCTCAGTTTTACAAAACGTTGTGTTCGATAGATCATCCAAGTTACCGAACTTACCGCAGTAACACGCAGTGCGAATGTACATAAACATCGTTAAAATGTCAAGTGTATACGAGAAACTTTAGAATACGTTCGGCTACGAGTGAATTAACATTTCGACAGTAGAACATCGTGCGACAATTTTAGACATTATGAAACATTATCCAATCATAATCATTCTAATTTTGAGCACATGAACTAAGTGGATTAACACTCATGAACACTAATGCATACATAGCGTGCATCACGTCCAAGGTAGACAAAAGTATCTAGCTACCTGAATCACGCTTACAGTAAACACTTAAGCAAACTACACCAATAATAATGATTGCACTTTACTACATACAACTGTAAAGACACTTATTCCAAGCGGATAACTCCGACATCACACTACACAGAACGCGAGTGGGGATTATCGCGAGTTAAAGTGTCAGTGTGCATCCATCAACAGCAACAACCACGTACATGGAACCATCAATGGATAGGATACCACACCGATGGAATTGTGGATATGCTTTTCCGAGTTAAGTCCTTGTGTTCTTAATACTAGTTAATACTTACTACTGCACTGTCTCTTTTCAAAGAGCTACACCCGAGAAAATCTTTATAAATCGAAAAAATAATAATAATAATGTTAAATAGTAAAGTCACTCATCTGAGGGCATTAATGAACGCATTTAGCTTAGGATTAAGTATATTTGATTGTTTATTGTTTGTGCATATTTATATCATTGTGTGTTATATTTTATAGCATTGTATGTGTTGTTTTTCAGGGAACAACGAAATGAATATTATTATGATTTATGTTATTACGCGTTTTGTTTGAATGTATTTACAGGACATAATTTCATTTGTATATCAAGAATTTATCTATTCAATAATGTGTAATAAATAAGTATTTATTGCGTTATGTATATCTTGCGTTCATTATTGCAATCAACCTCAAATAATTAATTTGTCATGTTTCAATAAATTCTGTCTTATTGCTTATAACGATAATTAAGAGTCTCATTAATTATGCTAATTAACAGTGAACATACTCAATCACCCAGTAAATTGTCAGAATAATATATTTGCGTAATTATATTGATTTGATAAATATTCAACTTAATTGAATAATTTAATAAGATACATAAATTAGCATAATTGCACTAAATGTAAATGGCTCCCAAAGAACGTGGGGCACAACAAATATAAATTACATTTCAATTTATTAAATGTAAATGGCGCCCATCGCATGGCAAAAGAGAGCAGGCAGTAGTTAGACTAAGTAAAGTAATATATTAGAATCAGGTTTGTAGTGTACGGTTAGCTTGACTGGATGTTTACACGAAGTAAAGCTAAAATGGCCAGTAGTTCAGACAGTATGAGCTTCGAAATCAACAACCAATTAGGTATACCCGATAACGGAGAGGAGAACTCGACGGTCGAGCCGAACATGACGGAAGACACGTCAGACGTCAGAGCGCGGGGACAGGAGTCCCAACAACCACGAGAAGAAGTCACATTACAGTCGTTAATGGACTTCATGCGCGAACATTATGCTGAAAATCTTAGGGCAATAATGAGAAATTCGACCAGCAGAAGGAAGAAACCAATGGAAGTCTCAAAGTAACTAATGAGGTATTCGAGAAGCAGGTGGAAGAAATTAATGGAAGTCTCAAAGTAATGAAGGCAAATTTAAAGGAAATAAGAAGAGAGCAGAGTGAAAACAATAAATTGCTTAACGAAAAACTAGATAGTAATCAGGAAGAAGTTAAACAACATATGAACGAGCAGTTCACGCTGTTGCGCACAGAAATACGTGAATATAGGAGTACCTGGAACGCGGACAGAAGCGAGGTCCAGCAGAAACAGGAAGAAGATGGGAATAAGAATTACGAAGATGTACGGAAAGTACAAGATACTGATAACACTGTTGATTTCACAGATGTGTCAGTTACTAAGAAATTATCAACTGTGGGATCTAACGTAAGTGTCAGTAGCAACCCGAGAAACAAACGGGTCAAGAAGAGAAATGACTTTGTTTCTTTGTATCTGACGATGTCGGAAGATGATATCCTAACATGGATAGAGATAATAAAAGTTTAATACCATCTAGTAGAATGCGCAAAAGGCACAAACTAAGCAACACAAGGATAGATGCTACATCAGTGAAACCAACGATGAAGTATCCAGCTTGTGGAACAGACATACATCGACTAAGTAGTCGAGCTGCATCAGTAAAAAGCATGAAAAGAAAGTTCAATATTAAAACGAACACTGCATGTTATGAAACTGAACGCAAATTTAAGCAAGCCATGGATGATGTGAAGCGGAAAGACCTACCAGATCCGTATGCATACTCGTCCTGGACAAGGAATGTTATGAGAAGGAAAGAGGAAAAGAATGAAATTTACTGGACGACTCAAGAATATTTTAAAAAGTGGTAACAGTACGGAGAGAAGAGTTCAAGCGGTCGAGGTAAGATTTCTTAGGAATCTAGAAAACAAGATATTATTACGTGAACACACGGATAGAAAAGTGAAAGTCAAGGAACGTAATTGTAAGCAGGTCTGGAAGAGGCGGCGTAAGGAATTCAACGCGTACATGCCTAGGGAAAGTTGTCGGAAAGGACGGTGTGACATATCTTTTACCCACCCTCAGAGAGCGAGAAAGAGACACGTCATAAATCTTGGAGGTGTTAAGTACAGGACGCACTGTGCCAGCGTAACAGGGACGAGCGACCGACCGTGGGGTAAATGTGTGACAAAAGACACAAGGTCAGTACCCTTATGTTTACCAACAATAATGCGTAGTAACGGCACTAAATCAACAAGACATAAAACTATGTCTCCACAAATAGAAATTTAAGAATAAATAAATGAAACGTGTTAAGAAGACGATTTTAAGAATGCCTGAAAATTTAATAATTAAGTTAGATAATATTGAGTAAAATACGTTAAGTAAAGATTGGTTGTGTGAGAATACATTAACAGAAGAAAATAAATAGATATGAATATTAATGAATGAAATTAAAATGAGGCCACCTACGAGCTCGTGGAATGCGACAGCGATAAAATACGAGGAAAATTCAACGTGCGGCTGATTAAGGCGTATTATGAGCCGGCGAAAGAGGTACGAGTTATGCAAGAAGATAAGAAGAACACCGACGGCTAGATGGCTAAAGGGGGGAAACACACGAATCAGGTAGTTGTTCCGCGGGGCCGGTCCAGCTAGCCAACGAATAATGTAAATTTTGCTATACTATGTATAATTTAAGCTTCAATGTGAATTTTGCTTGTGTGATCACGATGTATTCTTTAATTTACAACGCCAATTAGGTATCTAATCATTGATGTACATAAAATAACTTGACAACATGTACTGTGTATAAAAGGGACATTTATGGTACAGGACATTAGATAATTGTGAAGCAATAAATTAATAAAGATATAGTGAATGGAGTAAGTAGTGTATAATTAATAATTTAAATATGAGATAATCATTTTGAAACCTTAGGAACAAGTAACAAGGTACATATCATGAGGTAGGATGAAGCCTTAGTTGTTTATTGGTTATGCATATTTCCTTAATTAGTGTAATCAATTATAATATGTGTCGCAAGTTAATCTCATGTATGTATTTGTTTATTTAGCGATTATAGTTGTAGGACACTAGAAGTGAATTAAAAATATTGTTTGTTATTATGTGATTCATCAATATACGATTAATTGATTTTATTGCTAGCGGATCATCAGCTAATTTATCATGTTGTATATGTATAACGTAAGAATGTAGCGTAAGAAACGAAACAAGCTGTCTAATGATTAGACGTAGGTATTTTATTTCAATTATTAACATGAGATAATATTGTACAATCCACATATAGACGGATAGTATGTAAAAAATGCGTTCATTTCCACTCAGATGTGCGGCAATAAATTCATGTAATCATATAGGACCAAAAGATATGGAATGACTATCAGTTGCACCATATGAGAGAAAATAGGTCATCCAACCATGACCAGTCCAAGGCAGACGTCCACGACTGGGACAGAGCGCAGAAATTGGATCAGATGTCTCCTGTTGACCCAACATCCAATCCAATTTGGGGACAATATAGTGGTCAAAATTTATAATTTTGTGATCAAGAGATACGCTCACACACACTCGAGTTAACAACCCAGGCCAATGTCGTAAATAAGGACAGTTAGGCACACGTCAGACCCGACGCCAGTGAAGAAACAATGTTGAAACGTTCGACTACACGTAACAATAGAAATTGGGAACATCGTTGACAGGACGAACTCTGCTCCGATTTACAACACCAAAACAAACCAGACAAAAGACAGAGCCCGGTAGCCCGCCTACGCAGAAGTTAGACGGAACACATGCTGTGGGGTTAAGTTGTAACGCGCATACGTATTAATGAGATACTCAATAACAAAGGGTGCAGAGAGGTTTTGACGAATATGTAGACAATGGGACGGGTATTCAATGAATACGAGATACGTACTCGGCCCAGCGTGAAAACAAACCAAGATGACAAGTCAGATTTACAACTAGAAATCGTGGGACCAGTCCAGGGATGACGTCCAACGAAGAGTTGGTAATTGACGGGAAAAAACGAAGGGTGACCAATGGACCAAACACTGCAGATTGTTAACAAAGGCAATAACAGAGAGCATCGACAACAAGGAAACAAATGATTGATGGACAGGCAGGCAATTGCTCCACTTTCCGAGAAACAACGCAACGTTCGTCGCTGGGGTACTCCGGGGGATGACCAACGACCAACCAGAATTTGGCATCTTCCAAAGGAACTGGTGGACAGAGTAGTGACGACTTGGACGACGAATCAGGACACCGATGACCGTAGATCTGCAAGGTGGAAGGAAATCCTGAACCTATCAACAACGGCCATAGGCGTGGACGTTAGAAAATTGCATTCTGGTAGAGGGTGCTTGATAAAAACTGTTTACAAGGACGCGGAGCTCAGTAGTAGTAATAGTAAGAGTAATAGTTGTAATAGTTTACTCGGTAGTTTTACTCGTTTCTTACTCCGACTTACTCAAATTTTAAATCAGTTAGTCAGTCTGTGACGCAGTTATAACCAAGTCTCGGTCTTAGTCGAACTTAGACATTTTCAATTCAATCTCAGTTTTACAAAACGTTGTGTTCGATAGATCATCCAAGTTACCGAACTTACCGCAGTAACACGCAGTGCGAATGTACATAAACATCGTTAAAATGTCAAGTGTATACGAGAAACTTTAGAATACGTTCGGCTACGAGTGAATTAACATTTCGACAGTAGAACATCGTGCGACAATTTTAGACATTATGAAACATTATCCAATCATAATCATTCTAATTTTGAGCACATGAACTAAGTGGATTAACACTCATGAACACTAATGCATACATAGCGTGCATCACGTCCAAGGTAGACAAAAGTATCTAGCTACCTGAATCACGCTTACAGTAAACACTTAAGCAAACTACACCAATAATAATGATTGCACTTTACTACATACAACTGTAAAGACACTTATTCCAAGCGGATAACTCCGACATCACACTACACAGAACGCGAGTGGGGATTATCGCGAGTTAAAGTGTCAGTGTGCATCCATCAACAGCAACAACCACGTACATGGAACCATCAATGGATAGGATACCACACCGATGGAATTGTGGATATGCTTTTCCGAGTTAAGTCCTTGTGTTCTTAATACTAGTTAATACTTACTACTGCACTGTCTCTTTTCAAAGAGCTACACCCGAGAAAATCTTTATAAATCGAAAAAATAATAATAATAATGTTAAATAGTAAAGTCACTCATCTGAGGGCATTAATGAACGCATTTAGCTTAGGATTAAGTATATTTGATTGTTTATTGTTTGTGCATATTTATATCATTGTGTGTTATATTTTATAGCATTGTATGTGTTGTTTTTCAGGGAACAACGAAATGAATATTATTATGATTTATGTTATTACGCGTTTTGTTTGAATGTATTTACAGGACATAATTTCATTTGTATATCAAGAATTTATCTATTCAATAATGTGTAATAAATAAGTATTTATTGCGTTATGTATATCTTGCGTTCATTATTGCAATCAACCTCAAATAATTAATTTGTCATGTTTCAATAAATTCTGTCTTATTGCTTATAACGATAATTAAGAGTCTCATTAATTATGCTAATTAACAGTGAACATACTCAATCACCCAGTAAATTGTCAGAATAATATATTTGCGTAATTATATTGATTTGATAAATATTCAACTTAATTGAATAATTTAATAAGATACATAAATTAGCATAATTGCACTAAATGTAAATGGCTCCCAAAGAACGTGGGGCACAACAAATATAAATTACATTTCAATTTATTAAATGTAAATGGCGCCCATCGCATGGCAAAAGAGAGCAGGCAGTAGTTAGACTAAGTAAAGTAATATATTAGAATCAGGTTTGTAGTGTACGGTTAGCTTGACTGGATGTTTACACGAAGTAAAGCTAAAATGGCCAGTAGTTCAGACAGTATGAGCTTCGAAATCAACAACCAATTAGGTATACCCGATAACGGAGAGGAGAACTCGACGGTCGAGCCGAACATGACGGAAGACACGTCAGACGTCAGAGCGCGGGGACAGGAGTCCCAACAACCACGAGAAGAAGTCACATTACAGTCGTTAATGGACTTCATGCGCGAACATTATGCTGAAAATCTTAGGGCAATAATGAGAAATTCGACCAGCAGAAGGAAGAAACCAATGGAAGTCTCAAAGTAACTAATGAGGTATTCGAGAAGCAGGTGGAAGAAATTAATGGAAGTCTCAAAGTAATGAAGGCAAATTTAAAGGAAATAAGAAGAGAGCAGAGTGAAAACAATAAATTGCTTAACGAAAAACTAGATAGTAATCAGGAAGAAGTTAAACAACATATGAACGAGCAGTTCACGCTGTTGCGCACAGAAATACGTGAATATAGGAGTACCTGGAACGCGGACAGAAGCGAGGTCCAGCAGAAACAGGAAGAAGATGGGAATAAGAATTACGAAGATGTACGGAAAGTACAAGATACTGATAACACTGTTGATTTCACAGATGTGTCAGTTACTAAGAAATTATCAACTGTGGGATCTAACGTAAGTGTCAGTAGCAACCCGAGAAACAAACGGGTCAAGAAGAGAAATGACTTTGTTTCTTTGTATCTGACGATGTCGGAAGATGATATCCTAACATGGATAGAGATAATAAAAGTTTAATACCATCTAGTAGAATGCGCAAAAGGCACAAACTAAGCAACACAAGGATAGATGCTACATCAGTGAAACCAACGATGAAGTATCCAGCTTGTGGAACAGACATACATCGACTAAGTAGTCGAGCTGCATCAGTAAAAAGCATGAAAAGAAAGTTCAATATTAAAACGAACACTGCATGTTATGAAACTGAACGCAAATTTAAGCAAGCCATGGATGATGTGAAGCGGAAAGACCTACCAGATCCGTATGCATACTCGTCCTGGACAAGGAATGTTATGAGAAAGAGGAAAAGAATGAAATTTACTGGACGACTCAAGAATATTTTAAAAAGTGGTAACAGTACGGAGAGAAGAGTTCAAGCGGTCGAGGTAAGATTTCTTAGGAATCTAGAAAACAAGATATTATTACGTGAACACACGGATAGAAAAGTGAAAGTCAAGGAACGTAATTGTAAGCAGGTCTGGAAGAGGCGGCGTAAGGAATTCAACGCGTACATGCCTAGGGAAAGTTGTCGGAAAGGACGGTGTGACATATCTTTTACCCACCCTCAGAGAGCGAGAAAGAGACACGTCATAAATCTTGGAGGTGTTAAGTACAGGACGCACTGTGCCAGCGTAACAGGGACGAGCGACCGACCGTGGGGTAAATGTGTGACAAAAGACACAAGGTCAGTACCCTTATGTTTACCAACAATAATGCGTAGTAACGGCACTAAATCAACAAGACATAAAACTATGTCTCCACAAATAGAAATTTAAGAATAAATAAATGAAACGTGTTAAGAAGACGATTTTAAGAATGCCTGAAAATTTAATAATTAAGTTAGATAATATTGAGTAAAATACGTTAAGTAAAGATTGGTTGTGTGAGAATACATTAACAGAAGAAAATAAATAGATATGAATATTAATGAATGAAATTAAAATGAGGCCACCTACGAGCTCGTGGAATGCGACAGCGATAAAATACGAGGAAAATTCAACGTGCGGCTGATTAAGGCGTATTATGAGCCGGCGAAAGAGGTACGAGTTATGCAAGAAGATAAGAAGAACACCGACGGCTAGATGGCTAAAGGGGGGAAACACACGAATCAGGTAGTTGTTCCGCGGGGCCGGTCCAGCTAGCCAACGAATAATGTAAATTTTGCTATACTATGTATAATTTAAGCTTCAATGTGAATTTTGCTTGTGTGATCACGATGTATTCTTTAATTTACAACGCCAATTAGGTATCTAATCATTGATGTACATAAAATAACTTGACAACATGTACTGTGTATAAAAGGGACATTTATGGTACAGGACATTAGATAATTGTGAAGCAATAAATTAATAAAGATATAGTGAATGGAGTAAGTAGTGTATAATTAATAATTTAAATATGAGATAATCATTTTGAAACCTTAGGAACAAGTAACAAGGTACATATCATGAGGTAGGATGAAGCCTTAGTTGTTTATTGGTTATGCATATTTCCTTAATTAGTGTAATCAATTATAATATGTGTCGCAAGTTAATCTCATGTATGTATTTGTTTATTTAGCGATTATAGTTGTAGGACACTAGAAGTGAATTAAAAATATTGTTTGTTATTATGTGATTCATCAATATACGATTAATTGATTTTATTGCTAGCGGATCATCAGCTAATTTATCATGTTGTATATGTATAACGTAAGAATGTAGCGTAAGAAACGAAACAAGCTGTCTAATGATTAGACGTAGGTATTTTATTTCAATTACTAACATGAGATAATATTGTACAATCAACATATAGACGGATAGTATGTAAAAAATGCGTTCATTTCCACTCAGATGTGCGGCAATAAATTCATGTAATCATATAGGACCAAAAGATATGGAATGACTATCAGTTGCACCATATGAGAGAAAATAGGTCATCCAACCATGACCAGTCCAAGGCAGACGTCCACGATTGGGACAGAGCGCAGAAATTGGATCAGATGTCTCCTGTTGACCCAACATCCAATCCAATTTGGGGACAATATAGTGGTCAAAATTTATAATTTTGTGATCAAGAGATACGCTCACACACACTCGAGTTAACAACCCAGGCCAATGTCGTAAATAAGGACAGTTAGGCACACGTCAGACCCGACGCCAGTGAAGAAACAATGTTGAAACGTTCGACTACACGTAACAATAGAAATTGGGAACATCGTTGACAGGACGAACTCTGCTCCGATTTACAACACCAAAACAAACCAGACAAAAGACAGAGCCCGGTAGCCCGCCTACGCAGAAGTTAGACGGAACACATGCTGTGGGGTTAAGTTGTAACGCGCATACGTATTAATGAGATACTCAATAACAAAGGGTGCAGAGAGGTTTTGACGAATATGTAGACAATGGGACGGGTATTCAATGAATACGAGATACGTACTCGGCCCAGCGTGAAAACAAACCAAGATGACAAGTCAGATTTACAACTAGAAATCGTGGGACCAGTCCAGGGATGACGTCCAACGAAGAGTTGGTAATTGACGGGAAAAAACGAAGGGTGACCAATGGACCAAACACTGCAGATTGTTAACAAAGGCAATAACAGAGAGCATCGACAACAAGGAAACAAATGATTGATGGACAGGCAGGCAATTGCTCCACTTTCCGAGAAACAACGCAACGTTCGTCGCTGGGGTACTCCGGGGGATGACCAACGACCAACCAGAATTTGGCATCTTCCAAAGGAACTGGTGGACAGAGTAGTGACGACTTGGACGACGAATCAGGACACCGATGACCGTAGATCTGCAAGGTGGAAGGAAATCCTGAACCTATCAACAACGGCCATAGGCGTGGACGTTAGAAAATTGCATTCTGGTAGAGGGTGCTTGATAAAAACTGTTTACAAGGACGCGGAGCTCAGTAGTAGTAATAGTAAGAGTAATAGTTGTAATAGTTTACTCGGTAGTTTTACTCGTTTCTTACTCCGACTTACTCAAATTTTAAATCAGTTAGTCAGTCTGTGACGCAGTTATAACCAAGTCTCGGTCTTAGTCGAACTTAGACATTTTCAATTCAATCTCAGTTTTACAAAACGTTGTGTTCGATAGATCATCCAAGTTACCGAACTTACCGCAGTAACACGCAGTGCGAATGTACATAAACATCGTTAAAATGTCAAGTGTATACGAGAAACTTTAGAATACGTTCGGCTACGAGTGAATTAACATTTCGACAGTAGAACATCGTGCGACAATTTTAGACATTATGAAACATTATCCAATCATAATCATTCTAATTTTGAGCACATGAACTAAGTGGATTAACACTCATGAACACTAATGCATACATAGCGTGCATCACGTCCAAGGTAGACAAAAGTATCTAGCTACCTGAATCACGCTTACAGTAAACACTTAAGCAAACTACACCAATAATAATGATTGCACTTTACTACATACAACTGTAAAGACACTTATTCCAAGCGGATAACTCCGACATCACACTACACAGAACGCGAGTGGGGATTATCGCGAGTTAAAGTGTCAGTGTGCATCCATCAACAGCAACAACCACGTACATGGAACCATCAATGGATAGGATACCACACCGATGGAATTGTGGATATGCTTTTCCGAGTTAAGTCCTTGTGTTCTTAATACTAGTTAATACTTACTACTGCACTGTCTCTTTTCAAAGAGCTACACCCGAGAAAATCTTTATAAATCGAAAAAATAATAATAATAATGTTAAATAGTAAAGTCACTCATCTGAGGGCATTAATGAACGCATTTAGCTTAGGATGAAGTATATTTGATTGTTTATTGTTTGTGCATATTTATATCATTGTGTGTTATATTTTATAGCATTGTATGTGTTGTTTTTCAGGGAACAACGAAATGAATATTATTATGATTTATGTTATTACGCGTTTTGTTTGAATGTATTTACAGGACATAATTTCATTTGTATATCAAGAATTTATCTATTCAATAATGTGTAATAAATAAGTATTTATTGCGTTATGTATATCTTGCGTTCATTATTGCAATCAACCTCAAATAATTAATTTGTCATGTTTCAATAAATTCTGTCTTATTGCTTATAACGATAATTAAGAGTCTCATTAATTATGCTAATTAACAGTGAACATACTCAATCACCCAGTAAATTGTCAGAATAATATATTTGCGTAATTATATTGATTTGATAAATATTCAACTTAATTGAATAATTTAATAAGATACATAAATTAGCATAATTGCACTAAATGTAAATGGCTCCCAAAGAACGTGGGGCACAACAAATATAAATTACATTTCAATTTATTAAATGTAAATGGCGCCCATCGCATGGCAAAAGAGAGCAGGCAGTAGTTAGACTAAGTAAAGTAATATATTAGAATCAGGTTTGTAGTGTACGGTTAGCTTGACTGGATGTTTACACGAAGTAAAGCTAAAATGGCCAGTAGTTCAGACAGTATGAGCTTCGAAATCAACAACCAATTAGGTATACCCGATAACGGAGAGGAGAACTCGACGGTCGAGCCGAACATGACGGAAGACACGTCAGACGTCAGAGCGCGGGGACAGGAGTCCCAACAACCACGAGAAGAAGTCACATTACAGTCGTTAATGGACTTCATGCGCGAACATTATGCTGAAAATCTTAGGGCAATAATGAGAAATTCGACCAGCAGAAGGAAGAAACCAATGGAAGTCTCAAAGTAACTAATGAGGTATTCGAGAAGCAGGTGGAAGAAATTAATGGAAGTCTCAAAGTAATGAAGGCAAATTTAAAGGAAATAAGAAGAGAGCAGAGTGAAAACAATAAATTGCTTAACGAAAAACTAGATAGTAATCAGGAAGAAGTTAAACAACATATGAACGAGCAGTTCACGCTGTTGCGCACAGAAATACGTGAATATAGGAGTACCTGGAACGCGGACAGAAGCGAGGTCCAGCAGAAACAGGAAGAAGATGGGAATAAGAATTACGAAGATGTACGGAAAGTACAAGATACTGATAACACTGTTGATTTCACAGATGTGTCAGTTACTAAGAAATTATCAACTGTGGGATCTAACGTAAGTGTCAGTAGCAACCCGAGAAACAAACGGGTCAAGAAGAGAAATGACTTTGTTTCTTTGTATCTGACGATGTCGGAAGATGATATCCTAACATGGATAGAGATAATAAAAGTTTAATACCATCTAGTAGAATGCGCAAAAGGCACAAACTAAGCAACACAAGGATAGATGCTACATCAGTGAAACCAACGATGAAGTATCCAGCTTGTGGAACAGACATACATCGACTAAGTAGTCGAGCTGCATCAGTAAAAAGCATGAAAAGAAAGTTCAATATTAAAACGAACACTGCATGTTATGAAACTGAACGCAAATTTAAGCAAGCCATGGATGATGTGAAGCGGAAAGACCTACCAGATCCGTATGCATACTCGTCCTGGACAAGGAATGTTATGAGAAAGAGGAAAAGAATGAAATTTACTGGACGACTCAAGAATATTTTAAAAAGTGGTAACAGTACGGAGAGAAGAGTTCAAGCGGTCGAGGTAAGATTTCTTAGGAATCTAGAAAACAAGATATTATTACGTGAACACACGGATAGAAAAGTGAAAGTCAAGGAACGTAATTGTAAGCAGGTCTGGAAGAGGCGGCGTAAGGAATTCAACGCGTACATGCCTAGGGAAAGTTGTCGGAAAGGACGGTGTGACATATCTTTTACCCACCCTCAGAGAGCGAGAAAGAGACACGTCATAAATCTTGGAGGTGTTAAGTACAGGACGCACTGTGCCAGCGTAACAGGGACGAGCGACCGACCGTGGGGTAAATGTGTGACAAAAGACACAAGGTCAGTACCCTTATGTTTACCAACAATAATGCGTAGTAACGGCACTAAATCAACAAGACATAAAACTATGTCTCCACAAATAGAAATTTAAGAATAAATAAATGAAACGTGTTAAGAAGACGATTTTAAGAATGCCTGAAAATTTAATAATTAAGTTAGATAATATTGAGTAAAATACGTTAAGTAAAGATTGGTTGTGTGAGAATACATTAACAGAAGAAAATAAATAGATATGAATATTAATGAATGAAATTAAAATGAGGCCACCTACGAGCTCGTGGAATGCGACAGCGATAAAATACGAGGAAAATTCAACGTGCGGCTGATTAAGGCGTATTATGAGCCGGCGAAAGAGGTACGAGTTATGCAAGAAGATAAGAAGAACACCGACGGCTAGATGGCTAAAGGGGGGAAACACACGAATCAGGTAGTTGTTCCGCGGGGCCGGTCCAGCTAGCCAACGAATAATGTAAATTTTGCTATACTATGTATAATTTAAGCTTCAATGTGAATTTTGCTTGTGTGATCACGATGTATTCTTTAATTTACAACGCCAATTAGGTATCTAATCATTGATGTACATAAAATAACTTGACAACATGTACTGTGTATAAAAGGGACATTTATGGTACAGGACATTAGATAATTGTGAAGCAATAAATTAATAAAGATATAGTGAATGGAGTAAGTAGTGTATAATTAATAATTTAAATATGAGATAATCATTTTGAAACCTTAGGAACAAGTAACAAGGTACATATCATGAGGTAGGATGAAGCCTTAGTTGTTTATTGGTTATGCATATTTCCTTAATTAGTGTAATCAATTATAATATGTGTCGCAAGTTAATCTCATGTATGTATTTGTTTATTTAGCGATTATAGTTGTAGGACACTAGAAGTGAATTAAAAATATTGTTTGTTATTATGTGATTCATCAATATACGATTAATTGATTTTATTGCTAGCGGATCATCAGCTAATTTATCATGTTGTATATGTATAACGTAAGAATGTAGCGTAAGAAACGAAACAAGCTGTCTAATGATTAGACGTAGGTATTTTATTTCAATTATTAACATGAGATAATATTGTACAATCCACATATAGACGGATAGTATGTAAAAAATGCGTTCATTTCCACTCAGATGTGCGGCAATAAATTCATGTAATCATATAGGACCAAAAGATATGGAATGACTATCAGTTGCACCATATGAGAGAAAATAGGTCATCCAACCATGACCAGTCCAAGGCAGACGTCCACGATTGGGACAGAGCGCAGAAATTGGATCAGATGTCTCCTGTTGACCCAACATCCAATCCAATTTGGGGACAATATAGTGGTCAAAATTTATAATTTTGTGATCAAGAGATACGCTCACACACACTCGAGTTAACAACCCAGGCCAATGTCGTAAATAAGGACAGTTAGGCACACGTCAGACCCGACGCCAGTGAAGAAACAATGTTGAAACGTTCGACTACACGTAACAATAGAAATTGGGAACATCGTTGACAGGACGAACTCTGCTCCGATTTACAACACCAAAACAAACCAGACAAAAGACAGAGCCCGGTAGCCCGCCTACGCAGAAGTTAGACGGAACACATGCTGTGGGGTTAAGTTGTAACGCGCATACGTATTAATGAGATACTCAATAACAAAGGGTGCAGAGAGGTTTTGACGAATATGTAGACAATGGGACGGGTATTCAATGAATACGAGATACGTACTCGGCCCAGCGTGAAAACAAACCAAGATGACAAGTCAGATTTACAACTAGAAATCGTGGGACCAGTCCAGGGATGACGTCCAACGAAGAGTTGGTAATTGACGGGAAAAAACGAAGGGTGACCAATGGACCAAACACTGCAGATTGTTAACAAAGGCAATAACAGAGAGCATCGACAACAAGGAAACAAATGATTGATGGACAGGCAGGCAATTGCTCCACTTTCCGAGAAACAACGCAACGTTCGTCGCTGGGGTACTCCGGGGGATGACCAACGACCAACCAGAATTTGGCATCTTCCAAAGGAACTGGTGGACAGAGTAGTGACGACTTGGACGACGAATCAGGACACCGATGACCGTAGATCTGCAAGGTGGAAGGAAATCCTGAACCTATCAACAACGGCCATAGGCGTGGACGTTAGAAAATTGCATTCTGGTAGAGGGTGCTTGATAAAAACTGTTTACAAGGACGCGGAGCTCAGTAGTAGTAATAGTAAGAGTAATAGTTGTAATAGTTTACTCGGTAGTTTTACTCGTTTCTTACTCCGACTTACTCAAATTTTAAATCAGTTAGTCAGTCTGTGACGCAGTTATAACCAAGTCTCGGTCTTAGTCGAACTTAGACATTTTCAATTCAATCTCAGTTTTACAAAACGTTGTGTTCGATAGATCATCCAAGTTACCGAACTTACCGCAGTAACACGCAGTGCGAATGTACATAAACATCGTTAAAATGTCAAGTGTATACGAGAAACTTTAGAATACGTTCGGCTACGAGTGAATTAACATTTCGACAGTAGAACATCGTGCGACAATTTTAGACATTATGAAACATTATCCAATCATAATCATTCTAATTTTGAGCACATGAACTAAGTGGATTAACACTCATGAACACTAATGCATACATAGCGTGCATCACGTCCAAGGTAGACAAAAGTATCTAGCTACCTGAATCACGCTTACAGTAAACACTTAAGCAAACTACACCAATAATAATGATTGCACTTTACTACATAAAACTGTAAAGACACTTATTCCAAGCGGATAACTCCGACATCACACTACACAGAACGCGAGTGGGGATTATCGCGAGTTAAAGTGTCAGTGTGCATCCATCAACAGCAACAACCACGTACATGGAACCATCAATGGATAGGATACCACACCGATGGAATTGTGGATATGCTTTTCCGAGTTAAGTCCTTGTGTTCTTAATACTAGTTAATACTTACTACTGCACTGTCTCTTTTCAAAGAGCTACACCCGAGAAAATCTTTATAAATCGAAAAAATAATAATAATAATGTTAAATAGTAAAGTCACTCATCTGAGGGCATTAATGAACGCATTTAGCTTAGGATGAAGTATATTTGATTGTTTATTGTTTGTGCATATTTATATCATTGTGTGTTATATTTTATAGCATTGTATGTGTTGTTTTTCAGGGAACAACGAAATGAATATTATTATGATTTATGTTATTACGCGTTTTGTTTGAATGTATTTACAGGACATAATTTCATTTGTATATCAAGAATTTATCTATTCAATAATGTGTAATAAATAAGTATTTATTGCGTTATGTATATCTTGCGTTCATTATTGCAATCAACCTCAAATAATTAATTTGTCATGTTTCAATAAATTCTGTCTTATTGCTTATAACGATAATTAAGAGTCTCATTAATTATGCTAATTAACAGTGAACATACTCAATCACCCAGTAAATTGTCAGAATAATATATTTGCGTAATTATATTGATTTGATAAATATTCAACTTAATTGAATAATTTAATAAGATACATAAATTAGCATAATTGCACTAAATGTAAATGGCTCCCAAAGAACGTGGGGCACAACAAATATAAATTACATTTCAATTTATTAAATGTAAATGGCGCCCATCGCATGGCAAAAGAGAGCAGGCAGTAGTTAGACTAAGTAAAGTAATATATTAGAATCAGGTTTGTAGTGTACGGTTAGCTTGACTGGATGTTTACACGAAGTAAAGCTAAAATGGCCAGTAGTTCAGACAGTATGAGCTTCGAAATCAACAACCAATTAGGTATACCCGATAACGGAGAGGAGAACTCGACGGTCGAGCCGAACATGACGGAAGACACGTCAGACGTCAGAGCGCGGGGACAGGAGTCCCAACAACCACGAGAAGAAGTCACATTACAGTCGTTAATGGACTTCATGCGCGAACATTATGCTGAAAATCTTAGGGCAATAATGAGAAATTCGACCAGCAGAAGGAAGAAACCAATGGAAGTCTCAAAGTAACTAATGAGGTATTCGAGAAGCAGGTGGAAGAAATTAATGGAAGTCTCAAAGTAATGAAGGCAAATTTAAAGGAAATAAGAAGAGAGCAGAGTGAAAACAATAAATTGCTTAACGAAAAACTAGATAGTAATCAGGAAGAAGTTAAACAACATATGAACGAGCAGTTCACGCTGTTGCGCACAGAAATACGTGAATATAGGAGTACCTGGAACGCGGACAGAAGCGAGGTCCAGCAGAAACAGGAAGAAGATGGGAATAAGAATTACGAAGATGTACGGAAAGTACAAGATACTGATAACACTGTTGATTTCACAGATGTGTCAGTTACTAAGAAATTATCAACTGTGGGATCTAACGTAAGTGTCAGTAGCAACCCGAGAAACAAACGGGTCAAGAAGAGAAATGACTTTGTTTCTTTGTATCTGACGATGTCGGAAGATGATATCCTAACATGGATAGAGATAATAAAAGTTTAATACCATCTAGTAGAATGCGCAAAAGGCACAAACTAAGCAACACAAGGATAGATGCTACATCAGTGAAACCAACGATGAAGTATCCAGCTTGTGGAACAGACATACATCGACTAAGTAGTCGAGCTGCATCAGTAAAAAGCATGAAAAGAAAGTTCAATATTAAAACGAACACTGCATGTTATGAAACTGAACGCAAATTTAAGCAAGCCATGGATGATGTGAAGCGGAAAGACCTACCAGATCCGTATGCATACTCGTCCTGGACAAGGAATGTTATGAGAAAGAGGAAAAGAATGAAATTTACTGGACGACTCAAGAATATTTTAAAAAGTGGTAACAGTACGGAGAGAAGAGTTCAAGCGGTCGAGGTAAGATTTCTTAGGAATCTAGAAAACAAGATATTATTACGTGAACACACGGATAGAAAAGTGAAAGTCAAGGAACGTAATTGTAAGCAGGTCTGGAAGAGGCGGCGTAAGGAATTCAACGCGTACATGCCTAGGGAAAGTTGTCGGAAAGGACGGTGTGACATATCTTTTACCCACCCTCAGAGAGCGAGAAAGAGACACGTCATAAATCTTGGAGGTGTTAAGTACAGGACGCACTGTGCCAGCGTAACAGGGACGAGCGACCGACCGTGGGGTAAATGTGTGACAAAAGACACAAGGTCAGTACCCTTATGTTTACCAACAATAATGCGTAGTAACGGCACTAAATCAACAAGACATACAACTATGTCTCCACAAATAGAAATTTAAGAATAAATAAATGAAACGTGTTAAGAAGACGATTTTAAGAATGCCTGAAAATTTAATAATTAAGTTAGATAATATTGAGTAAAATACGTTAAGTAAAGATTGGTTGTGTGAGAATACATTAACAGAAGAAAATAAATAGATATGAATATTAATGAATGAAATTAAAATGAGGCCACGTACGAGCTCGTGGAATGCGACAGCGATAAAATACGAGGAAAATTCAACGTGCGGCAGATTAAGGCGTATTATGAGCCGGCGAAAGAGGTACGAGTTATGCAAGAAGATAAGAAGAACACCGACGGCTAGATGGCTAAAGGGGGGAAACACACGAATCAGGTAGTTGTTCCGCGGGGCCGGTCCAGCTAGCCAACGAATAATGTAAATTTTGCTATACTATGTATAATTTAAGCTTCAATGTGAATTTTGCTTGTGTGATCACGATGTATTCTTTAATTTACAACGCCAATTAGGTATCTAATCATTGATGTACATAAAATAACTTGACAACATGTACCGTGTATAAAAGGGACATTTATGGTACAGGACATTAGATAATTGTGAAGCAATAAATTAATAAAGATATAGTGAATGGAGTAAGTAGTGTATAATTAATAATTTAAATATGAGATAATCATTTTGAAACCTTAGGAACAAGTAACAAGGTACATATCATGAGGTAGGATGAAGCCTTAGTTGTTTATTGGTTATGCATATTTCCTTAATTAGTGTAATCAATTATAATATGTGTCGCAAGTTAATCTCATGTATGTATTTGTTTATTTAGCGATTATAGTTGTAGGACACTAGAAGTGAATTAAAAATATTGTTTGTTATTATGTGATTCATCAATATACGATTAATTGATTTTATTGCTAGCGGATCATCAGCTAATTTATCATGTTGTATATGTATAACGTAAGAATGTAGCGTAAGAAACGAAACAAGCTGTCTAATGATTAGACGTAGGTATTTTATTTCAATTATTAACATGAGATAATATTGTACAATCCACATATAGACGGATAGTATGTAAAAAATGCGTTCATTTCCACTCAGATGTGCGGCAATAAATTCATGTAATCATATAGGACCAAAAGATATGGAATGACTATCAGTTGCACCATATGAGAGAAAATAGGTCATCCAACCATGACCAGTCCAAGGCAGACGTCCACGATTGGGACAGAGCGCAGAAATTGGATCAGATGTCTCCTGTTGACCCAACATCCAATCCAATTTGGGGACAATATAGTGGTCAAAATTTATAATTTTGTGATCAAGAGATACGCTCACACACACTCGAGTTAACAACCCAGGCCAATGTCGTAAATAAGGACAGTTAGGCACACGTCAGACCCGACGCCAGTGAAGAAACAATGTTGAAACGTTCGACTACACGTAACAATAGAAATTGGGAACATCGTTGACAGGACGAACTCTGCTCCGATTTACAACACCAAAACAAACCAGACAAAAGACAGAGCCCGGTAGCCCGCCTACGCAGAAGTTAGACGGAACACATGCTGTGGGGTTAAGTTGTAACGCGCATACATATTAATGAGATACTCAATAACAAAGGGTGCAGAGAGGTTTTGACGAATATGTAGACAATGGGACGGGTATTCAATGAATACGAGATACGTACTCGGCCCAGCGTGAAAACAAACCAAGATGACAAGTCAGATTTACAACTAGAAATCGTGGGACCAGTCCAGGGATGACGTCCAACGAAGAGTTGGTAATTGACGGGAAAAAACGAAGGGTGACCAATGGACCAAACACTGCAGATTGTTAACAAAGGCAATAACAGAGAGCCTCGACAACAAGGAAACAAATGATTGATGGACAGGCAGGCAATTGCTCCACTTTCCGAGAAACAACGCAACGTTCGTCGCTGGGGTACTCCGGGGGATGACCAACGACCAACCAGAATTTGGCATCTTCCAAAGGAACTGGTGGACAGAGTAGTGACGACTTGGACGACGAATCAGGACACCGATGACCGTAGATCTGCAAGGTGGAAGGAAATCCTGAACCTATCAACAACGGCCATAGGCGTGGACGTTAGAAAATTGCATTCTGGTAGAGGGTGCTTGATAAAAACTGTTTACAAGGACGCGGAGCTCAGTAGTAGTAATAGTAAGAGTAATAGTTGTAATAGTTTACTCGGTAGTTTTACTCGTTTCTTACTCCGACTTACTCAAATTTTAAATCAGTTAGTCAGTCTGTGACGCAGTTATAACCAAGTCTCGGTCTTAGTCGAACTTAGACATTTTCAATTCAATCTCAGTTTTACAAAACGTTGTGTTCGATAGATCATCCAAGTTACCGAACTTACCGCAGTAACACGCAGTGCGAATGTACATAAACATCGTTAAAATGTCAAGTGTATACGAGAAACTTTAGAATACGTTCGGCTACGAGTGAATTAACATTTCGACAGTAGAACATCGTGCGACAATTTTAGACATTATGAAACATTATCCAATCATAATCATTCTAATTTTGAGCACATGAACTAAGTGGATTAACACTCATGAACACTAATGCATACATAGCGTGCATCACGTCCAAGGTAGACAAAAGTATCTAGCTACCTGAATCACGCTTACAGTAAACACTTAAGCAAACTACACCAATAATAATGATTGCACTTTACTACATAAAACTGTAAAGACACTTATTCCAAGCGGATAACTCCGACATCACACTACACAGAACGCGAGTGGGGATTATCGCGAGTTAAAGTGTCAGTGTGCATCCATCAACAGCAACAACCACGTACATGGAACCATCAATGGATAGGATACCACACCGATGGAATTGTGGATATGCTTTTCCGAGTTAAGTCCTTGTGTTCTTAATACTAGTTAATACTTACTACTGCACTGTCTCTTTTCAAAGAGCTACACCCGAGAAAATCTTTATAAATCGAAAAAATAATAATAATAATGTTAAATAGTAAAGTCACTCATCTGAGGGCATTAATGAACGCATTTAGCTTAGGATGAAGTATATTTGATTGTTTATTGTTTGTGCATATTTATATCATTGTGTGTTATATTTTATAGCATTGTATGTGTTGTTTTTCAGGGAACAACGAAATGAATATTATTATGATTTATGTTATTACGCGTTTTGTTTGAATGTATTTACAGGACATAATTTCATTTGTATATCAAGAATTTATCTATTCAATAATGTGTAATAAATAAGTATTTATTGCGTTATGTATATCTTGCGTTCATTATTGCAATCAACCTCAAATAATTAATTTGTCATGTTTCAATAAATTCTGTCTTATTGCTTATAACGATAATTAAGAGTCTCATTAATTATGCTAATTAACAGTGAACATACTCAATCACCCAGTAAATTGTCAGAATAATATATTTGCGTAATTATATTGATTTGATAAATATTCAACTTAATTGAATAATTTAATAAGATACATAAATTAGCATAATTGCACTAAATGTAAATGGCTCCCAAAGAACGTGGGGCACAACAAATATAAATTACATTTCAATTTATTAAATGTAAATGGCGCCCATCGCATGGCAAAAGAGAGCAGGCAGTAGTTAGACTAAGTAAAGTAATATATTAGAATCAGGTTTGTAGTGTACGGTTAGCTTGACTGGATGTTTACACGAAGTAAAGCTAAAATGGCCAGTAGTTCAGACAGTATGAGCTTCGAAATCAACAACCAATTAGGTATACCCGATAACGGAGAGGAGAACTCGACGGTCGAGCCGAACATGACGGAAGACACGTCAGACGTCAGAGCGCGGGGACAGGAGTCCCAACAACCACGAGAAGAAGTCACATTACAGTCGTTAATGGACTTCATGCGCGAACATTATGCTGAAAATCTTAGGGCAATAATGAGAAATTCGACCAGCAGAAGGAAGAAACCAATGGAAGTCTCAAAGTAACTAATGAGGTATTCGAGAAGCAGGTGGAAGAAATTAATGGAAGTCTCAAAGTAATGAAGGCAAATTTAAAGGAAATAAGAAGAGAGCAGAGTGAAAACAATAAATTGCTTAACGAAAAACTAGATAGTAATCAGGAAGAAGTTAAACAACATATGAACGAGCAGTTCACGCTGTTGCGCACAGAAATACGTGAATATAGGAGTACCTGGAACGCGGACAGAAGCGAGGTCCAGCAGAAACAGGAAGAAGATGGGAATAAGAATTACGAAGATGTACGGAAAGTACAAGATACTGATAACACTGTTGATTTCACAGATGTGTCAGTTACTAAGAAATTATCAACTGTGGGATCTAACGTAAGTGTCAGTAGCAACCCGAGAAACAAACGGGTCAAGAAGAGAAATGACTTTGTTTCTTTGTATCTGACGATGTCGGAAGATGATATCCTAACATGGATAGAGATAATAAAAGTTTAATACCATCTAGTAGAATGCGCAAAAGGCACAAACTAAGCAACACAAGGATAGATGCTACATCAGTGAAACCAACGATGAAGTATCCAGCTTGTGGAACAGACATACATCGACTAAGTAGTCGAGCTGCATCAGTAAAAAGCATGAAAAGAAAGTTCAATATTAAAACGAACACTGCATGTTATGAAACTGAACGCAAATTTAAGCAAGCCATGGATGATGTGAAGCGGAAAGACCTACCAGATCCGTATGCATACTCGTCCTGGACAAGGAATGTTATGAGAAAGAGGAAAAGAATGAAATTTACTGGACGACTCAAGAATATTTTAAAAAGTGGTAACAGTACGGAGAGAAGAGTTCAAGCGGTCGAGGTAAGATTTCTTAGGAATCTAGAAAACAAGATATTATTACGTGAACACACGGATAGAAAAGTGAAAGTCAAGGAACGTAATTGTAAGCAGGTCTGGAAGAGGCGGCGTAAGGAATTCAACGCGTACATGCCTAGGGAAAGTTGTCGGAAAGGACGGTGTGACATATCTTTTACCCACCCTCAGAGAGCGAGAAAGAGACACGTCATAAATCTTGGAGGTGTTAAGTACAGGACGCACTGTGCCAGCGTAACAGGGACGAGCGACCGACCGTGGGGTAAATGTGTGACAAAAGACACAAGGTCAGTACCCTTATGTTTACCAACAATAATGCGTAGTAACGGCACTAAATCAACAAGACATAAAACTATGTCTCCACAAATAGAAATTTAAGAATAAATAAATGAAACGTGTTAAGAAGACGATTTTAAGAATGCCTGAAAATTTAATAATTAAGTTAGATAATATTGAGTAAAATACGTTAAGTAAAGATTGGTTGTGTGAGAATACATTAACAGAAGAAAATAAATAGATATGAATATTAATGAATGAAATTAAAATGAGGCCACCTACGAGCTCGTGGAATGCGACAGCGATAAAATACGAGGAAAATTCAACGTGCGGCTGATTAAGGCGTATTATGAGCCGGCGAAAGAGGTACGAGTTATGCAAGAAGATAAGAAGAACACCGACGGCTAGATGGCTAAAGGGGGGAAACACACGAATCAGGTAGTTGTTCCGCGGGGCCGGTCCAGCTAGCCAACGAATAATGTAAATTTTGCTATACTATGTATAATTTAAGCTTCAATGTGAATTTTGCTTGTGTGATCACGATGTATTCTTTAATTTACAACGCCAATTAGGTATCTAATCATTGATGTACATAAAATAACTTGACAACATGTACTGTGTATAAAAGGGACATTTATGGTACAGGACATTAGATAATTGTGAAGCAATAAATTAATAAAGATATAGTGAATGGAGTAAGTAGTGTATAATTAATAATTTAAATATGAGATAATCATTTTGAAACCTTAGGAACAAGTAACAAGGTACATATCATGAGGTAGGATGAAGCCTTAGTTGTTTATTGGTTATGCATATTTCCTTAATTAGTGTAATCAATTATAATATGTGTCGCAAGTTAATCTCATGTATGTATTTGTTTATTTAGCGATTATAGTTGTAGGACACTAGAAGTGAATTAAAAATATTGTTTGTTATTATGTGATTCATCAATATACGATTAATTGATTTTATTGCTAGCGGATCATCAGCTAATTTATCATGTTGTATATGTATAACGTAAGAATGTAGCGTAAGAAACGAAACAAGCTGTCTAATGATTAGACGTAGGTATTTTATTTCAATTATTAACATGAGATAATATTGTACAATCCACATATAGACGGATAGTATGTAAAAAATGCGTTCATTTCCACTCAGATGTGCGGCAATAAATTCATGTAATCATATAGGACCAAAAGATATGGAATGACTATCAGTTGCACCATATGAGAGAAAATAGGTCATCCAACCATGACCAGTCCAAGGCAGACGTCCACGATTGGGACAGAGCGCAGAAATTGGATCAGATGTCTCCTGTTGACCCAACATCCAATCCAATTTGGGGACAATATAGTGGTCAAAATTTATAATTTTGTGATCAAGAGATACGCTCACACACACTCGAGTTAACAACCCAGGCCAATGTCGTAAATAAGGACAGTTAGGCACACGTCAGACCCGACGCCAGTGAAGAAACAATGTTGAAACGTTCGACTACACGTAACAATAGAAATTGGGAACATCGTTGACAGGACGAACTCTGCTCCGATTTACAACACCAAAACAAACCAGACAAAAGACAGAGCCCGGTAGCCCGCCTACGCAGAAGTTAGACGGAACACATGCTGTGGGGTTAAGTTGTAACGCGCATACGTATTAATGAGATACTCAATAACAAAGGGTGCAGAGAGGTTTTGACGAATATGTAGACAATGGGACGGGTATTCAATGAATACGAGATACGTACTCGGCCCAGCGTGAAAACAAACCAAGATGACAAGTCAGATTTACAACTAGAAATCGTGGGACCAGTCCAGGGATGACGTCCAACGAAGAGTTGGTAATTGACGGGAAAAAACGAAGGGTGACCAATGGACCAAACACTGCAGATTGTTAACAAAGGCAATAACAGAGAGCATCGACAACAAGGAAACAAATGATTGATGGACAGGCAGGCAATTGCTCCACTTTCCGAGAAACAACGCAACGTTCGTCGCTGGGGTACTCCGGGGGATGACCAACGACCAACCAGAATTTGGCATCTTCCAAAGGAACTGGTGGACAGAGTAGTGACGACTTGGACGACGAATCAGGACACCGATGACCGTAGATCTGCAAGGTGGAAGGAAATCCTGAACCTATCAACAACGGCCATAGGCGTGGACGTTAGAAAATTGCATTCTGGTAGAGGGTGCTTGATAAAAACTGTTTACAAGGACGCGGAGCTCAGTAGTAGTAATAGTAAGAGTAATAGTTGTAATAGTTTACTCGGTAGTTTTACTCGTTTCTTACTCCGACTTACTCAAATTTTAAATCAGTTAGTCAGTCTGTGACGCAGTTATAACCAAGTCTCGGTCTTAGTCGAACTTAGACATTTTCAATTCAATCTCAGTTTTACAAAACGTTGTGTTCGATAGATCATCCAAGTTACCGAACTTACCGCAGTAACACGCAGTGCGAATGTACATAAACATCGTTAAAATGTCAAGTGTATACGAGAAACTTTAGAATACGTTCGGCTACGAGTGAATTAACATTTCGACAGTAGAACATCGTGCGACAATTTTAGACATTATGAAACATTATCCAATCATAATCATTCTAATTTTGAGCACATGAACTAAGTGGATTAACACTCATGAACACTAATGCATACATAGCGTGCATCACGTCCAAGGTAGACAAAAGTATCTAGCTACCTGAATCACGCTTACAGTAAACACTTAAGCAAACTACACCAATAATAATGATTGCACTTTACTACATACAACTGTAAAGACACTTATTCCAAGCGGATAACTCCGACATCACACTACACAGAACGCGAGTGGGGATTATCGCGAGTTAAAGTGTCAGTGTGCATCCATCAACAGCAACAACCACGTACATGGAACCATCAATGGATAGGATACCACACCGATGGAATTGTGGATATGCTTTTCCGAGTTAAGTCCTTGTGTTCTTAATACTAGTTAATACTTACTACTGCACTGTCTCTTTTCAAAGAGCTACACCCGAGAAAATCTTTATAAATCGAAAAAATAATAATAATAATGTTAAATAGTAAAGTCACTCATCTGAGGGCATTAATGAACGCATTTAGCTTAGGATGAAGTATATTTGATTGTTTATTGTTTGTGCATATTTATATCATTGTGTGTTATATTTTATAGCATTGTATGTGTTGTTTTTCAGGGAACAACGAAATGAATATTATTATGATTTATGTTATTACGCGTTTTGTTTGAATGTATTTACAGGACATAATTTCATTTGTATATCAAGAATTTATCTATTCAATAATGTGTAATAAATAAGTATTTATTGCGTTATGTATATCTTGCGTTCATTATTGCAATCAACCTCAAATAATTAATTTGTCATGTTTCAATAAATTCTGTCTTATTGCTTATAACGATAATTAAGAGTCTCATTAATTATGCTAATTAACAGTGAACATACTCAATCACCCAGTAAATTGTCAGAATAATATATTTGCGTAATTATATTGATTTGATAAATATTCAACTTAATTGAATAATTTAATAAGATACATAAATTAGCATAATTGCACTAAATGTAAATGGCTCCCAAAGAACGTGGGGCACAACAAATATAAATTACATTTCAATTTATTAAATGTAAATGGCGCCCATCGCATGGCAAAAGAGAGCAGGCAGTAGTTAGACTAAGTAAAGTAATATATTAGAATCAGGTTTGTAGTGTACGGTTAGCTTGACTGGATGTTTACACGAAGTAAAGCTAAAATGGCCAGTAGTTCAGACAGTATGAGCTTCGAAATCAACAACCAATTAGGTATACCCGATAACGGAGAGGAGAACTCGACGGTCGAGCCGAACATGACGGAAGACACGTCAGACGTCAGAGCGCGGGGACAGGAGTCCCAACAACCACGAGAAGAAGTCACATTACAGTCGTTAATGGACTTCATGCGCGAACATTATGCTGAAAATCTTAGGGCAATAATGAGAAATTCGACCAGCAGAAGGAAGAAACCAATGGAAGTCTCAAAGTAACTAATGAGGTATTCGAGAAGCAGGTGGAAGAAATTAATGGAAGTCTCAAAGTAATGAAGGCAAATTTAAAGGAAATAAGAAGAGAGCAGAGTGAAAACAATAAATTGCTTAACGAAAAACTAGATAGTAATCAGGAAGAAGTTAAACAACATATGAACGAGCAGTTCACGCTGTTGCGCACAGAAATACGTGAATATAGGAGTACCTGGAACGCGGACAGAAGCGAGGTCCAGCAGAAACAGGAAGAAGATGGGAATAAGAATTACGAAGATGTACGGAAAGTACAAGATACTGATAACACTGTTGATTTCACAGATGTGTCAGTTACTAAGAAATTATCAACTGTGGGATCTAACGTAAGTGTCAGTAGCAACCCGAGAAACAAACGGGTCAAGAAGAGAAATGACTTTGTTTCTTTGTATCTGACGATGTCGGAAGATGATATCCTAACATGGATAGAGATAATAAAAGTTTAATACCATCTAGTAGAATGCGCAAAAGGCACAAACTAAGCAACACAAGGATAGATGCTACATCAGTGAAACCAACGATGAAGTATCCAGCTTGTGGAACAGACATACATCGACTAAGTAGTCGAGCTGCATCAGTAAAAAGCATGAAAAGAAAGTTCAATATTAAAACGAACACTGCATGTTATGAAACTGAACGCAAATTTAAGCAAGCCATGGATGATGTGAAGCGGAAAGACCTACCAGATCCGTATGCATACTCGTCCTGGACAAGGAATGTTATGAGAAAGAGGAAAAGAATGAAATTTACTGGACGACTCAAGAATATTTTAAAAAGTGGTAACAGTACGGAGAGAAGAGTTCAAGCGGTCGAGGTAAGATTTCTTAGGAATCTAGAAAACAAGATATTATTACGTGAACACACGGATAGAAAAGTGAAAGTCAAGGAACGTAATTGTAAGCAGGTCTGGAAGAGGCGGCGTAAGGAATTCAACGCGTACATGCCTAGGGAAAGTTGTCGGAAAGGACGGTGTGACATATCTTTTACCCACCCTCAGAGAGCGAGAAAGAGACACGTCATAAATCTTGGAGGTGTTAAGTACAGGACGCACTGTGCCAGCGTAACAGGGACGAGCGACCGACCGTGGGGTAAATGTGTGACAAAAGACACAAGGTCAGTACCCTTATGTTTACCAACAATAATGCGTAGTAACGGCACTAAATCAACAAGACATACAACTATGTCTCCACAAATAGAAATTTAAGAATAAATAAATGAAACGTGTTAAGAAGACGATTTTAAGAATGCCTGAAAATTTAATAATTAAGTTAGATAATATTGAGTAAAATACGTTAAGTAAAGATTGGTTGTGTGAGAATACATTAACAGAAGAAAATAAATAGATATGAATATTAATGAATGAAATTAAAATGAGGCCACGTACGAGCTCGTGGAATGCGACAGCGATAAAATACGAGGAAAATTCAACGTGCGGCAGATTAAGGCGTATTATGAGCCGGCGAAAGAGGTACGAGTTATGCAAGAAGATAAGAAGAACACCGACGGCTAGATGGCTAAAGGGGGGAAACACACGAATCAGGTAGTTGTTCCGCGGGGCCGGTCCAGCTAGCCAACGAATAATGTAAATTTTGCTATACTATGTATAATTTAAGCTTCAATGTGAATTTTGCTTGTGTGATCACGATGTATTCTTTAATTTACAACGCCAATTAGGTATCTAATCATTGATGTACATAAAATAACTTGACAACATGTACCGTGTATAAAAGGGACATTTATGGTACAGGACATTAGATAATTGTGAAGCAATAAATTAATAAAGATATAGTGAATGGAGTAAGTAGTGTATAATTAATAATTTAAATATGAGATAATCATTTTGAAACCTTAGGAACAAGTAACAAGGTACATATCATGAGGTAGGATGAAGCCTTAGTTGTTTATTGGTTATGCATATTTCCTTAATTAGTGTAATCAATTATAATATGTGTCGCAAGTTAATCTCATGTATGTATTTGTTTATTTAGCGATTATAGTTGTAGGACACTAGAAGTGAATTAAAAATATTGTTTGTTATTATGTGATTCATCAATATACGATTAATTGATTTTATTGCTAGCGGATCATCAGCTAATTTATCATGTTGTATATGTATAACGTAAGAATGTAGCGTAAGAAACGAAACAAGCTGTCTAATGATTAGACGTAGGTATTTTATTTCAATTATTAACATGAGATAATATTGTACAATCCACATATAGACGGATAGTATGTAAAAAATGCGTTCATTTCCACTCAGATGTGCGGCAATAAATTCATGTAATCATATAGGACCAAAAGATATGGAATGACTATCAGTTGCACCATATGAGAGAAAATAGGTCATCCAACCATGACCAGTCCAAGGCAGACGTCCACGATTGGGACAGAGCGCAGAAATTGGATCAGATGTCTCCTGTTGACCCAACATCCAATCCAATTTGGGGACAATATAGTGGTCAAAATTTATAATTTTGTGATCAAGAGATACGCTCACACACACTCGAGTTAACAACCCAGGCCAATGTCGTAAATAAGGACAGTTAGGCACACGTCAGACCCGACGCCAGTGAAGAAACAATGTTGAAACGTTCGACTACACGTAACAATAGAAATTGGGAACATCGTTGACAGGACGAACTCTGCTCCGATTTACAACACCAAAACAAACCAGACAAAAGACAGAGCCCGGTAGCCCGCCTACGCAGAAGTTAGACGGAACACATGCTGTGGGGTTAAGTTGTAACGCGCATACATATTAATGAGATACTCAATAACAAAGGGTGCAGAGAGGTTTTGACGAATATGTAGACAATGGGACGGGTATTCAATGAATACGAGATACGTACTCGGCCCAGCGTGAAAACAAACCAAGATGACAAGTCAGATTTACAACTAGAAATCGTGGGACCAGTCCAGGGATGACGTCCAACGAAGAGTTGGTAATTGACGGGAAAAAACGAAGGGTGACCAATGGACCAAACACTGCAGATTGTTAACAAAGGCAATAACAGAGAGCCTCGACAACAAGGAAACAAATGATTGATGGACAGGCAGGCAATTGCTCCACTTTCCGAGAAACAACGCAACGTTCGTCGCTGGGGTACTCCGGGGGATGACCAACGACCAACCAGAATTTGGCATCTTCCAAAGGAACTGGTGGACAGAGTAGTGACGACTTGGACGACGAATCAGGACACCGATGACCGTAGATCTGCAAGGTGGAAGGAAATCCTGAACCTATCAACAACGGCCATAGGCGTGGACGTTAGAAAATTGCATTCTGGTAGAGGGTGCTTGATAAAAACTGTTTACAAGGACGCGGAGCTCAGTAGTAGTAATAGTAAGAGTAATAGTTGTAATAGTTTACTCGGTAGTTTTACTCGTTTCTTACTCCGACTTACTCAAATTTTAAATCAGTTAGTCAGTCTGTGACGCAGTTATAACCAAGTCTCGGTCTTAGTCGAACTTAGACATTTTCAATTCAATCTCAGTTTTACAAAACGTTGTGTTCGATAGATCATCCAAGTTACCGAACTTACCGCAGTAACACGCAGTGCGAATGTACATAAACATCGTTAAAATGTCAAGTGTATACGAGAAACTTTAGAATACGTTCGGCTACGAGTGAATTAACATTTCGACAGTAGAACATCGTGCGACAATTTTAGACATTATGAAACATTATCCAATCATAATCATTCTAATTTTGAGCACATGAACTAAGTGGATTAACACTCATGAACACTAATGCATACATAGCGTGCATCACGTCCAAGGTAGACAAAAGTATCTAGCTACCTGAATCACGCTTACAGTAAACACTTAAGCAAACTACACCAATAATAATGATTGCACTTTACTACATAAAACTGTAAAGACACTTATTCCAAGCGGATAACTCCGACATCACACTACACAGAACGCGAGTGGGGATTATCGCGAGTTAAAGTGTCAGTGTGCATCCATCAACAGCAACAACCACGTACATGGAACCATCAATGGATAGGATACCACACCGATGGAATTGTGGATATGCTTTTCCGAGTTAAGTCCTTGTGTTCTTAATACTAGTTAATACTTACTACTGCACTGTCTCTTTTCAAAGAGCTACACCCGAGAAAATCTTTATAAATCGAAAAAATAATAATAATAATGTTAAATAGTAAAGTCACTCATCTGAGGGCATTAATGAACGCATTTAGCTTAGGATGAAGTATATTTGATTGTTTATTGTTTGTGCATATTTATATCATTGTGTGTTATATTTTATAGCATTGTATGTGTTGTTTTTCAGGGAACAACGAAATGAATATTATTATGATTTATGTTATTACGCGTTTTGTTTGAATGTATTTACAGGACATAATTTCATTTGTATATCAAGAATTTATCTATTCAATAATGTGTAATAAATAAGTATTTATTGCGTTATGTATATCTTGCGTTCATTATTGCAATCAACCTCAAATAATTAATTTGTCATGTTTCAATAAATTCTGTCTTATTGCTTATAACGATAATTAAGAGTCTCATTAATTATGCTAATTAACAGTGAACATACTCAATCACCCAGTAAATTGTCAGAATAATATATTTGCGTAATTATATTGATTTGATAAATATTCAACTTAATTGAATAATTTAATAAGATACATAAATTAGCATAATTGCACTAAATGTAAATGGCTCCCAAAGAACGTGGGGCACAACAAATATAAATTACATTTCAATTTATTAAATGTAAATGGCGCCCATCGCATGGCAAAAGAGAGCAGGCAGTAGTTAGACTAAGTAAAGTAATATATTAGAATCAGGTTTGTAGTGTACGGTTAGCTTGACTGGATGTTTACACGAAGTAAAGCTAAAATGGCCAGTAGTTCAGACAGTATGAGCTTCGAAATCAACAACCAATTAGGTATACCCGATAACGGAGAGGAGAACTCGACGGTCGAGCCGAACATGACGGAAGACACGTCAGACGTCAGAGCGCGGGGACAGGAGTCCCAACAACCACGAGAAGAAGTCACATTACAGTCGTTAATGGACTTCATGCGCGAACATTATGCTGAAAATCTTAGGGCAATAATGAGAAATTCGACCAGCAGAAGGAAGAAACCAATGGAAGTCTCAAAGTAACTAATGAGGTATTCGAGAAGCAGGTGGAAGAAATTAATGGAAGTCTCAAAGTAATGAAGGCAAATTTAAAGGAAATAAGAAGAGAGCAGAGTGAAAACAATAAATTGCTTAACGAAAAACTAGATAGTAATCAGGAAGAAGTTAAACAACATATGAACGAGCAGTTCACGCTGTTGCGCACAGAAATACGTGAATATAGGAGTACCTGGAACGCGGACAGAAGCGAGGTCCAGCAGAAACAGGAAGAAGATGGGAATAAGAATTACGAAGATGTACGGAAAGTACAAGATACTGATAACACTGTTGATTTCACAGATGTGTCAGTTACTAAGAAATTATCAACTGTGGGATCTAACGTAAGTGTCAGTAGCAACCCGAGAAACAAACGGGTCAAGAAGAGAAATGACTTTGTTTCTTTGTATCTGACGATGTCGGAAGATGATATCCTAACATGGATAGAGATAATAAAAGTTTAATACCATCTAGTAGAATGCGCAAAAGGCACAAACTAAGCAACACAAGGATAGATGCTACATCAGTGAAACCAACGATGAAGTATCCAGCTTGTGGAACAGACATACATCGACTAAGTAGTCGAGCTGCATCAGTAAAAAGCATGAAAAGAAAGTTCAATATTAAAACGAACACTGCATGTTATGAAACTGAACGCAAATTTAAGCAAGCCATGGATGATGTGAAGCGGAAAGACCTACCAGATCCGTATGCATACTCGTCCTGGACAAGGAATGTTATGAGAAAGAGGAAAAGAATGAAATTTACTGGACGACTCAAGAATATTTTAAAAAGTGGTAACAGTACGGAGAGAAGAGTTCAAGCGGTCGAGGTAAGATTTCTTAGGAATCTAGAAAACAAGATATTATTACGTGAACACACGGATAGAAAAGTGAAAGTCAAGGAACGTAATTGTAAGCAGGTCTGGAAGAGGCGGCGTAAGGAATTCAACGCGTACATGCCTAGGGAAAGTTGTCGGAAAGGACGGTGTGACATATCTTTTACCCACCCTCAGAGAGCGAGAAAGAGACACGTCATAAATCTTGGAGGTGTTAAGTACAGGACGCACTGTGCCAGCGTAACAGGGACGAGCGACCGACCGTGGGGTAAATGTGTGACAAAAGACACAAGGTCAGTACCCTTATGTTTACCAACAATAATGCGTAGTAACGGCACTAAATCAACAAGACATAAAACTATGTCTCCACAAATAGAAATTTAAGAATAAATAAATGAAACGTGTTAAGAAGACGATTTTAAGAATGCCTGAAAATTTAATAATTAAGTTAGATAATATTGAGTAAAATACGTTAAGTAAAGATTGGTTGTGTGAGAATACATTAACAGAAGAAAATAAATAGATATGAATATTAATGAATGAAATTAAAATGAGGCCACCTACGAGCTCGTGGAATGCGACAGCGATAAAATACGAGGAAAATTCAACGTGCGGCTGATTAAGGCGTATTATGAGCCGGCGAAAGAGGTACGAGTTATGCAAGAAGATAAGAAGAACACCGACGGCTAGATGGCTAAAGGGGGGAAACACACGAATCAGGTAGTTGTTCCGCGGGGCCGGTCCAGCTAGCCAACGAATAATGTAAATTTTGCTATACTATGTATAATTTAAGCTTCAATGTGAATTTTGCTTGTGTGATCACGATGTATTCTTTAATTTACAACGCCAATTAGGTATCTAATCATTGATGTACATAAAATAACTTGACAACATGTACTGTGTATAAAAGGGACATTTATGGTACAGGACATTAGATAATTGTGAAGCAATAAATTAATAAAGATATAGTGAATGGAGTAAGTAGTGTATAATTAATAATTTAAATATGAGATAATCATTTTGAAACCTTAGGAACAAGTAACAAGGTACATATCATGAGGTAGGATGAAGCCTTAGTTGTTTATTGGTTATGCATATTTCCTTAATTAGTGTAATCAATTATAATATGTGTCGCAAGTTAATCTCATGTATGTATTTGTTTATTTAGCGATTATAGTTGTAGGACACTAGAAGTGAATTAAAAATATTGTTTGTTATTATGTGATTCATCAATATACGATTAATTGATTTTATTGCTAGCGGATCATCAGCTAATTTATCATGTTGTATATGTATAACGTAAGAATGTAGCGTAAGAAACGAAACAAGCTGTCTAATGATTAGACGTAGGTATTTTATTTCAATTATTAACATGAGATAATATTGTACAATCCACATATAGACGGATAGTATGTAAAAAATGCGTTCATTTCCACTCAGATGTGCGGCAATAAATTCATGTAATCATATAGGACCAAAAGATATGGAATGACTATCAGTTGCACCATATGAGAGAAAATAGGTCATCCAACCATGACCAGTCCAAGGCAGACGTCCACGATTGGGACAGAGCGCAGAAATTGGATCAGATGTCTCCTGTTGACCCAACATCCAATCCAATTTGGGGACAATATAGTGGTCAAAATTTATAATTTTGTGATCAAGAGATACGCTCACACACACTCGAGTTAACAACCCAGGCCAATGTCGTAAATAAGGACAGTTAGGCACACGTCAGACCCGACGCCAGTGAAGAAACAATGTTGAAACGTTCGACTACACGTAACAATAGAAATTGGGAACATCGTTGACAGGACGAACTCTGCTCCGATTTACAACACCAAAACAAACCAGACAAAAGACAGAGCCCGGTAGCCCGCCTACGCAGAAGTTAGACGGAACACATGCTGTGGGGTTAAGTTGTAACGCGCATACGTATTAATGAGATACTCAATAACAAAGGGTGCAGAGAGGTTTTGACGAATATGTAGACAATGGGACGGGTATTCAATGAATACGAGATACGTACTCGGCCCAGCGTGAAAACAAACCAAGATGACAAGTCAGATTTACAACTAGAAATCGTGGGACCAGTCCAGGGATGACGTCCAACGAAGAGTTGGTAATTGACGGGAAAAAACGAAGGGTGACCAATGGACCAAACACTGCAGATTGTTAACAAAGGCAATAACAGAGAGCATCGACAACAAGGAAACAAATGATTGATGGACAGGCAGGCAATTGCTCCACTTTCCGAGAAACAACGCAACGTTCGTCGCTGGGGTACTCCGGGGGATGACCAACGACCAACCAGAATTTGGCATCTTCCAAAGGAACTGGTGGACAGAGTAGTGACGACTTGGACGACGAATCAGGACACCGATGACCGTAGATCTGCAAGGTGGAAGGAAATCCTGAACCTATCAACAACGGCCATAGGCGTGGACGTTAGAAAATTGCATTCTGGTAGAGGGTGCTTGATAAAAACTGTTTACAAGGACGCGGAGCTCAGTAGTAGTAATAGTAAGAGTAATAGTTGTAATAGTTTACTCGGTAGTTTTACTCGTTTCTTACTCCGACTTACTCAAATTTTAAATCAGTTAGTCAGTCTGTGACGCAGTTATAACCAAGTCTCGGTCTTAGTCGAACTTAGACATTTTCAATTCAATCTCAGTTTTACAAAACGTTGTGTTCGATAGATCATCCAAGTTACCGAACTTACCGCAGTAACACGCAGTGCGAATGTACATAAACATCGTTAAAATGTCAAGTGTATACGAGAAACTTTAGAATACGTTCGGCTACGAGTGAATTAACATTTCGACAGTAGAACATCGTGCGACAATTTTAGACATTATGAAACATTATCCAATCATAATCATTCTAATTTTGAGCACATGAACTAAGTGGATTAACACTCATGAACACTAATGCATACATAGCGTGCATCACGTCCAAGGTAGACAAAAGTATCTAGCTACCTGAATCACGCTTACAGTAAACACTTAAGCAAACTACACCAATAATAATGATTGCACTTTACTACATACAACTGTAAAGACACTTATTCCAAGCGGATAACTCCGACATCACACTACACAGAACGCGAGTGGGGATTATCGCGAGTTAAAGTGTCAGTGTGCATCCATCAACAGCAACAACCACGTACATGGAACCATCAATGGATAGGATACCACACCGATGGAATTGTGTATATGCTTTTCCGAGTTAAGTCCTTGTGTTCTTAATACTAGTTAATACTTACTACTGCACTGTCTCTTTTCAAAGAGCTACACCCGAGAAAATCTTTATAAATCGAAAAAATAATAATAATAATGTTAAATAGTAAAGTCACTCATCTGAGGGCATTAATGAACGCATTTAGCTTAGGATGAAGTATATTTGATTGTTTATTGTTTGTGCATATTTATATCATTGTGTGTTATATTTTATAGCATTGTATGTGTTGTTTTTCAGGGAACAACGAAATGAATATTATTATGATTTATGTTATTACGCGTTTTGTTTGAATGTATTTACAGGACATAATTTCATTTGTATATCAAGAATTTATCTATTCAATAATGTGTAATAAATAAGTATTTATTGCGTTATGTATATCTTGCGTTCATTATTGCAATCAACCTCAAATAATTAATTTGTCATGTTTCAATAAATTCTGTCTTATTGCTTATAACGATAATTAAGAGTCTCATTAATTATGCTAATTAACAGTGAACATACTCAATCACCCAGTAAATTGTCAGAATAATATATTTGCGTAATTATATTGATTTGATAAATATTCAACTTAATTGAATAATTTAATAAGATACATAAATTAGCATAATTGCACTAAATGTAAATGGCTCCCAAAGAACGTGGGGCACAACAAATATAAATTACATTTCAATTTATTAAATGTAAATGGCGCCCATCGCATGGCAAAAGAGAGCAGGCAGTAGTTAGACTAAGTAAAGTAATATATTAGAATCAGGTTTGTAGTGTACGGTTAGCTTGACTGGATGTTTACACGAAGTAAAGCTAAAATGGCCAGTAGTTCAGACAGTATGAGCTTCGAAATCAACAACCAATTAGGTATACCCGATAACGGAGAGGAGAACTCGACGGTCGAGCCGAACATGACGGAAGACACGTCAGACGTCAGAGCGCGGGGACAGGAGTCCCAACAACCACGAGAAGAAGTCACATTACAGTCGTTAATGGACTTCATGCGCGAACATTATGCTGAAAATCTTAGGGCAATAATGAGAAATTCGACCAGCAGAAGGAAGAAACCAATGGAAGTCTCAAAGTAACTAATGAGGTATTCGAGAAGCAGGTGGAAGAAATTAATGGAAGTCTCAAAGTAATGAAGGCAAATTTAAAGGAAATAAGAAGAGAGCAGAGTGAAAACAATAAATTGCTTAACGAAAAACTAGATAGTAATCAGGAAGAAGTTAAACAACATATGAACGAGCAGTTCACGCTGTTGCGCACAGAAATACGTGAATATAGGAGTACCTGGAACGCGGACAGAAGCGAGGTCCAGCAGAAACAGGAAGAAGATGGGAATAAGAATTACGAAGATGTACGGAAAGTACAAGATACTGATAACACTGTTGATTTCACAGATGTGTCAGTTACTAAGAAATTATCAACTGTGGGATCTAACGTAAGTGTCAGTAGCAACCCGAGAAACAAACGGGTCAAGAAGAGAAATGACTTTGTTTCTTTGTATCTGACGATGTCGGAAGATGATATCCTAACATGGATAGAGATAATAAAAGTTTAATACCATCTAGTAGAATGCGCAAAAGGCACAAACTAAGCAACACAAGGATAGATGCTACATCAGTGAAACCAACGATGAAGTATCCAGCTTGTGGAACAGACATACATCGACTAAGTAGTCGAGCTGCATCAGTAAAAAGCATGAAAAGAAAGTTCAATATTAAAACGAACACTGCATGTTATGAAACTGAACGCAAATTTAAGCAAGCCATGGATGATGTGAAGCGGAAAGACCTACCAGATCCGTATGCATACTCGTCCTGGACAAGGAATGTTATGAGAAAGAGGAAAAGAATGAAATTTACTGGACGACTCAAGAATATTTTAAAAAGTGGTAACAGTACGGAGAGAAGAGTTCAAGCGGTCGAGGTAAGATTTCTTAGGAATCTAGAAAACAAGATATTATTACGTGAACACACGGATAGAAAAGTGAAAGTCAAGGAACGTAATTGTAAGCAGGTCTGGAAGAGGCGGCGTAAGGAATTCAACGCGTACATGCCTAGGGAAAGTTGTCGGAAAGGACGGTGTGACATATCTTTTACCCACCCTCAGAGAGCGAGAAAGAGACACGTCATAAATCTTGGAGGTGTTAAGTACAGGACGCACTGTGCCAGCGTAACAGGGACGAGCGACCGACCGTGGGGTAAATGTGTGACAAAAGACACAAGGTCAGTACCCTTATGTTTACCAACAATAATGCGTAGTAACGGCACTAAATCAACAAGACATAAAACTATGTCTCCACAAATAGAAATTTAAGAATAAATAAATGAAACGTGTTAAGAAGACGATTTTAAGAATGCCTGAAAATTTAATAATTAAGTTAGATAATATTGAGTAAAATACGTTAAGTAAAGATTGGTTGTGTGAGAATACATTAACAGAAGAAAATAAATAGATATGAATATTAATGAATGAAATTAAAATGAGGCCACGTACGAGCTCGTGGAATGCGACAGCGATAAAATACGAGGAAAATTCAACGTGCGGCAGATTAAGGCGTATTATGAGCCGGCGAAAGAGGTACGAGTTATGCAAGAAGATAAGAAGAACACCGACGGCTAGATGGCTAAAGGGGGGAAACACACGAATCAGGTAGTTGTTCCGCGGGGCCGGTCCAGCTAGCCAACGAATAATGTAAATTTTGCTATACTATGTATAATTTAAGCTTCAATGTGAATTTTGCTTGTGTGATCACGATGTATTCTTTAATTTACAACGCCAATTAGGTATCTAATCATTGATGTACATAAAATAACTTGACAACATGTACCGTGTATAAAAGGGACATTTATGGTACAGGACATTAGATAATTGTGAAGCAATAAATTAATAAAGATATAGTGAATGGAGTAAGTAGTGTATAATTAATAATTTAAATATGAGATAATCATTTTGAAACCTTAGGAACAAGTAACAAGGTACATATCATGAGGTAGGATGAAGCCTTAGTTGTTTATTGGTTATGCATATTTCCTTAATTAGTGTAATCAATTATAATATGTGTCGCAAGTTAATCTCATGTATGTATTTGTTTATTTAGCGATTATAGTTGTAGGACACTAGAAGTGAATTAAAAATATTGTTTGTTATTATGTGATTCATCAATATACGATTAATTGATTTTATTGCTAGCGGATCATAAGCTAATTTATCATGTTGTATATGTATAACGTAAGAATGTAGCGTAAGAAACGAAACAAGCTGTCTAATGATTAGACGTAGGTATTTTATTTCAATTATTAACATGAGATAATATTGTACAATCCACATATAGACGGATAGTATGTAAAAAATGCGTTCATTTCCACTCAGATGTGCGGCAATAAATTCATGTAATCATATAGGACCAAAAGATATGGAATGACTATCAGTTGCACCATATGAGAGAAAATAGGTCATCCAACCATGACCAGTCCAAGGCAGACGTCCACGATTGGGACAGAGCGCAGAAATTGGATCAGATGTCTCCTGTTGACCCAACATCCAATCCAATTTGGGGACAATATAGTGGTCAAAATTTATAATTTTGTGATCAAGAGATACGCTCACACACACTCGAGTTAACAACCCAGGCCAATGTCGTAAATAAGGACAGTTAGGCACACGTCAGACCCGACGCCAGTGAAGAAACAATGTTGAAACGTTCGACTACACGTAACAATAGAAATTGGGAACATCGTTGACAGGACGAACTCTGCTCCGATTTACAACACCAAAACAAACCAGACAAAAGACAGAGCCCGGTAGCCCGCCTACGCAGAAGTTAGACGGAACACATGCTGTGGGGTTAAGTTGTAACGCGCATACATATTAATGAGATACTCAATAACAAAGGGTGCAGAGAGGTTTTGACGAATATGTAGACAATGGGACGGGTATTCAATGAATACGAGATACGTACTCGGCCCAGCGTGAAAACAAACCAAGATGACAAGTCAGATTTACAACTAGAAATCGTGGGACCAGTCCAGGGATGACGTCCAACGAAGAGTTGGTAATTGACGGGAAAAAACGAAGGGTGACCAATGGACCAAACACTGCAGATTGTTAACAAAGGCAATAACAGAGAGCCTCGACAACAAGGAAACAAATGATTGATGGACAGGCAGGCAATTGCTCCACTTTCCGAGAAACAACGCAACGTTCGTCGCTGGGGTACTCCGGGGGATGACCAACGACCAACCAGAATTTGGCATCTTCCAAAGGAACTGGTGGACAGAGTAGTGACGACTTGGACGACGAATCAGGACACCGATGACCGTAGATCTGCAAGGTGGAAGGAAATCCTGAACCTATCAACAACGGCCATAGGCGTGGACGTTAGAAAATTGCATTCTGGTAGAGGGTGCTTGATAAAAACTGTTTACAAGGACGCGGAGCTCAGTAGTAGTAATAGTAAGAGTAATAGTTGTAATAGTTTACTCGGTAGTTTTACTCGTTTCTTACTCCGACTTACTCAAATTTTAAATCAGTTAGTCAGTCTGTGACGCAGTTATAACCAAGTCTCGGTCTTAGTCGAACTTAGACATTTTCAATTCAATCTCAGTTTTACAAAACGTTGTGTTCGATAGATCATCCAAGTTACCGAACTTACCGCAGTAACACGCAGTGCGAATGTACATAAACATCGTTAAAATGTCAAGTGTATACGAGAAACTTTAGAATACGTTCGGCTACGAGTGAATTAACATTTCGACAGTAGAACATCGTGCGACAATTTTAGACATTATGAAACATTATCCAATCATAATCATTCTAATTTTGAGCACATGAACTAAGTGGATTAACACTCATGAACACTAATGCATACATAGCGTGCATCACGTCCAAGGTAGACAAAAGTATCTAGCTACCTGAATCACGCTTACAGTAAACACTTAAGCAAACTACACCAATAATAATGATTGCACTTTACTACATAAAACTGTAAAGACACTTATTCCAAGCGGATAACTCCGACATCACACTACACAGAACGCGAGTGGGGATTATCGCGAGTTAAAGTGTCAGTGTGCATCCATCAACAGCAACAACCACGTACATGGAACCATCAATGGATAGGATACCACACCGATGGAATTGTGGATATGCTTTTCCGAGTTAAGTCCTTGTGTTCTTAATACTAGTTAATACTTACTACTGCACTGTCTCTTTTCAAAGAGCTACACCCGAGAAAATCTTTATAAATCGAAAAAATAATAATAATAATGTTAAATAGTAAAGTCACTCATCTGAGGGCATTAATGAACGCATTTAGCTTAGGATGAAGTATATTTGATTGTTTATTGTTTGTGCATATTTATATCATTGTGTGTTATATTTTATAGCATTGTATGTGTTGTTTTTCAGGGAACAACGAAATGAATATTATTATGATTTATGTTATTACGCGTTTTGTTTGAATGTATTTACAGGACATAATTTCATTTGTATATCAAGAATTTATCTATTCAATAATGTGTAATAAATAAGTATTTATTGCGTTATGTATATCTTGCGTTCATTATTGCAATCAACCTCAAATAATTAATTTGTCATGTTTCAATAAATTCTGTCTTATTGCTTATAACGATAATTAAGAGTCTCATTAATTATGCTAATTAACAGTGAACATACTCAATCACCCAGTAAATTGTCAGAATAATATATTTGCGTAATTATATTGATTTGATAAATATTCAACTTAATTGAATAATTTAATAAGATACATAAATTAGCATAATTGCACTAAATGTAAATGGCTCCCAAAGAACGTGGGGCACAACAAATATAAATTACATTTCAATTTATTAAATGTAAATGGCGCCCATCGCATGGCAAAAGAGAGCAGGCAGTAGTTAGACTAAGTAAAGTAATATATTAGAATCAGGTTTGTAGTGTACGGTTAGCTTGACTGGATGTTTACACGAAGTAAAGCTAAAATGGCCAGTAGTTCAGACAGTATGAGCTTCGAAATCAACAACCAATTAGGTATACCCGATAACGGAGAGGAGAACTCGACGGTCGAGCCGAACATGACGGAAGACACGTCAGACGTCAGAGCGCGGGGACAGGAGTCCCAACAACCACGAGAAGAAGTCACATTACAGTCGTTAATGGACTTCATGCGCGAACATTATGCTGAAAATCTTAGGGCAATAATGAGAAATTCGACCAGCAGAAGGAAGAAACCAATGGAAGTCTCAAAGTAACTAATGAGGTATTCGAGAAGCAGGTGGAAGAAATTAATGGAAGTCTCAAAGTAATGAAGGCAAATTTAAAGGAAATAAGAAGAGAGCAGAGTGAAAACAATAAATTGCTTAACGAAAAACTAGATAGTAATCAGGAAGAAGTTAAACAACATATGAACGAGCAGTTCACGCTGTTGCGCACAGAAATACGTGAATATAGGAGTACCTGGAACGCGGACAGAAGCGAGGTCCAGCAGAAACAGGAAGAAGATGGGAATAAGAATTACGAAGATGTACGGAAAGTACAAGATACTGATAACACTGTTGATTTCACAGATGTGTCAGTTACTAAGAAATTATCAACTGTGGGATCTAACGTAAGTGTCAGTAGCAACCCGAGAAACAAACGGGTCAAGAAGAGAAATGACTTTGTTTCTTTGTATCTGACGATGTCGGAAGATGATATCCTAACATGGATAGAGATAATAAAAGTTTAATACCATCTAGTAGAATGCGCAAAAGGCACAAACTAAGCAACACAAGGATAGATGCTACATCAGTGAAACCAACGATGAAGTATCCAGCTTGTGGAACAGACATACATCGACTAAGTAGTCGAGCTGCATCAGTAAAAAGCATGAAAAGAAAGTTCAATATTAAAACGAACACTGCATGTTATGAAACTGAACGCAAATTTAAGCAAGCCATGGATGATGTGAAGCGGAAAGACCTACCAGATCCGTATGCATACTCGTCCTGGACAAGGAATGTTATGAGAAAGAGGAAAAGAATGAAATTTACTGGACGACTCAAGAATATTTTAAAAAGTGGTAACAGTACGGAGAGAAGAGTTCAAGCGGTCGAGGTAAGATTTCTTAGGAATCTAGAAAACAAGATATTATTACGTGAACACACGGATAGAAAAGTGAAAGTCAAGGAACGTAATTGTAAGCAGGTCTGGAAGAGGCGGCGTAAGGAATTCAACGCGTACATGCCTAGGGAAAGTTGTCGGAAAGGACGGTGTGACATATCTTTTACCCACCCTCAGAGAGCGAGAAAGAGACACGTCATAAATCTTGGAGGTGTTAAGTACAGGACGCACTGTGCCAGCGTAACAGGGACGAGCGACCGACCGTGGGGTAAATGTGTGACAAAAGACACAAGGTCAGTACCCTTATGTTTACCAACAATAATGCGTAGTAACGGCACTAAATCAACAAGACATACAACTATGTCTCCACAAATAGAAATTTAAGAATAAATAAATGAAACGTGTTAAGAAGACGATTTTAAGAATGCCTGAAAATTTAATAATTAAGTTAGATAATATTGAGTAAAATACGTTAAGTAAAGATTGGTTGTGTGAGAATACATTAACAGAAGAAAATAAATAGATATGAATATTAATGAATGAAATTAAAATGAGGCCACGTACGAGCTCGTGGAATGCGACAGCGATAAAATACGAGGAAAATTCAACGTGCGGCAGATTAAGGCGTATTATGAGCCGGCGAAAGAGGTACGAGTTATGCAAGAAGATAAGAAGAACACCGACGGCTAGATGGCTAAAGGGGGGAAACACACGAATCAGGTAGTTGTTCCGCGGGGCCGGTCCAGCTAGCCAACGAATAATGTAAATTTTGCTATACTATGTATAATTTAAGCTTCAATGTGAATTTTTCTTGTGTGATCACGATGTATTCTTTAATTTACAACGCCAATTAGGTATCTAATCATTGATGTACATAAAATAACTTGACAACATGTACCGTGTATAAAAGGGACATTTATGGTACAGGACATTAGATAATTGTGAAGCAATAAATTAATAAAGATATAGTGAATGGAGTAAGTAGTGTATAATTAATAATTTAAATATGTGATAATCATTTTGAAACCTTAGGAACAAGTAACAAGGTACATATCATGAGGTAGGATGAAGCCTTAGTTGTTTATTGGTTATGCATATTTCCTTAATTAGTGTAATCAATTATAATATGTGTCGCAAGTTAATCTCATGTATGTATTTGTTTTTTTAGCGATTATAGTTGTAGGACACTAGAAGTGAATTAAAAATATTGTTTGTTATTATGTGATTCATCAATATACGATTAATTGATTTTATTGCTAGCGGATCATCAGCTAATTTATCATGTTGTATATGTATAACGTAAGAATGTAGCGTAAGAAACGAAACAAGCTGTCTAATGATTAGACGTAGGTATTTTATTTCAATTATTAACATGAGATAATATTGTACAATCCACATATAGACGGATAGTATGTAAAAAATGCGTTCATTTCCACTCAGATGTGCGGCAATAAATTCATGTAATCATATAGGACCAAAAGATATGGAATGACTATCAGTTGCACCATATGAGAGAAAATAGGTCATCCAACCATGACCAGTCCAAGGCAGACGTCCACGATTGGGACAGAGCGCAGAAATTGGATCAGATGTCTCCTGTTGACCCAACATCCAATCCAATTTGGGGACAATATAGTGGTCAAAATTTATAATTTTGTGATCAAGAGATACGCTCACACACACTCGAGTTAACAACCCAGGCCAATGTCGTAAATAAGGACAGTTAGGCACACGTCAGACCCGACGCCAGTGAAGAAACAATGTTGAAACGTTCGACTACACGTAACAATAGAAATTGGGAACATCGTTGACAGGACGAACTCTGCTCCGATTTACAACACCAAAACAAACCAGACAAAAGACAGAGCCCGGTAGCCCGCCTACGCAGAAGTTAGACGGAACACATGCTGTGGGGTTAAGTTGTAACGCGCATACATATTAATGAGATACTCAATAACAAAGGGTGCAGAGAGGTTTTGACGAATATGTAGACAATGGGACGGGTATTCAATGAATACGAGATACGTACTCGGCCCAGCGTGAAAACAAACCAAGATGACAAGTCAGATTTACAACTAGAAATCGTGGGACCAGTCCAGGGATGACGTCCAACGAAGAGTTGGTAATTGACGGGAAAAAACGAAGGGTGACCAATGGACCAAACACTGCAGATTGTTAACAAAGGCAATAACAGAGAGCCTCGACAACAAGGAAACAAATGATTGATGGACAGGCAGGCAATTGCTCCACTTTCCGAGAAACAACGCAACGTTCGTCGCTGGGGTACTCCGGGGGATGACCAACGACCAACCAGAATTTGGCATCTTCCAAAGGAACTGGTGGACAGAGTAGTGACGACTTGGACGACGAATCAGGACACCGATGACCGTAGATCTGCAAGGTGGAAGGAAATCCTGAACCTATCAACAACGGCCATAGGCGTGGACGTTAGAAAATTGCATTCTGGTAGAGGGTGCTTGATAAAAACTGTTTACAAGGACGCGGAGCTCTGTAGTAGTAATAGTAAGAGTAATAGTTGTAATAGTTTACTCGGTAGTTTTACTCGTTTCTTACTCCGACTTACTCAAATTTTAAATCAGTTAGTCAGTCTGTGACGCAGTTATAACCAAGTCTCGGTCTTAGTCGAACTTAGACATTTTCAATTCAATCTCAGTTTTACAAAACGTTGTGTTCGATAGATCATCCAAGTTACCGAACTTACCGCAGTAACACGCAGTGCGAATGTACATAAACATCGTTAAAATGTCAAGTGTATACGAGAAACTTTAGAATACGTTCGGCTACGAGTGAATTAACATTTCGACAGTAGAACATCGTGCTACAATTTTAGACATTATGAAACATTATCCAATCATAATCATTCTAATTTTGAGCACATGAACTAAGTGGATTAGAACACTAATGCATACATAGCGTGCATCACGTCCAAGGTAGACAAAAGTATCTAGCTACCTGAATCACGCTTACAGTAAACACTTAAGCAAACTACACCAATAATAATGATTGCACTTTACTACATAAAACTGTAAAGACACTTATTCCAAGCGGATAACTCCGACATCACACTACACAGAACGCGAGTGGGGATTATCGCGAGTTAAAGTGTCAGTGTGCATCCATCAACAGCAACAACCACGTACATGGAACCATCAATGGATAGGATACCACACCGATGGAATTGTGGATATGCTTTTCCGAGTTAAGTCCTTGTGTTCTTAATACTAGTTAATACTTACTACTGCACTGTCTCTTTTCAAAGAGCTACACCCGAGAAAATCTTTATAAATCGTAAAAATAATAATAATAATGTTAAATAGTAAAGTCACTCATCTGAGGGCATTAATGAACGCATTTAGCTTAGGATGAAGTATATTTGATTGTTTATTGTTTGTGCATATTTATATCATTGTGTGTTATATTTTATAGCATTGTATGTCTTGTTTTTCAGGGAACAACGAAATGAATATTATTATGATTTATGTTATTACGCGTTTTGTTTGAATGTATTTACAGGACATAATTTCATTTGTATATCAAGAATTTATCTATTCAATAATGTGTAATAAATAAGTATTTATTGCGTTATGTATATCTTGCGTTCATTATTGCAATCAACCTCAAATAATTAATTTGTCATGTTTCAATAAATTCTGTCTTATTGCTTATAACGATAATTAAGAGTCTCATTAATTATGCTAATTAACGGTGAACATACTCAATCACCCAGTAAATTGTCAGAATAATATATTTGCGTAATTATATTGATTTGATAAATATTCAACTTAATTGAATAATTTAATAAGTTACATAAATTAGCATAATTGCACTAAATGTAAATGGCTCCCAAAGAACGTGGGGCACAACAAATATAAATTACATTTCAATTTATTAAATGTAAATGGCGCCCATCGCATGGCAAAAGAGAGCAGGCAGTAGTTAGACTAAGTAAAGTAATATATTAGAATCAGGTTTGTAGTGTACGGTTAGCTTGACTGGATGTTTACACGAAGTAAAGCTAAAATGGCCAGTAGTTCAGACAGTATGAGCTTCGAAATCAACAACCAATTAGGTATACCCGATAACGGAGAGGAGAACTCGACGGTCGAGCCGAACATGACGGAAGACACGTCAGACGTCAGAGCGCGGGGACAGGAGTCCCAACAACCACGAGAAGAAGTCACATTACAGTCGTTAATGGACTTCATGCGCGAACATTATGCTGAAAATCTTAGGGCAATAATGAGAAATTCGACCAGCAGAAGGAAGAAACCAATGGAAGTCTCAAAGTAATTAATGAGGTATTCGAGAAGCAGGTGGAAGAAATTAATGGAAGTCTCAAAGTAATGAAGGCAAATTTAAAGGAAATAAGAAGAGAGCAGAGTGAAAACAATAAATTGCTTAACGAAAAACTAGATAGTAATCAGGAAGAAGTTAAACAACATATGAACGAGCAGTTCACGCTGTTGCGCACAGAAATACGTGAATATAGGAGTACCTGGAACGCGGACAGAAGCGAGGTCCAGCAGAAACAGGAAGAAGACGGGAATAAGAATTACGAAGATGTACGGAAAGTACAAGATACTGATAACACTGTTGATTTCACAGATGTGTCCGTTACTAAGAAATTATCAACTGTGGGATCTAACGTAAGTGTCAGTAGCAACCCGAGAAACAAACGGGTCAAGAAGAGAAATGACTTTGTTTCTTTGTATCTGACGATGTCGGAAGATGATTATCCTAACATGGATAGAGATAATAAAGGTTTAATACCATCTAGTAGAATGCGCAAAAGGCACAAACTAAGCAACACAAGGATAGATGCTACATCAGTGAAACCAACGATGAAGTATCCAGCTTGTGGAACAGACATACATCGACTAAGTAGTCGAGCTGCATCAGTAAAAATCATGAAAAGAAAGTTCAATATTAAAACGAACACTGCATGTTATGAAACTGAACGCAAATTTAAGCAAGCCATGGATGATGTGAAGCGGAAAGACCTACCAGATCCGTATGCATACTCGTCCTGGACAAGGAATGTTATGAGAAAGAGGAAAAGAATGAAATTTACTGGACGACTCAAGAATATTTTAAAAAGTGGTAACAGTACGGAGAGAAGAGTTCAAGCGGTCGAGGTAAGATTTCTTAGGAATCTAGAAAACAAGATATTATTACGTGAACACACGGATAGAAAAGTGAAAGTCAAGGAACGTAATTGTAAGCAGGTCTGGAAGAGGCGGCGTAAGGAATTCAACGCGTACATGCCTAGGGAAAGTTGTCGGAAAGGACGGTGTGACATATCTTTTACCCACCCTCAGAGAGCGAGAAAGAGACACGTCGTAAATCTTGGAGGTGTTAAGTACAGGACGCACTGTGCCAGCGTAACAGGGACGAGCGACCGACCGTGGGGTAAATGTGTGACAAAAGACACAAGGTCAGTACCCTTATGTTTACCAACAATAATGCGTAGTAACGGCACTAAATCAACAAGACATACAACTATGTCTCCACAAATAGAAATTTAAGAATAAATAAATGAAACGTGTTAAGAAGACGATTTTAAGAATGCCTGAAAATTTAATAATTAAGTTAGATAATATTGAGTAAAATACGTTAAGTAAAGATTGGTTGTGTGAGAATACATTAACCGAAGATAATAAATAGATATGAATATAAATGAATGAAATTAAAATGAGGCCACGTACGAGCTCGTGGAATGCGACAGCGATAAAATACGAGGAAAATTCAACGTGCGGCAGATTAAGGCGTATTATGAGCCGGCGAAAGAGGTACGAGTTATGCAAGAAGATAAGAATAACACCGACAGCTAGATGGCTAAAGGGGGGAAACACACGAATCAGGTAGTTGTTCCGCGGGGCCTGTCCAGCTAGCCAACGAATAATGTAAATTTTGCTATACTATGTATAATTTAAGCTTCAATGTGAATTTTGCTTGTGTGATCACGATGTATTCTTTAATTTACAACGCCAATTAGGTATCTAATCATTGATGTACATAAAATAACTTGATAACATGTACCGTGTATAAAAGGGACATTTATGGTACAGGACATTAAATAATTGTGAAGCAATAAATTAATAAAGATAGTGAATGGAGTAAGTAGTGTATAATTAATAATTTAAATATGAGATAATCATTTTGAAACCTTAGGAACAAGTAACAAGGTACATATCATGAGGTAGGATGAAGCCTTAGTTGTTTATTGGTTATGCATATTTCCTTAATTAGTGTAATCAATTATAATATGTGTCGCAAGTTAATCTCATGTATGTATTTGTTTATTTAGCGATTATAGTTGTAGGACACTAGAAGTGAATTAAAAATATTGTTTGTTATTATGTGATTCATCAATATACGATTAATTGATTTTATTGCTAGCGGATCATCAGCTAATTTATCATGTTGTATATGTATAACGTAAGAATGTAGCGTAAGAAACGAAACAAGCTGTCTAATGATTAGACGTAGGTATTTTATTACAATTACTAACATGAGATAATATTGTACAATCAACATATAGACGGATAGTATGTAAAAAATGCGTTCATTTCCACTCAGATGTGCGGCAATAAATTCATGTAATCATATAGGACCAAAAGATATGGAATGACTATCAGTTGCACCATATGAGAGAAAATAGGTCATCCAACCATAACCAGTCCAAGGCAGACGTCCACGACTGGGACAGAGCGCAGAAATTGGATCAGATGTCTCCTGTTGACCCAACATCCAATCCAATTTGGGGACAATATAGTGGTCAAAATTTATAATTTTGTGATCAAGAGATACGCTCACACACACTCGAGTTAACAACCCAGGCCAATGTCGTAAATAAGGACAGTTAGGCACACGTCAGACCCGACGCCAGTGAAGAAACAATGTTGAAACGTTCGACTACACGTAACAATAGAAATTGGGAACATCGTTGACAGGACGAACTCTGCTCCGATTTACAACACCAAAACAAACCAGACAAAAGACAGAGCCCGGTAGCCCGCCTACGCAGAAGTTAGACGGAACACATGCTGTGGGGTTAAGTTGTAACGCGCATACTTATTAATGAGATACTCAATAACAAAGGGTGCAGAGAGGTTTTGACGAATATGTAGACAATGGGACGGGTATTCAATGAATACGAGATACGTACTCGGCCCAGCGTGAAAACAAACCAAGATGACAAGTCAGATTTACAACTAGAAATCGTGGGACCAGTCCAGGGATGACGTCCAACGAAGAGTTGGTAATTGACGGGAAAAAACGAAGGGTGACCAATGGACCAAACACTGCAGGTTGTTAACAAAGGCAATAACAGAGAGCCTCGACAACAAGGAAACAAATGATTGATGGACAGGCAGGCAATTGCTCCACTTTCCGAGAAACAACGCAACGTTCGTCGCTGGGGTACTCCGGGGGATGACCAACGACCAACCAGAATTTGGCATCTTCCAAAGGAACTGGTGGACAGAGTAGTGACGACTTGGACGACGAATCAGGACACCGATGACCGTAGATCTGCAAGGTGGAAGGAAATCCTGAACCTATCAACAACGGCCATAGGCGTGGACGTTAGAAAATTGCATTCTGGTAGAGGGTGCTTGATAAAAACTGTTTACAAGGACGCGGAGCTCAGTAGTAGTAATAGTAAGAGTAATAGTTGTAATAGTTTACTCGGTAGTTTTACTCGTTTCTTACTCCGACTTACTCAAATTTTAAATCAGTTAGTCAGTCTGTGACGCAGTTATAACCAAGTCTCGGTCTTAGTCGAACTTAGACATTTTCAATTCAATCTCAGTTTTACAAAACGTTGTGTTCGATAGATCATCCAAGTTACCGAACTTACCGCAGTAACACGCAGTGCGAATGTACATAAACATCGTTAAAATGTCAAGTGTATACGAGAAACTTTAGAATACGTTCGGCTACGAGTGAATTAACATTTCGACAGTAGAACATCGTGCGACAATTTTAGACATTATGAAACATTATCCAATCATAATCATTCTAATTTTGAGCACATGAACTAAGTGGATTAACACTCATGAACACTAATGCATACATAGCGTGCATCACGTCCAAGGTAGACAAAAGTATCTAGCTACCTGAATCACGCTTACAGTAAACACTTAAGCAAACTACACCAATAATAATGATTGCACTTTACTACATAAAACTGTAAAGACACTTATTCCAAGCGGATAACTCCGACATCACACTACACAGAACGCGAGTGGGGATTATCGCGAGTTAAAGTGTCAGTGTGCATCCATCAACAGCAACAACCACGTACATGGAACCATCAATGGATAGGATACCACACCGATGGAATTGTGGATATGCTTTTCCGAGTTAAGTCCTTGTGTTCTTAATACTAGTTAATACTTACTACTGCACTGTCTTTTTTCAAAGAGCTACACCCGAGAAAATCTTTATAAATCGTAAAAATAATAATAATAATGATAAATAGTAAAGTCACTCATCTGAGGGCATTAATGAACGCATTTAGCTTAGGATGAAGTATATTTGATTGTTTATTGTTTGTGCATATTTATATCATTGTGTGTTATATTTTATAGCATTGTATGTCTTGTTTTTCAGGGAACAACGAAATGAATATTATTATGATTTATGTTATTACGCGTTTTGTTTGAATGTATTTACAGGACATAATTTCATTTGTATATCAAGAATTTATCTATTCAATAATGTGTAATAAATAAGTATTTATTGCGTTATGTATATCTTGCGTTCATTATTGCAATCAACCTCAAATAATTAATTTGTCATGTTTCAATAAATTCTGTCTTATTGCTTATAACGATAATTAAGAGTCTCATTAATTATGCTAATTAACGGTGAACATACTCAATCACCCAGTAAATTGTCAGAATAATATATTTGCGTAATTATATTGATTTGATAAATATTCAACTTAATTGAATAATTTAATAAGTTACATAAATTAGCATAATTGCACTAAATGTAAATGGCTCCCAAAGAACGTGGGGCACAACAAATATAAATTACATTTCAATTTATTAAATGTAAATGGCGCCCATCGCATGGCAAAAGAGAGCAGGCAGTAGTTAGACTAAGTAAAGTAATATATTAGAATCAGGTTTGTAGTGTACGGTTAGCTTGACTGGATGTTTACACGAAGTAAAGCTAAAATGGCCAGTAGTTCAGACAGTATGAGCTTCGAAATCAACAACCAATTAGGTATACCCGATAACGGAGAGGAGAACTCGACGGTCGAGCCGAACATGACGGAAGACACGTCAGACGTCAGAGCGCGGGGACAGGAGTCCCAACAACCACGAGAAGAAGTCACATTACAGTCGTTAATGGACTTCATGCGCGAACATTATGCTGAAAATCTTAGGGCAATAATGAGAAATTCGACCAGCAGAAGGAAGAAACCAATGGAAGTCTCAAAGTAATTAATGAGGTATTCGAGAAGCAGGTGGAAGAAATTAATGGAAGTCTCAAAGTAATGAAGGCAAATTTAAAGGAAATAAGAAGAGAGCAGAGTGAAAACAATAAATTGCTTAACGAAAAACTAGATAGTAATCAGGAAGAAGTTAAACAACATATGAACGAGCAGTTCACGCTGTTGCGCACAGAAATACGTGAATATAGGAGTACCTGGAACGCGGACAGAAGCGAGGTCCAGCAGAAACAGGAAGAAGACGGGAATAAGAATTACGAAGATGTACGGAAAGTACAAGATACTGATAACACTGTTGATTTCACAGATGTGTCCGTTACTAAGAAATTATCAACTGTGGGATCTAACGTAAGTGTCAGTAGCAACCCGAGAAACAAACGGGTCAAGAAGAGAAATGACTTTGTTTCTTTGTATCTGACGATGTCGGAAGATGATTATCCTAACATGGATAGAGATAATAAAGGTTTAATACCATCTAGTAGAATGCGCAAAAGGCACAAACTAAGCAACACAAGGATAGATGCTACATCAGTGAAACCAACGATGAAGTATCCAGCTTGTGGAACAGACATACATCGACTAAGTAGTCGAGCTGCATCAGTAAAAAGCATGAAAAGAAAGTTCAATATTAAAACGAACACTGCATGTTATGAAACTGAACGCAAATTTAAGCAAGCCATGGATGATGTGAAGCGGAAAGACCTACCAGATCCGTATGCATACTCGTCCTGGACAAGGAATGTTATGAGAAAGAGGAAAAGAATGAAATTTACTGGACGACTCAAGAATATTTTAAAAAGTGGTAACAGTACGGAGAGAAGAGTTCAAGCGGTCGAGGTAAGATTTCTTAGGAATCTAGAAAACAAGATATTATTACGTGAACACACGGATAGAAAAGTGAAAGTCAAGGAACGTAATTGTAAGCAGGTCTGGAAGAGGCGGCGTAAGGAATTCAACGCGTACATGCCTAGGGAAAGTTGTCGGAAAGGACGGTGTGACATATCTTTTACCCACCCTCAGAGAGCGAGAAAGAGACACGTCGTAAATCTTGGAGGTGTTAAGTACAGGACGCACTGTGCCAGCGTAACAGGGACGAGCGACCGACCGTGGGGTAAATGTGTGACAAAAGACACAAGGTCAGTACCCTTATGTTTACCAACAATAATGCGTAGTAACGGCACTAAATCAACAAGACATACAACTATGTCTCCACAAATAGAAATTTAAGAATAAATAAATGAAACGTGTTAAGAAGACGATTTTAAGAATGCCTGAAAATTTAATAATTAAGTTAGATAATATTGAGTAAAATACGTTAAGTAAAGATTGGTTGTGTGAGAATACATTAACCGAAGAAAATAAATAGATATGAATATAAATGAATGAAATTAAAATGAGGCCACGTACGAGCTCGTGGAATGCGACAGCGATAAAATACGAGGAAAATTCAACGTGCGGCAGATTAAGGCGTATTATGAGCCGGCGAAAGAGGTACGAGTTATGCAAGAAGATAAGAATAACACCGACAGCTAGATGGCTAAAGGGGGGAAACACACGAATCAGGTAGTTGTTCCGCGGGGCCTGTCCAGCTAGCCAACGAATAATGTAAATTTTGCTATACTATGTATAATTTAAGCTTCAATGTGAATTTTGCTTGTGTGATCACGATGTATTCTTTAATTTACAACGCCAATTAGGTATCTAATCATTGATGTACATAAAATAACTTGATAACATGTACCGTGTATAAAAGGGACATTTATGGTACAGGACATTAAATAATTGTGAAGCAATAAATTAATAAAGATAGTGAATGGAGTAAGTAGTGTATAATTAATAATTTAAATATGAGATAATCATTTTGAAACCTTAGGAACAAGTAACAAGGTACATATCATGAGGTAGGATGAAGCCTTAGTTGTTTATTGGTTATGCATATTTCCTTAATTAGTGTAATCAATTATAATATGTGTCGCAAGTTAATCTCATGTATGTATTTGTTTATTTAGCGATTATAGTTGTAGGACACTAGAAGTGAATTAAAAATATTGTTTGTTATTATGTGATTCATCAATATACGATTAATTGATTTTATTGCTAGCGGATCATCAGCTAATTTATCATGTTGTATATGTATAACGTAAGAATGTAGCGTAAGAAACGAAACAAGCTGTCTAATGATTAGACGTAGGTATTTTATTACAATTACTAACATGAGATAATATTGTACAATCAACATATAGACGGATAGTATGTAAAAAATGCGTTCATTTCCACTCAGATGTGCGGCAATAAATTCATGTAATCATATAGGACCAAAAGATATGGAATGACTATCAGTTGCACCATATGAGAGAAAATAGGTCATCCAACCATAACCAGTCCAAGGCAGACGTCCACGACTGGGACAGAGCGCAGAAATTGGATCAGATGTCTCCTGTTGACCCAACATCCAATCCAATTTGGGGACAATATAGTGGTCAAAATTTATAATTTTGTGATCAAGAGATACGCTCACACACACTCGAGTTAACAACCCAGGCCAATGTCGTAAATAAGGACAGTTAGGCACACGTCAGACCCGACGCCAGTGAAGAAACAATGTTGAAACGTTCGACTACACGTAACAATAGAAATTGGGAACATCGTTGACAGGACGAACTCTGCTCCGATTTACAACACCAAAACAAACCAGACAAAAGACAGAGCCCGGTAGCCCGCCTACGCAGAAGTTAGACGGAACACATGCTGTGGGGTTAAGTTGTAACGCGCAAACGTATTAATGAGATACTCAATAACAAAGGGTGCAGAGAAGTTTTGACGAATATGTAGACAATGGGACGGGTATTCAATGAATACGAGATACGTACTCGGCCCAGCGTGAAAACAAACCAAGATGACAAGTCAGATTTACAACTAGAAATCGTGGGACCAGTCCAGGGATGACGTCCAACGAAGAGTTGGTAATTGACGGGAAAAAACGAAGGGTGACCAATGGACCAAACACTGCAGATTGTTAACAAAGGCAATAACAGAGAGCCTCGACAACAAGGAAACAAATGATTGATGGACAGGCAGGCAATTGCTCCACTTTCCGAGAAACAACGCAACGTTCGTCGCTGGGGTACTCCGGGGGATGACCAACGACCAACCAGAATTTGGCATCTTCCAAAGGAACTGGTGGACAGAGTAGTGACGACTTGGACGACGAATCAGGACACCGATGACCGTAGATCTGCAAGGTGGAAGGAAATCCTGAACCTATCAACAACGGCCATAGGCGTGGACGTTAGAAAATTGCATTCTGGTAGAGGGTGCTTGATAAAAACTGTTTACAAGGACGCGGAGCTCAGTAGTAGTAATAGTAAGAGTAATAGTTGTAATAGTTTACTCGGTAGTTTTACTCGTTTCTTACTCCGACTTACTCAAATTTTAAATCAGTTAGTCAGTCTGTGACGCAGTTATAACCAAGTCTCGGTCTTAGTCGAACTTAGACATTTTCAATTCAATCTCAGTTTTACAAAACGTTGTGTTCGATAGATCATCCAAGTTACCGAACTTACCGCAGTAACACGCAGTGCGAATGTACATAAACATCGTTAAAATGTCAAGTGTATACGAGAAACTTTAGAATACGTTCGGCTACGAGTGAATTAACATTTCGACAGTAGAACATCGTGCGACAATTTTAGACATTATGAAACATTATCCAATCATAATCATTCTAATTTTGAGCACATGAACTAAGTGGATTAACACTCATGAACACTAATGCATACATAGCGTGCATCACGTCCAAGGTAGACAAAAGTATCTAGCTACCTGAATCACGCTTACAGTAAACACTTAAGCAAACTACACCAATAATAATGATTGCACTTTACTACATAAAACTGTAAAGACACTTATTCCAAGCGGATAACTCCGACATCACACTACACAGAACGCGAGTGGGGATTATCGCGAGTTAAAGTGTCAGTGTGCATCCATCAACAGCAACAACCACGTACATGGAACCATCAATGGATAGGATACCACACCGATGGAATTGTGGATATGCTTTTCCGAGTTAAGTCCTTGTGTTCTTAATACTAGTTAATACTTACTACTGCACTGTCTCTTTTCAAAGAGCTACACCCGAGAAAATCTTTATAAATCGTAAAAATAATAATAATAATGATAAATAGTAAAGTCACTCATCTGAGGGCATTAATGAACGCATTTAGCTTAGGATGAAGTATATTTGATTGTTTATTGTTTGTGCATATTTATATCATTGTGTGTTATATTTTATAGCATTGTATGTCTTGTTTTTCAGGGAACAACGAAATGAATATTATTATGATTTATGTTATTACGCGTTTTGTTTGAATGTATTTACAGGACATAATTTCATTTGTATATCAAGAATTTATCTATTCAATAATGTGTAATAAATAAGTATTTATTGCGTTATGTATATCTTGCGTTCATTATTGCAATCAACCTCAAATAATTAATTTGTCATGTTTCAATAAATTCTGTCTTATTGCTTATAACGATAATTAAGAGTCTCATTAATTATGCTAATTAACGGTGAACATACTCAATCACCCAGTAAATTGTCAGAATAATATATTTGCGTAATTATATTGATTTGATAAATATACAACTTAATTGAATAATTTAATAAGTTACATAAATTAGCATAATTGCACTAAATGTAAATGGCTCCCAAAGAACGTGGGGCACAACAAATATAAATTACATTTCAATTTATTAAATGTAAATGGCGCCCATCGCATGGCAAAAGAGAGCAGGCAGTAGTTAGACTAAGTAAAGTAATATATTAGAATCAGGTTTGTAGTGTACGGTTAGCTTGACTGGATGTTTACACGAAGTAAAGCTAAAATGGCCAGTAGTTCAGACAGTATGAGCTTCGAAATCAACAACCAATTAGGTATACCCGATAACGGAGAGGAGAACTCGACGGTCGAGCCGAACATGACGGAAGACACGTCAGACGTCAGAGCGCGGGGACAGGAGTCCCAACAACCACGAGAAGAAGTCACATTACAGTCGTTAATGGACTTCATGCGCGAACATTATGCTGAAAATCTTAGGGCAATAATGAGAAATTCGACCAGCAGAAGGAAGAAACCAATGGAAGTCTCAAAGTAATTAATGAGGTATTCGAGAAGCAGGTGGAAGAAATTAATGGAAGTCTCAAAGTAATGAAGGCAAATTTAAAGGAAATAAGAAGAGAGCAGAGTGAAAACAATAAATTGCTTAACGAAAAACTAGATAGTAATCAGGAAGAAGTTAAACAACATATGAACGAGCAGTTCACGCTGTTGCGCACAGAAATACGTGAATATAGGAGTACCTGGAACGCGGACAGAAGCGAGGTCCAGCAGAAACAGGAAGAAGACGGGAATAAGAATTACGAAGATGTACGGAAAGTACAAGATACTGATAACACTGTTGATTTCACAGATGTGTCCGTTACTAAGAAATTATCAACTGTGGGATCTAACGTAAGTGTCAGTAGCAACCCGAGAAACAAACGGGTCAAGAAGAGAAATGACTTTGTTTCTTTGTATCTGACGATGTCGGAAGATGATTATCCTAACATGGATAGAGATAATAAAGGTTTAATACCATCTAGTAGAATGCGCAAAAGGCACAAACTAAGCAACACAAGGATAGATGCTACATCAGTGAAACCAACGATGAAGTATCCAGCTTGTGGAACAGACATACATCGACTAAGTAGTCGAGCTGCATCAGTAAAAATCATGAAAAGAAAGTTCAATATTAAAACGAACACTGCATGTTATGAAACTGAACGCAAATTTAAGCAAGCCATGGATGATGTGAAGCGGAAAGACCTACCAGATCCGTATGCATACTCGTCCTGGACAAGGAATGTTATGAGAAAGAGGAAAAGAATGAAATTTACTGGACGACTCAAGAATATTTTAAAAAGTGGTAACAGTACGGAGAGAAGAGTTCAAGCGGTCGAGGTAAGATTTCTTAGGAATCTAGAAAACAAGATATTATTACGTGAACACACGGATAGAAAAGTGAAAGTCAAGGAACGTAATTGTAAGCAGGTCTGGAAGAGGCGGCGTAAGGAATTCAACGCGTACATGCCTAGGGAAAGTTGTCGGAAAGGACGGTGTGACATATCTTTTACCCACCCTCAGAGAGCGAGAAAGAGACACGTCGTAAATCTTGGAGGTGTTAAGTACAGGACGCACTGTGCCAGCGTAACAGGGACGAGCGACCGACCGTGGGGTAAATGTGTGACAAAAGACACAAGGTCAGTACCCTTATGTTTACCAACAATAATGCGTAGTAACGGCACTAAATCAACAAGACATACAACTATGTCTCCACAAATAGAAATTTAAGAATAAATAAATGAAACGTGTTAAGAAGACGATTTTAAGAATGCCTGAAAATTTAATAATTAAGTTAGATAATATTGAGTAAAATACGTTAAGTAAAGATTGGTTGTGTGAGAATACATTAACCGAAGATAATAAATAGATATGAATATAAATGAATGAAATTAAAATGAGGCCACGTACGAGCTCGTGGAATGCGACAGCGATAAAATACGAGGAAAATTCAACGTGCGGCAGATTAAGGCGTATTATGAGCCGGCGAAAGAGGTACGAGTTATGCAAGAAGATAAGAATAACACCGACAGCTAGATGGCTAAAGGGGGGAAACACACGAATCAGGTAGTTGTTCCGCGGGGCCTGTCCAGCTAGCCAACGAATAATGTAAATTTTGCTATACTATGTATAATTTAAGCTTCAATGTGAATTTTGCTTGTGTGATCACGATGTATTCTTTAATTTACAACGCCAATTAGGTATCTAATCATTGATGTACATAAAATAACTTGATAACATGTACCGTGTATAAAAGGGACATTTATGGTACAGGACATTAAATAATTGTGAAGCAATAAATTAATAAAGATAGTGAATGGAGTAAGTAGTGTATAATTAATAATTTAAATATGAGATAATCATTTTGAAACCTTAGGAACAAGTAACAAGGTACATATCATGAGGTAGGATGAAGCCTTAGTTGTTTATTGGTTATGCATATTTCCTTAATTAGTGTAATCAATTATAATATGTGTCGCAAGTTAATCTCATGTATGTATTTGTTTATTTAGCGATTATAGTTGTAGGACACTAGAAGTGAATTAAAAATATTGTTTGTTATTATGTGATTCATCAATATACGATTAATTGATTTTATTGCTAGCGGATCATCAGCTAATTTATCATGTTGTATATGTATAACGTAAGAATGTAGCGTAAGAAACGAAACAAGCTGTCTAATGATTAGACGTAGGTATTTTATTACAATTACTAACATGAGATAATATTGTACAATCAACATATAGACGGATAGTATGTAAAAAATGCGTTCATTTCCACTCAGATGTGCGGCAATAAATTCATGTAATCATATAGGACCAAAAGATATGGAATGACTATCAGTTGCACCATATGAGAGAAAATAGGTCATCCAACCATGACCAGTCCAAGGCAGACGTCCACGACTGGGACAGAGCGCAGAAATTGGATCAGATGTCTCCTGTTGACCCAACATCCAATCCAATTTGGGGACAATATAGTGGTCAAAATTTATAATTTTGTGATCAAGAGATACGCTCACACACACTCGAGTTAACAACCCAGGCCAATGTCGTAAATAAGGACAGTTAGGCACACGTCAGACCCGACGCCAGTGAAGAAACAATGTTGAAACGTTCGACTACACGTAACAATAGAAATTGGGAACATCGTTGACAGGACGAACTCTGCTCCGATTTACAACACCAAAACAAACCAGACAAAAGACAGAGCCCGGTAGCCCGCCTACGCAGAAGTTAGACGGAACACATGCTGTGGGGTTAAGTTGTAACGCGCATACGTATTAATGAGATACTCAATAACAAAGGGTGCAGAGAGGTTTTGACGAATATGTAGACAATGGGACGGGTATTCAATGAATACGAGATACGTACTCGGCCCAGCGTGAAAACAAACCAAGATGACAAGTCAGATTTACAACTAGAAATCGTGGGACCAGTCCAGGGATGACGTCCAACGAAGAGTTGGTAATTGACGGGAAAAAACGAAGGGTGACCAATGGACCAAACACTGCAGATTGTTAACAAAGGCAATAACAGAGAGCCTCGACAACAAGGAAACAAATGATTGATGGACAGGCAGGCAATTGCTCCACTTTCCGAGAAACAACGCAACGTTCGTCGCTGGGGTACTCCGGGGGATGACCAACGACCAACCAGAATTTGGCATCTTCCAAAGGAACTGGTGGACAGAGTAGTGACGACTTGGACGACGAATCAGGACACCGATGACCGTAGATCTGCAAGGTGGAAGGAAATCCTGAACCTATCAACAACGGCCATAGGCGTGGACGTTAGAAAATTGCATTCTGGTAGAGGGTGCTTGATAAAAACTGTTTACAAGGACGCGGAGCTCTGTAGTATTAATAGTAAGAGTAATAGTTGTAATAGTTTACTCGGTAGTTTTACTCGTTTCTTACTCCGACTTACTCAAATTTTAAATCAGTTAGTCAGTCTGTGACGCAGTTATAACCAAGTCTCGGTCTTAGTCGAACTTAGACATTTTCAATTCAATCTCAGTTTTACAAAACGTTGTGTTCGATAGATCATCCAAGTTACCGAACTTACCGCAGTAACACGCAGTGCGAATGTACATAAACATCGTTAAAATGTCAAGTGTATACGAGAAACTTTAGAATACGTTCGGCTACGAGTGAATTAACATTTCGACAGTAGAACATCGTGCGACAATTTTAGACATTATGAAACATTATCCAATCATAATCATTCTAATTTTGAGCACATGAACTAAGTGGATTAACACTCATGAACACTAATGCATACATAGCGTGCATCACGTCCAAGGTAGACAAAAGTATCTAGCTACCTGAATCACGCTTACAGTAAACACTTAAGCAAACTACACCAATAATAATGATTGCACTTTACTACATAAAACTGTAAAGACACTTATTCCAAGCGGATAACTCCGACATCACACTACACAGAACGCGAGTGGGGATTATCGCGAGTTAAAGTGTCAGTGTGCATCCATCAACAGCAACAACCACGTACATGGAACCATCAATGGATAGGATACCACACCGATGGAATTGTGGATATGCTTTTCCGAGTTAAGTCCTTGTGTTCTTAATACTAGTTAATACTTACTACTGCACTGTCTCTTTTCAAAGAGCTACACCCGAGAAAATCTTTATAAATCGTAAAAATAATAATAATAATGTTAAATAGTAAAGTCACTCATCTGAGGGCATTAATGAACGCATTTAGCTTAGGATGAAGTATATTTGATTGTTTATTGTTTGTGCATATTTATATCATTGTGTGTTATATTTTATAGCATTGTATGTCTTGTTTTTCAGGGAACAACGAAATGAATATTATTATGATTTATGTTATTACGCGTTTTGTTTGAATGTATTTACAGGACATAATTTCATTTGTATATCAAGAATTTATCTATTCAATAATGTGTAATAAATAAGTATTTATTGCGTTATGTATATCTTGCGTTCATTATTGCAATCAACCTCAAATAATTAATTTGTCATGTTTCAATAAATTCTGTCTTATTGCTTATAACGATAATTAAGAGTCTCATTAATTATGCTAATTAACGGTGAACATACTCAATCACCCAGTAAATTGTCAGAATAATATATTTGCGTAATTATATTGATTTGATAAATATTCAACTTAATTGAATAATTTAATAAGTTACATAAATTAGCATAATTGCACTAAATGTAAATGGCTCCCAAAGAACGTGGGGCACAACAAATATAAATTACATTTCAATTTATTAAATGTAAATGGCGCCCATCGCATGGCAAAAGAGAGCAGGCAGTAGTTAGACTAAGTAAAGTAATATATTAGAATCAGGTTTGTAGTGTACGGTTAGCTTGACTGGATGTTTACACGAAGTAAAGCTAAAATGGCCAGTAGTTCAGACAGTATGAGCTTCGAAATCAACAACCAATTAGGTATACCCGATAACGGAGAGGAGAACTCGACGGTCGAGCCGAACATGACGGAAGACACGTCAGACGTCAGAGCGCGGGGACAGGAGTCCCAACAACCACGAGAAGAAGTCACATTACAGTCGTTAATGGACTTCATGCGCGAACATTATGCTGAAAATCTTAGGGCAATAATGAGAAATTCGACCAGCAGAAGGAAGAAACCAATGGAAGTCTCAAAGTAATTAATGAGGTATTCGAGAAGCAGGTGGAAGAAATTAATGGAAGTCTCAAAGTAATGAAGGCAAATTTAAAGGAAATAAGAAGAGAGCAGAGTGAAAACAATAAATTGCTTAACGAAAAACTAGATAGTAATCAGGAAGAAGTTAAACAACATATGAACGAGCAGTTCACGCTGTTGCGCACAGAAATACGTGAATATAGGAGTACCTGGAACGCGGACAGAAGCGAGGTCCAGCAGAAACAGGAAGAAGACGGGAATAAGAATTACGAAGATGTACGGAAAGTACAAGATACTGATAACACTGTTGATTTCACAGATGTGTCCGTTACTAAGAAATTATCAACTGTGGGATCTAACGTAAGTGTCAGTAGCAACCCGAGAAACAAACGGGTCAAGAAGAGAAATGACTTTGTTTCTTTGTATCTGACGATGTCGGAAGATGATTATCCTAACATGGATAGAGATAATAAAGGTTTAATACCATCTAGTAGAATGCGCAAAAGGCACAAACTAAGCAACACAAGGATAGATGCTACATCAGTGAAACCAACGATGAAGTATCCAGCTTGTGGAACAGACATACATCGACTAAGTAGTCGAGCTGCATCAGTAAAAAGCATGAAAAGAAAGTTCAATATTAAAACGAACACTGCATGTTATGAAACTGAACGCAAATTTAAGCAAGCCATGGATGATGTGAAGCGGAAAGACCTACCAGATCCGTATGCATACTCGTCCTGGACAAGGAATGTTATGAGAAAGAGGAAAAGAATGAAATTTACTGGACGACTCAAGAATATTTTAAAAAGTGGTAACAGTACGGAGAGAAGAGTTCAAGCGGTCGAGGTAAGATTTCTTAGGAATCTAGAAAACAAGATATTATTACGTGAACACACGGATAGAAAAGTGAAAGTCAAGGAACGTAATTGTAAGCAGGTCTGGAAGAGGCGGCGTAAGGAATTCAACGCGTACATGCCTAGGGAAAGTTGTCGGAAAGGACGGTGTGACATATCTTTTACCCACCCTCAGAGAGCGAGAAAGAGACACGTCGTAAATCTTGGAGGTGTTAAGTACAGGACGCACTGTGCCAGCGTAACAGGGACGAGCGACCGACCGTGGGGTAAATGTGTGACAAAAGACACAAGGTCAGTACCCTTATGTTTACCAACAATAATGCGTAGTAACGGCACTAAATCAACAAGACATACAACTATGTCTCCACAAATAGAAATTTAAGAATAAATAAATGAAACGTGTTAAGAAGACGATTTTAAGAATGCCTGAAAATTTAATAATTAAGTTAGATAATATTGAGTAAAATACGTTAAGTAAAGATTGGTTGTGTGAGAATACATTAACCGAAGAAAATAAATAGATATGAATATAAATGAATGAAATTAAAATGAGGCCACGTACGAGCTCGTGGAATGCGACAGCGATAAAATACGAGGAAAATTCAACGTGCGGCAGATTAAGGCGTATTATGAGCCGGCGAAAGAGGTACGAGTTATGCAAGAAGATAAGAATAACACCGACAGCTAGATGGCTAAAGGGGGGAAACACACGAATCAGGTAGTTGTTCCGCGGGGCCTGTCCAGCTAGCCAACGAATAATGTAAATTTTGCTATACTATGTATAATTTAAGCTTCAATGTGAATTTTGCTTGTGTGATCACGATGTATTCTTTAATTTACAACGCCAATTAGGTATCTAATCATTGATGTACATAAAATAACTTGACAACATGTACCGTGTATAAAAGGGACATTTATGGTACAGGACATTAGATAATTGTGAAGCAATAAATTAATAAAGATATAGTGAATGGAGTAAGTAGTGTATAATTAATAATTTAAATATGAGATAATCATTTTGAAACCTTAGGAACAAGTAACAAGGTACATATCATGAGGTAGGATGAAGCCTTAGTTGTTTATTGGTTATGCATATTTCCTTAATTAGTGTAATCAATTATAATATGTGTCGCAAGTTAATCTCATGTATGTATTTGTTTATTTAGCGATTATAGTTGTAGGACACTAGAAGTGAATTAAAAATATTGTTTGTTATTATGTGATTCATCAATATACGATTAATTGATTTTATTGCTAGCGGATCATCAGCTAATTTATCATGTTGTATATGTATAACGTAAGAATGTAGCGTAAGAAACGAAACAAGCTGTCTAATGATTAGACGTAGGTATTTTATTTCAATTATTAACATGAGATAATATTGTACAATCCACATATAGACGGATAGTATGTAAAAAATGCGTTCATTTCCACTCAGATGTGCGGCAATAAATTCATGTAATCATATAGGACCAAAAGATATGGAATGACTATCAGTTGCACCATATGAGAGAAAATAGGTCATCCAACCATGACCAGTCCAAGGCAGACGTCCACGATTGGGACAGAGCGCAGAAATTGGATCAGATGTCTCCTGTTGACCCAACATCCAATCCAATTTGGGGACAATATAGTGGTCAAAATTTATAATTTTGTGATCAAGAGATACGCTCACACACACTCGAGTTAACAACCCAGGCCAATGTCGTAAATAAGGACAGTTAGGCACACGTCAGACCCGACGCCAGTGAAGAAACAATGTTGAAACGTTCGACTACACGTAACAATAGAAATTGGGAACATCGTTGACAGGACGAACTCTGCTCCGATTTACAACACCAAAACAAACCAGACAAAAGACAGAGCCCGGTAGCCCGCCTACGCAGAAGTTAGACGGAACACATGCTGTGGGGTTAAGTTGTAACGCGCATACATATTAATGAGATACTCAATAACAAAGGGTGCAGAGAGGTTTTGACGAATATGTAGACAATGGGACGGGTATTCAATGAATACGAGATACGTACTCGGCCCAGCGTGAAAACAAACCAAGATGACAAGTCAGATTTACAACTAGAAATCGTGGGACCAGTCCAGGGATGACGTCCAACGAAGAGTTGGTAATTGACGGGAAAAAACGAAGGGTGACCAATGGACCAAACACTGCAGATTGTTAACAAAGGCAATAACAGAGAGCCTCGACAACAAGGAAACAAATGATTGATGGACAGGCAGGCAATTGCTCTACTTTCCGAGAAACAACGCAACGTTCGTCGCTGGGGTACTCCGGGGGATGACCAACGACCAACCAGAATTTGGCATCTTCCAAAGGAACTGGTGGACAGAGTAGTGACGACTTGGACGACGAATCAGGACACCGATGACCGTAGATCTGCAAGGTGGAAGGAAATCCTGAACCTATCAACAACGGCCATAGGCGTGGACGTTAGAAAATTGCATTCTGGTAGAGGGTGCTTGATAAAAACTGTTTACAAGGACGCGGAGCTCTGTAGTAGTAATAGTATGAGTAATAGTTGTAATAGTTTACTCGGTAGTTTTACTCGTTTCTTACTCCGACTTACTCAAATTTTAAATCAGTTAGTCAGTCTGTGACGCAGTTATAACCAAGTCTCGGTCTTAGTCGAACTTAGACATTTTCAATTCAATCTCAGTTTTACAAAACGTTGTGTTCGATAGATCATCCAAGTTACCGAACTTACCGCAGTAACACGCAGTGCGAATGTACATAAACATCGTTAAAATGTCAAGTGTATACGAGAAACTTTAGAATACGTTCGGCTACGAGTGAATTAACATTTCGACAGTAGAACATCGTGCGACAATTTTAGACATTATGAAACATTATCCAATCATAATCATTCTAATTTTGAGCACATGAACTAAGTGGATTAACACTCATGAACACTAATGCATACATAGCGTGCATCACGTCCAAGGTAGACAAAAGTATCTAGCTACCTGAATCACGCTTACAGTAAACACTTAAGCAAACTACACCAATAATAATGATTGCACTTTACTACATAAAACTGTAAAGACACTTATTCCAAGCGGATAACTCCGACATCACACTACACAGAACGCGAGTGGGGATTATCGCGAGTTAAAGTGTCAGTGTGCATCCATCAACAGCAACAACCACGTACATGGAACCATCAATGGATAGGATACCACACCGATGGAATTGTGGATATGCTTTTCCGAGTTAAGTCCTTGTGTTCTTAATACTAGTTAATACTTACTACTGCACTGTCTCTTTTCAAAGAGCTACACCCGAGAAAATCTTTATAAATCGTAAAAATAATAATAATAATGTTAAATAGTAAAGTCACTCATCTGAGGGCATTAATGAACGCATTTAGCTTAGGATGAAGTATATTTGATTGTTTATTGTTTGTGCATATTTATATCATTGTGTGTTATATTTTATAGCATTGTATGTCTTGTTTTTCAGGGAACAACGAAATGAATATTATTATGATTTATGTTATTACGCGTTTTGTTTGAATGTATTTACAGGACATAATTTCATTTGTATATCAAGAATTTATCTATTCAATAATGTGTAATAAATAAGTATTTATTGCGTTATGTATATCTTGCGTTCATTATTGCAATCAACCTCAAATAATTAATTTGTCATGTTTCAATAAATTCTGTCTTATTGCTTATAACGATAATTAAGAGTCTCATTAATTATGCTAATTAACGGTGAACATACTCAATCACCCAGTAAATTGTCAGAATAATATATTTGCGTAATTATATTGATTTGATAAATATTCAACTTAATTGAATAATTTAATAAGTTACATAAATTAGCATAATTGCACTAAATGTAAATGGCTCCCAAAGAACGTGGGGCACAACAAATATAAATTACATTTCAATTTATTAAATGTAAATGGCGCCCATCGCATGGCAAAAGAGAGCAGGCAGTAGTTAGACTAAGTAAAGTAATATATTAGAATCAGGTTTGTAGTGTACGGTTAGCTTGACTGGATGTTTACACGAAGTAAAGCTAAAATGGCCAGTAGTTCAGACAGTATGAGCTTCGAAATCAACAACCAATTAGGTATACCCGATAACGGAGAGGAGAACTCGACGGTCGAGCCGAACATGACGGAAGACACGTCAGACGTCAGAGCGCGGGGACAGGAGTCCCAACAACCACGAGAAGAAGTCACATTACAGTCGTTAATGGACTTCATGCGCGAACATTATGCTGAAAATCTTAGGGCAATAATGAGAAATTCGACCAGCAGAAGGAAGAAACCAATGGAAGTCTCAAAGTAATTAATGAGGTATTCGAGAAGCAGGTGGAAGAAATTAATGGAAGTCTCAAAGTAATGAAGGCAAATTTAAAGGAAATAAGAAGAGAGCAGAGTGAAAACAATAAATTGCTTAACGAAAAACTAGATAGTAATCAGGAAGAAGTTAAACAACATATGAACGAGCAGTTCACGCTGTTGCGCACAGAAATACGTGAATATAGGAGTACCTGGAACGCGGACAGAAGCGAGGTCCAGCAGAAACAGGAAGAAGACGGGAATAAGAATTACGAAGATGTACGGAAAGTACAAGATACTGATAACACTGTTGATTTCACAGATGTGTCCGTTACTAAGAAATTATCAACTGTGGGATCTAACGTAAGTGTCAGTAGCAACCCGAGAAACAAACGGGTCAAGAAGAGAAATGACTTTGTTTCTTTGTATCTGACGATGTCGGAAGATGATTATCCTAACATGGATAGAGATAATAAAGGTTTAATACCATCTAGTAGAATGCGCAAAAGGCACAAACTAAGCAACACAAGGATAGATGCTACATCAGTGAAACCAACGATGAAGTATCCAGCTTGTGGAACAGACATACATCGACTAAGTAGTCGAGCTGCATCAGTAAAAAGCATGAAAAGAAAGTTCAATATTAAAACGAACACTGCATGTTATGAAACTGAACGCAAATTTAAGCAAGCCATGGATGATGTGAAGCGGAAAGACCTACCAGATCCGTATGCATACTCGTCCTGGACAAGGAATGTTATGAGAAAGAGGAAAAGAATGAAATTTACTGGACGACTCAAGAATATTTTAAAAAGTGGTAACAGTACGGAGAGAAGAGTTCAAGCGGTCGAGGTAAGATTTCTTAGGAATCTAGAAAACAAGATATTATTACGTGAACACACGGATAGAAAAGTGAAAGTCAAGGAACGTAATTGTAAGCAGGTCTGGAAGAGGCGGCGTAAGGAATTCAACGCGTACATGCCTAGGGAAAGTTGTCGGAAAGGACGGTGTGACATATCTTTTACCCACCCTCAGAGAGCGAGAAAGAGACACGTCGTAAATCTTGGAGGTGTTAAGTACAGGACGCACTGTGCCAGCGTAACAGGGACGAGCGACCGACCGTGGGGTAAATGTGTGACAAAAGACACAAGGTCAGTACCCTTATGTTTACCAACAATAATGCGTAGTAACGGCACTAAATCAACAAGACATACAACTATGTCTCCACAAATAGAAATTTAAGAATAAATAAATGAAACGTGTTAAGAAGACGATTTTAAGAATGCCTGAAAATTTAATAATTAAGTTAGATAATATTGAGTAAAATACGTTAAGTAAAGATTGGTTGTGTGAGAATACATTAACCGAAGAAAATAAATAGATATGAATATAAATGAATGAAATTAAAATGAGGCCACGTACGAGCTCGTGGAATGCGACAGCGATAAAATACGAGGAAAATTCAACGTGCGGCAGATTAAGGCGTATTATGAGCCGGCGAAAGAGGTACGAGTTATGCAAGAAGATAAGAATAACACCGACAGCTAGATGGCTAAAGGGGGGAAACACACGAATCAGGTAGTTGTTCCGCGGGGCCTGTCCAGCTAGCCAACGAATAATGTAAATTTTGCTATACTATGTATAATTTAAGCTTCAATGTGAATTTTGCTTGTGTGATCACGATGTATTCTTTAATTTACAACGCCAATTAGGTATCTAATCATTGATGTACATAAAATAACTTGACAACATGTACCGTGTATAAAAGGGACATTTATGGTACAGGACATTAGATAATTGTGAAGCAATAAATTAATAAAGATATAGTGAATGGAGTAAGTAGTGTATAATTAATAATTTAAATATGAGATAATCATTTTGAAACCTTAGGAACAAGTAACAAGGTACATATCATGAGGTAGGATGAAGCCTTAGTTGTTTATTGGTTATGCATATTTCCTTAATTAGTGTAATCAATTATAATATGTGTCGCAAGTTAATCTCATGTATGTATTTGTTTATTTAGCGATTATAGTTGTAGGACACTAGAAGTGAATTAAAAATATTGTTTGTTATTATGTGATTCATCAATATACGATTAATTGATTTTATTGCTAGCGGATCATCAGCTAATTTATCATGTTGTATATGTATAACGTAAGAATGTAGCGTAAGAAACGAAACAAGCTGTCTAATGATTAGACGTAGGTATTTTATTTCAATTATTAACATGAGATAATATTGTACAATCCACATATAGACGGATAGTATGTAAAAAATGCGTTCATTTCCACTCAGATGTGCGGCAATAAATTCATGTAATCATATAGGACCAAAAGATATGGAATGACTATCAGTTGCACCATATGAGAGAAAATAGGTCATCCAACCATGACCAGTCCAAGGCAGACGTCCACGATTGGGACAGAGCGCAGAAATTGGATCAGATGTCTCCTGTTGACCCAACATCCAATCCAATTTGGGGACAATATAGTGGTCAAAATTTATAATTTTGTGATCAAGAGATACGCTCACACACACTCGAGTTAACAACCCAGGCCAATGTCGTAAATAAGGACAGTTAGGCACACGTCAGACCCGACGCCAGTGAAGAAACAATGTTGAAACGTTCGACTACACGTAACAATAGAAATTGGGAACATCGTTGACAGGACGAACTCTGCTCCGATTTACAACACCAAAACAAACCAGACAAAAGACAGAGCCCGGTAGCCCGCCTACGCAGAAGTTAGACGGAACACATGCTGTGGGGTTAAGTTGTAACGCGCATACATATTAATGAGATACTCAATAACAAAGGGTGCAGAGAGGTTTTGACGAATATGTAGACAATGGGACGGGTATTCAATGAATACGAGATACGTACTCGGCCCAGCGTGAAAACAAACCAAGATGACAAGTCAGATTTACAACTAGAAATCGTGGGACCAGTCCAGGGATGACGTCCAACGAAGAGTTGGTAATTGACGGGAAAAAACGAAGGGTGACCAATGGACCAAACACTGCAGATTGTTAACAAAGGCAATAACAGAGAGCCTCGACAACAAGGAAACAAATGATTGATGGACAGGCAGGCAATTGCTCTACTTTCCGAGAAACAACGCAACGTTCGTCGCTGGGGTACTCCGGGGGATGACCAACGACCAACCAGAATTTGGCATCTTCCAAAGGAACTGGTGGACAGAGTAGTGACGACTTGGACGACGAATCAGGACACCGATGACCGTAGATCTGCAAGGTGGAAGGAAATCCTGAACCTATCAACAACGGCCATAGGCGTGGACGTTAGAAAATTGCATTCTGGTAGAGGGTGCTTGATAAAAACTGTTTACAAGGACGCGGAGCTCTGTAGTAGTAATAGTATGAGTAATAGTTGTAATAGTTTACTCGGTAGTTTTACTCGTTTCTTACTCCGACTTACTCAAATTTTAAATCAGTTAGTCAGTCTGTGACGCAGTTATAACCAAGTCTCGGTCTTAGTCGAACTTAGACATTTTCAATTCAATCTCAGTTTTACAAAACGTTGTGTTCGATAGATCATCCAAGTTACCGAACTTACCGCAGTAACACGCAGTGCGAATGTACATAAACATCGTTAAAATGTCAAGTGTATACGAGAAACTTTAGAATACGTTCGGCTACGAGTGAATTAACATTTCGACAGTAGAACATCGTGCGACAATTTTAGACATTATGAAACATTATCCAATCATAATCATTCTAATTTTGAGCACATGAACTAAGTGGATTAACACTCATGAACACTAATGCATACATAGCGTGCATCACGTCCAAGGTAGACAAAAGTATCTAGCTACCTGAATCACGCTTACAGTAAACACTTAAGCAAACTACACCAATAATAATGATTGCACTTTACTACATAAAACTGTAAAGACACTTATTCCAAGCGGATAACTCCGACATCACACTACACAGAACGCGAGTGGGGATTATCGCGAGTTAAAGTGTCAGTGTGCATCCATCAACAGCAACAACCACGTACATGGAACCATCAATGGATAGGATACCACACCGATGGAATTGTGGATATGCTTTTCCGAGTTAAGTCCTTGTGTTCTTAATACTAGTTAATACTTACTACTGCACTGTCTCTTTTCAAAGAGCTACACCCGAGAAAATCTTTATAAATCGTAAAAATAATAATAATAATGTTAAATAGTAAAGTCACTCATCTGAGGGCATTAATGAACGCATTTAGCTTAGGATGAAGTATATTTGATTGTTTATTGTTTGTGCATATTTATATCATTGTGTGTTATATTTTATAGCATTGTATGTGTTGTTTTTCAGGGAACAACGAAATGAATATTATTATGATTTATGTTATTACGCGTTTTGTTTGAATGTATTTACAGGACATAATTTCATTTGTATATCAAGAATTTATCTATTCAATAATGTGTAATAAATAAGTATTTATTGCGTTATGTATATCTTGCGTTCATTATTGCAATCAACCTCAAATAATTAATTTGTCATGTTTCAATAAATTCTGTCTTATTGCTTATAACGATAATTAAGAGTCTCATTAATTATGCTAATTAACGGTGAACATACTCAATCACCCAGTAAATTGTCAGAATAATATATTTGCGTAATTATATTGATTTGATAAATATTCAACTTAATTGAATAATTTAATAAGTTACATAAATTAGCATAATTGCACTAAATGTAAATGGCTCCCAAAGAACGTGGGGCACAACAAATATAAATTACATTTCAATTTATTAAATGTAAATGGCGCCCATCGCATGGCAAAAGAGAGCAGGCAGTAGTTAGACTAAGTAAAGTAATATATTAGAATCAGGTTTGTAGTGTACGGTTAGCTTGACTGGATGTTTACACGAAGTAAAGCTAAAATGGCCAGTAGTTCAGACAGTATGAGCTTCGAAATCAACAACCAATTAGGTATACCCGATAACGGAGAGGAGAACTCGACGGTCGAGCCGAACATGACGGAAGACACGTCAGACGTCAGAGCGCGGGGACAGGAGTCCCAACAACCACGAGAAGAAGTCACATTACAGTCGTTAATGGACTTCATGCGCGAACATTATGCTGAAAATCTTAGGGCAATAATGAGAAATTCGACCAGCAGAAGGAAGAAACCAATGGAAGTCTCAAAGTAATTAATGAGGTATTCGAGAAGCAGGTGGAAGAAATTAATGGAAGTCTCAAAGTAATGAAGGCAAATTTAAAGGAAATAAGAAGAGAGCAGAGTGAAAACAATAAATTGCTTAACGAAAAACTAGATAGTAATCAGGAAGAAGTTAAACAACATATGAACGAGCAGTTCACGCTGTTGCGCACAGAAATACGTGAATATAGGAGTACCTGGAACGCGGACAGAAGCGAGGTCCAGCAGAAACAGGAAGAAGACGGGAATAAGAATTACGAAGATGTACGGAAAGTACAAGATACTGATAACACTGTTGATTTCACAGATGTGTCCGTTACTAAGAAATTATCAACTGTGGGATCTAACGTAAGTGTCAGTAGCAACCCGAGAAACAAACGGGTCAAGAAGAGAAATGACTTTGTTTCTTTGTATCTGACGATGTCGGAAGATGATTATCCTAACATGGATAGAGATAATAAAGGTTTAATACCATCTAGTAGAATGCGCAAAAGGCACAAACTAAGCAACACAAGGATAGATGCTACATCAGTGAAACCAACGATGAAGTATCCAGCTTGTGGAACAGACATACATCGACTAAGTAGTCGAGCTGCATCAGTAAAAAGCATGAAAAGAAAGTTCAATATTAAAACGAACACTGCATGTTATGAAACTGAACGCAAATTTAAGCAAGCCATGGATGATGTGAAGCGGAAAGACCTACCAGATCCGTATGCATACTCGTCCTGGACAAGGAATGTTATGAGAAAGAGGAAAAGAATGAAATTTACTGGACGACTCAAGAATATTTTAAAAAGTGGTAACAGTACGGAGAGAAGAGTTCAAGCGGTCGAGGTAAGATTTCTTAGGAATCTAGAAAACAAGATATTATTACGTGAACACACGGATAGAAAAGTGAAAGTCAAGGAACGTAATTGTAAGCAGGTCTGGAAGAGGCGGCGTAAGGAATTCAACGCGTACATGCCTAGGGAAAGTTGTCGGAAAGGACGGTGTGACATATCTTTTACCCACCCTCAGAGAGCGAGAAAGAGACACGTCGTAAATCTTGGAGGTGTTAAGTACAGGACGCACTGTGCCAGCGTAACAGGGACGAGCGACCGACCGTGGGGTAAATGTGTGACAAAAGACACAAGGTCAGTACCCTTATGTTTACCAACAATAATGCGTAGTAACGGCACTAAATCAACAAGACATACAACTATGTCTCCACAAATAGAAATTTAAGAATAAATAAATGAAACGTGTTAAGAAGACGATTTTAAGAATGCCTGAAAATTTAATAATTAAGTTAGATAATATTGAGTAAAATACGTTAAGTAAAGATTGGTTGTGTGAGAATACATTAACCGAAGAAAATAAATAGATATGAATATAAATGAATGAAATTAAAATGAGGCCACGTACGAGCTCGTGGAATGCGACAGCGATAAAATACGAGGAAAATTCAACGTGCGGCAGATTAAGGCGTATTATGAGCCGGCGAAAGAGGTACGAGTTATGCAAGAAGATAAGAATAACACCGACAGCTAGATGGCTAAAGGGGGGAAACACACGAATCAGGTAGTTGTTCCGCGGGGCCTGTCCAGCTAGCCAACGAATAATGTAAATTTTGCTATACTATGTATAATTTAAGCTTCAATGTGAATTTTGCTTGTGTGATCACGATGTATTCTTTAATTTACAACGCCAATTAGGTATCTAATCATTGATGTACATAAAATAACTTGACAACATGTACCGTGTATAAAAGGGACATTTATGGTACAGGACATTAGATAATTGTGAAGCAATAAATTAATAAAGATATAGTGAATGGAGTAAGTAGTGTATAATTAATAATTTAAATATGAGATAATCATTTTGAAACCTTAGGAACAAGTAACAAGGTACATATCATGAGGTAGGATGAAGCCTTAGTTGTTTATTGGTTATGCATATTTCCTTAATTAGTGTAATCAATTATAATTTGTGTCGCAAGTTAATCTCATGTATGTATTTGTTTATTTAGCGATTATAGTTGTAGGACACTAGAAGTGAATTAAAAATATTGTTTGTTATTATGTGATTCATCAATATACGATTAATTGATTTTATTGCTAGCGGATCATCAGCTAATTTATCATGTTGTATATGTATAACGTAAGAATGTAGCGTAAGAAACGAAACAAGCTGTCTAATGATTAGACGTAGGTATTTTATTTCAATTATTAACATGAGATAATATTGTACAATCCACATATAGACGGATAGTATGTAAAAAATGCGTTCATTTCCACTCAGATGTGCGGCAATAAATTCATGTAATCATATAGGACCAAAAGATATGGAATGACTATCAGTTGCACCATATAAGAGAAAATAGGTCATCCAACCATGACCAGTCCAAGGCAGACGTCCACGATTGGGACAGAGCGCAGAAATTGGATCAGATGTCTCCTGTTGACCCAACATCCAATCCAATTTGGGGACAATATAGTGGTCAAAATTTATAATTTTGTGATCAAGAGATACGCTCACACACACTCGAGTTAACAACCCAGGCCAATGTCGTAAATAAGGACAGTTAGGCACACGTCAGACCCGACGCCAGTGAAGAAACAATGTTGAAACGTTCGACTACACGTAACAATAGAAATTGGGAACATCGTTGACAGGACGAACTCTGCTCCGATTTACAACACCAAAACAAACCAGACAAAAGACAGAGCCCGGTAGCCCGCCTACGCAGAAGTTAGACGGAACACATGCTGTGGGGTTAAGTTGTAACGCGCATACATATTAATGAGATACTCAATAACAAAGGGTGCAGAGAGGTTTTGACGAATATGAAGACAATGGGACGGGTATTCAATGAATACGAGATACGTACTCGGCCCAGCGTGAAAACAAACCAAGATGACAAGTCAGATTTACAACTAGAAATCGTGGGACCAGTCCAGGGATGACGTCCAACGAAGAGTTGGTAATTGACGGGAAAAAACGAAGGGTGACCAATGGACCAAACACTGCAGATTGTTAACAAAGGCAATAACAGAGAGCCTCGACAACAAGGAAACAAATGATTGATGGACAGGCAGGCAATTGCTCCACTTTCCGAGAAACAACGCAACGTTCGTCGCTGGGGTACTCCGGGGGATGACCAACGACCAACCAGAATTTGGCATCTTCCAAAGGAACTGGTGGACAGAGTAGTGACGACTTGGACGACGAATCAGGACACCGATGACCGTAGATCTGCAAGGTGGAAGGAAATCCTGAACCTATCAACAACGGCCATAGGCGTGGACGTTAGAAAATTGCATTCTGGTAGAGGGTGCTTGATAAAAACTGTTTACAAGGACGCGGAGCTCTGTAGTAGTAATAGTAAGAGTAATAGTTGTAATAGTTTACTCGGTAGTTTTACTCGTTTCTTACTCCGACTTACTCAAATTTTAAATCAGTTAGTCAGTCTGTGACGCAGTTATAACCAAGTCTCGGTCTTAGTCGAACTTAGACATTTTCAATTCAATCTCAGTTTTACAAAACGTTGTGTTCGATAGATCATCCAAGTTACCGAACTTACCGCAGTAACACGCAGTGCGAATGTACATAAACATCGTTAAAATGTCAAGTGTATACGAGAAACTTTAGAATACGTTCGGCTACGAGTGAATTAACATTTCGACAGTAGAACATCGTGCGACAATTTTAGACATTATGAAACATTATCCAATCATAATCATTCTAATTTTGAGCACATGAACTAAGTGGATTAGAACACTAATGCATACATAGCGTGCATCACGTCCAAGGTAGACAAAAGTATCTAGCTACCTGAATCACGCTTACAGTAAACACTTAAGCAAACTACACCAATAATAATGATTGCACTTTACTACATAAAACTGTAAAGACACTTATTCCAAGCGGATAACTCCAACATCACACTACACAGAACGCGAGTGGGGATTATCGCGAGTTAAAGTGTCAGTGTGCATCCATCAACAGCAACAACCACGTACATGGAACCATCAATGGATAGGATACCACACCGATGGAATTGTGGATATGCTTTTCCGAGTTAAGTCCTTGTGTTCTTAATACTAGTTAATACTTACTACTGCACTGTCTCTTTTCAAAGAGCTACACCCGAGAAAATCTTTATAAATCGTAAAAATAATAATAATAATGTTAAATAGTAAAGTCACTCATCTGAGGGCATTAATGAACGCATTTAGCTTAGGATGAAGTATATTTGATTGTTTATTGTTTGTGCATATTTATATCATTGTGTGTTATATTTTATAGCATTGTATGTCTTGTTTTTCAGGGAACAACGAAATGAATATTATTATGATTTATGTTATTACGCGTTTTGTTTGAATGTATTTACAGGACATAATTTCATTTGTATATCAAGAATTTATCTATTCAATAATGTGTAATAAATAAGTATTTATTGCGTTATGTATATCTTGCGTTCATTATTGCAATCAACCTCAAATAATTAATTTGTCATGTTTCAATAAATTCTGTCTTATTGCTTATAACGATAATTAAGAGTCTCATTAATTATGCTAATTAACGGTGAACATACTCAATCACCCAGTAAATTGTCAGAATAATATATTTGCGTAATTATATTGATTTGATAAATATTCAACTTAATTGAATAATTTAATAAGTTACATAAATTAGCATAATTGCACTAAATGTAAATGGCTCCCAAAGAACGTGGGGCACAACAAATATAAATTACATTTCAATTTATTAAATGTAAATGGCGCCCATCGCATGGCAAAAGAGAGCAGGCAGTAGTTAGACTAAGTAAAGTAATATATTAGAATCAGGTTTGTAGTGTACGGTTAGCTTGACTGGATGTTTACACGAAGTAAAGCTAAAATGGCCAGTAGTTCAGACAGTATGAGCTTCGAAATCAACAACCAATTAGGTATACCCGATAACGGAGAGGAGAACTCGACGGTCGAGCCGAACATGACGGAAGACACGTCAGACGTCAGAGCGCGGGGACAGGAGTCCCAACAACCACGAGAAGAAGTCACATTACAGTCGTTAATGGACTTCATGCGCGAACATTATGCTGAAAATCTTAGGGCAATAATGAGAAATTCGACCAGCAGAAGGAAGAAACCAATGGAAGTCTCAAAGTAATTAATGAGGTATTCGAGAAGCAGGTGGAAGAAATTAATGGAAGTCTCAAAGTAATGAAGGCAAATTTAAAGGAAATAAGAAGAGAGCAGAGTGAAAACAATAAATTGCTTAACGAAAAACTAGATAGTAATCAGGAAGAAGTTAAACAACATATGAACGAGCAGTTCACGCTGTTGCGCACAGAAATACGTGAATATAGGAGTACCTGGAACGCGGACAGAAGCGAGGTCCAGCAGAAACAGGAAGAAGACGGGAATAAGAATTACGAAGATGTACGGAAAGTACAAGATACTGATAACACTGTTGATTTCACAGATGTGTCCGTTACTAAGAAATTATCAACTGTGGGATCTAACGTAAGTGTCAGTAGCAACCCGAGAAACAAACGGGTCAAGAAGAGAAATGACTTTGTTTCTTTGTATCTTACGATGTCGGAAGATGATTATCCTAACATGGATAGAGATAATAAAGGTTTAATACCATCTAGTAGAATGCGCAAAAGGCACAAACTAAGCAACACAAGGATAGATGCTACATCAGTGAAACCAACGATGAAGTATCCAGCTTGTGGAACAGACATACATCGACTAAGTAGTCGAGCTGCATCAGTAAAAAGCATGAAAAGAAAGTTCAATATTAAAACGAACACTGCATGTTATGAAACAGACCGCAAATTTAAGCAAGCCATGGATGATGTGAAGCGGAAAGACCTACCAGATCCGTATGCATACTCGTCCTGGACAAGGAATGTTATGAGAAAGAGGAAAAGAATGAAATTTACTGGACGACTCAAGAATATTTTAAAAAGTGGTAACAGTACGGAGAGAAGAGTTCAAGCGGTCGAGGTAAGATTTCTTAGGAATCTAGAAAACAAGATATTATTACGTGAACACACGGATAGAAAAGTGAAAGTCAAGGAACGTAATTGTAAGCAGGTCTGGAAGAGGCGGCGTAAGGAATTCAACGCGTACATGCCTAGGGAAAGTTGTCGGAAAGGACGGTGTGACATATCTTTTACCCACCCTCAGAGAGCGAGAAAGAGACACGTCGTAAATCTTGGAGGTGTTAAGTACAGGACGCACTGTGCCAGCGTAACAGGGACGAGCGACCGACCGTGGGGTAAATGTGTGACAAAAGACACAAGGTCAGTACCCTTATGTTTACCAACAATAATGCGTAGTAACGGCACTAAATCAACAAGACATACAACTATGTCTCCACAAATAGAAATTTAAGAATAAATAAATGAAACGTGTTAAGAAGACGATTTTAAGAATGCCTGAAAATTTAATAATTAAGTTAGATAATATTGAGTAAAATACGTTAAGTAAAGATTGGTTGTGTGAGAATACATTAACCGAAGAAAATAAATAGATATGAATATAAATGAATGAAATTAAAATGAGGCCACGTACGAGCTCGTGGAATGCGACAGCGATAAAATACGAGGAAAATTCAACGTGCGGCAGATTAAGGCGTATTATGAGCCGGCGAAAGAGGTACGAGTTATGCAAGAAGATAAGAATAACACCGACGGCTAGATGGCTAAAGGGGGGAAACACACGAATCAGGTAGTTGTTCCGCGGGGCCTGTCCAGCTAGCCAACGAATAATGTAAATTTTGCTATACTATGTATAATTTAAGCTTCAATGTGAATTTTGCTTGTGTGATCACGATGTATTCTTTAATTTACAACGCCAATTAGGTATCTAATCATTGATGTACATAAAATAACTTGATAACATGTACCGTGTATAAAAGGGACATTTATGGTACAGGACATTAAATAATTGTGAAGCAATAAATTAATAAAGATAGTGAATGGAGTAAGTAGTGTATAATTAATAATTTAAATATGAGATAATCATTTTGAAACCTTAGGAACAAGTAACAAGGTACATATCATGAGGTAGGATGAAGCCTTAGTTGTTTATTGGTTATGCATATTTCCTTAATTAGTGTAATCAATTATAATAGGTGTCGCAAGTTAATCTCATGTATGTATTTGTTTATTTAGCGATTATAGTTGTAGGACACTAGAAGTGAATTAAAAATATTGTTTGTTATTATGTGATTCATCAATATACGATTAATTGATTTTATTGCTAGCGGATCATCAGCTAATTTATCATGTTGTATATGTATAACGTAAGAATGTAGCGTAAGAAACGAAACAAGCTGTCTAATGATTAGACGTAGGTATTTTATTACAATTACTAACATGAGATAATATTGTACAATCAACATATAGACGGATAGTATGTAAAAAATGCGTTCATTTCCACTCAGATGTGCGGCAATAAATTCATGTAATCATATAAGACCAAAAGATATGGAATGACTATCAGTTGCACCATATGAGAGAAAATAGGTCATCCAACCATGACCAGTCCAAGGCAGACGTCCACGACTGGGACAGAGCGCAGAAATTGGATCAGATGTCTCCTGTTGACCCAACATCCAATCCAATTTGGGGACAATATAGTGGTCAAAATTTATAATTTTGTGATCAAGAGATACGCTCACACACACTCGAGTTAACAACCCAGGCCAATGTCGTAAATAAGGACAGTTAGGCACACGTCAGACCCGACGCCAGTGAAGAAACAATGTTGAAACGTTCGACTACACGTAACAATAGAAATTGGGAACATCGTTGACAGGACGAACTCTGCTCCGATTTACAACACCAAAACAAACCAGACAAAAGACAGAGCCCGGTAGCCCGCCTACGCAGAAGTTAGACGGAACACATGCTGTGGGGTTAAGTTGTAACGCGCATACGTATTAATGAGATACTCAATAACAAAGGGTGCAGAGAGGTTTTGACGAATATGTAGACAATGGGACGGGTATTCAATGAATACGAGATACGTACTCGGCCCAGCGTGAAAACAAACCAAGATGACAAGTCAGATTTACAACTAGAAATCGTGGGACCAGTCCAGGGATGACGTCCAACGAAGAGTTGGTAATTGACGGGAAAAAACGAAGGGTGACCAATGGACCAAACACTGCAGATTGTTAACAAAGGCAATAACAGAGAGCCTCGACAACAAGGAAACAAATGATTGATGGACAGGCAGGCAATTGCTCCACTTTCCGAGAAACAACGCAACGTTCGTCGCTGGGGTACTCCGGGGGATGACCAACGACCAACCAGAATTTGGCATCTTCCAAAGGAACTGGTGGACAGAGTAGTGACGACTTGGACGACGAATCAGGACACCGATGACCGTAGATCTGCAAGGTGGAAGGAAATCCTGAACCTATCAACAACGGCCATAGGCGTGGACGTTAGAAAATTGCATTCTGGTAGAGGGTGCTTGATAAAAACTGTTTACAAGGACGCGGAGCTCAGTAGTAGTAATAGTAAGAGTAATAGTTGTAATAGTTTACTCGGTAGTTTTACTCGTTTCTTACTCCGACTTACTCAAATTTTAAATCAGTTAGTCAGTCTGTGACGCAGTTATAACCAAGTCTCGGTCTTAGTCGAACTTAGACATTTTCAATTCAATCTCAGTTTTACAAAACGTTGTGTTCGATAGATCATCCAAGTTACCGAACTTACCGCAGTAACACGCAGTGCGAATGTACATAAACATCGTTAAAATGTCAAGTGTATACGAGAAACTTTAGAATACGTTCGGCTACGAGTGAATTAACATTTCGACAGTAGAACATCGTGCGACAATTTTAGACATTATGAAACATTATCCAATCATAATCATTCTAATTTTGAGCACATGAACTAAGTGGATTAACACTCATGAACACTAATGCATACATAGCGTGCATCACGTCCAAGGTAGACAAAAGTATCTAGCTACCTGAATCACGCTTACAGTAAACACTTAAGCAAACTACACCAATAATAATGATTGCACTTTACTACATACAACTGTAAAGACACTTATTCCAAGCGGATAACTCCGACATCACACTACACAGAACGCGAGTGGGGATTATCGCGAGTTAAAGTGTCAGTGTGCATCCATCAACAGCAACAACCACGTACATGGAACCATCAATGGATAGGATACCACACCGATGGAATTGTGGATATGCTTTTCCGAGTTAAGTCCTTGTGTTCTTAATACTAGTTAATACTTACTACTGCACTGTCTCTTTTCAAAGAGCTACACCCGAGAAAATCTTTATAAATCGTAAAAATAATAATAATAATGTTAAATAGTAAAGTCACTCATCTGAGGGCATTAATGAACGCATTTAGCTTAGGATGAAGTATATTTGATTGTTTATTGTTTGTGCATATTTATATCATTGTGTGTTATATTTTATAGCATTGTATGTCTTGTTTTTCAGGGAACAACGAAATGAATATTATTATGATTTATGTTATTACGCGTTTTGTTTGAATGTATTTACAGGACATAATTTCATTTGTATATCAAGAATTTATCTATTCAATAATGTGTAATAAATAAGTATTTATTGCGTTATGTATATCTTGCGTTCATTATTGCAATCAACCTCAAATAATTAATTTGTCATGTTTCAATAAATTCTGTCTTATTGCTTATAACGATAATTAAGAGTCTCATTAATTATGCTAATTAACGGTGAACATACTCAATCACCCAGTAAATTGTCAGAATAATATATTTGCGTAATTATATTGATTTGATAAATATTCAACTTAATTGAATAATTTAATAAGTTACATAAATTAGCATAATTGCACTAAATGTAAATGGCTCCCAAAGAACGTGGGGCACAACAAATATAAATTACATTTCAATTTATTAAATGTAAATGGCGCCCATCGCATGGCAAAAGAGAGCAGGCAGTAGTTAGACTAAGTAAAGTAATATATTAGAATCAGGTTTGTAGTGTACGGTTAGCTTGACTGGATGTTTACACGAAGTAAAGCTAAAATGGCCAGTAGTTCAGACAGTATGAGCTTCGAAATCAACAACCAATTAGGTATACCCGATAACGGAGAGGAGAACTCGACGGTCGAGCCGAACATGACGGAAGACACGTCAGACGTCAGAGCGCGGGGACAGGAGTCCCAACAACCACGAGAAGAAGTCACATTACAGTCGTTAATGGACTTCATGCGCGAACATTATGCTGAAAATCTTAGGGCAATAATGAGAAATTCGACCAGCAGAGGGAAGAAACCAATGGAAGTCTCAAAGTAATTAATGAGGTATTCGAGAAGCAGGTGGAAGAAATTAATGGAAGTCTCAAAGTAATGAAGGCAAATTTAAAGGAAATAAGAAGAGAGCAGAGTGAAAACAATAAATTGCTTAACGAAAAACTAGATAGTAATCAGGAAGAAGTTAAACAACATATGAACGAGCAGTTCACGCTGTTGCGCACAGAAATACGTGAATATAGGAGTACCTGGAACGCGGACAGAAGCGAGGTCCAGCAGAAACAGGAAGAAGACGGGAATAAGAATTACGAAGATGTACGGAAAGTACAAGATACTGATAACACTGTTGATTTCACAGATGTGTCCGTTACTAAGAAATTATCAACTGTGGGATCTAACGTAAGTGTCAGTAGCAACCCTAGAAACAAACGGGTCAAGAAGAGAAATGACTTTGTTTCTTTGTATCTGACGATGTCGGAAGATGATTATCCTAACATGGATAGAGATAATAAAGGTTTAATACCATCTAGTAGAATGCGCAAAAGGCACAAACTAAGCAACACAAGGATAGATGCTACATCAGTGAAACCAACGATGAAGTATCCAGCTTGTGGAACAGACATACATCGACTAAGTAGTCGAGCTGCATCAGTAAAAAGCATGAAAAGAAAGTTCAATATTAAAACGAACACTGCATGTTATGAAACAGACCGCAAATTTAAGCAAGCCATGGATGATGTGAAGCGGAAAGACCTACCAGATCCGTATGCATACTCGTCCTGGACAAGGAATGTTATGAGAAAGAGGAAAAGAATGAAATTTACTGGACGACTCAAGAATATTTTAAAAAGTGGTAACAGTACGGAGAGAAGAGTTCAAGCGGTCGAGGTAAGATTTCTTAGGAATCTAGAAAACAAGATATTATTACGTGAACACACGGATAGAAAAGTGAAAGTCAAGGAACGTAATTGTAAGCAGGTCTGGAAGAGGCGGCGTAAGGAATTCAACGCGTACATGCCTAGGGAAAGTTGTCGGAAAGGACGGTGTGACATATCTTTTACCCACCCTCAGAGAGCGAGAAAGAGACACGTCGTAAATCTTGGAGGTGTTAAGTACAGGACGCACTGTGCCAGCGTAACAGGGACGAGCGACCGACCGTGGGGTAAATGTGTGACAAAAGACACAAGGTCAGTACCCTTATGTTTACCAACAATAATGCGTAGTAACGGCACTAAATCAACAAGACATACAACTATGTCTCCACAAATAGAAATTTAAGAATAAATAAATGAAACGTGTTAAGAAGACGATTTTAAGAATGCCTGAAAATTTAATAATTAAGTTAGATAATATTGAGTAAAATACGTTAAGTAAAGATTGGTTGTGTGAGAATACATTAACCGAAGAAAATAAATAGATATGAATATAAATGAATGAAATTAAAATGAGGCCACGTACGAGCTCGTGGAATGCGACAGCGATAAAATACGAGGAAAATTCAACGTGCGGCAGATTAAGGCGTATTATGAGCCGGCGAAAGAGGTACGAGTTATGCAAGAAGATAAGAATAACACCGACGGCTAGATGGCTAAAGGGGGGAAACACACGAATCAGGTAGTTGTTCCGCGGGGCCTGTCCAGCTAGCCAACGAATAATGTAAATTTTGCTATACTATGTATAATTTAAGCTTCAATGTGAATTTTGCTTGTGTGATCACGATGTATTCTTTAATTTACAACGCCAATTAGGTATCTAATCATTGATGTACATAAAATAACTTGATAACATGTACCGTGTATAAAAGGGACATTTATGGTACAGGACATTAAATAATTGTGAAGCAATAAATTAATAAAGATAGTGAATGGAGTAAGTAGTGTATAATTAATAATTTAAATATGAGATAATCATTTTGAAACCTTAGGAACAAGTAACAAGGTACATATCATGAGGTAGGATGAAGCCTTAGTTGTTTATTGGTTATGCATATTTCCTTAATTAGTGTAATCAATTATAATATGTGTCGCAAGTTAATCTCATGTATGTATTTGTTTATTTAGCGATTATAGTTGTAGGACACTAGAAGTGAATTAAAAATATTGTTTGTTATTATGTGATTCATCAATATACGATTAATTGATTTTATTGCTAGCGGATCATCAGCTAATTTATCATGTTGTATATGTATAACGTAAGAATGTAGCGTAAGAAACGAAACAAGCTGTCTAATGATTAGACGTAGGTATTTTATTACAATTACTAACATGAGATAATATTGTACAATCAACATATAGACGGATAGTATGTAAAAAATGCGTTCATTTCCACTCAGATGTGCGGCAATAAATTCATGTAATCATATAAGACCAAAAGATATGGAATGACTATCAGTTGCACCATATGAGAGAAAATAGGTCATCCAACCATGACCAGTCCAAGGCAGACGTCCACGACTGGGACAGAGCGCAGAAATTGGATCAGATGTCTCCTGTTGACCCAACATCCAATCCAATTTGGGGACAATATAGTGGTCAAAATTTATAATTTTGTGATCAAGAGATACGCTCACACACACTCGAGTTAACAACCCAGGCCAATGTCGTAAATAAGGACAGTTAGGCACACGTCAGACCCGACGCCAGTGAAGAAACAATGTTGAAACGTTCGACTACACGTAACAATAGAAATTGGGAACATCGTTGACAGGACGAACTCTGCTCCGATTTACAACACCAAAACAAACCAGACAAAAGACAGAGCCCGGTAGCCCGCCTACGCAGAAGTTAGACGGAACACATGCTGTGGGGTTAAGTTGTAACGCGCATACGTATTAATGAGATACTCAATAACAAAGGGTGCAGAGAGGTTTTGACGAATATGTAGACAATGGGACGGGTATTCAATGAATACGAGATACGTACTCGGCCCAGCGTGAAAACAAACCAAGATGACAAGTCAGATTTACAACTAGAAATCGTGGGACCAGTCCAGGGATGACGTCCAACGAAGAGTTGGTAATTGACGGGAAAAAACGAAGGGTGACCAATGGACCAAACACTGCAGATTGTTAACAAAGGCAATAACAGAGAGCCTCGACAACAAGGAAACAAATGATTGATGGACAGGCAGGCAATTGCTCCACTTTCCGAGAAACAACGCAACGTTCGTCGCTGGGGTACTCCGGGGGATGACCAACGACCAACCAGAATTTGGCATCTTCCAAAGGAACTGGTGGACAGAGTGGTGACGACTTGGACGACGAATCAGGACACCGATGACCGTAGATCTGCAAGGTGGAAGGAAATCCTGAACCTATCAACAACGGCCATAGGCGTGGACGTTAGAAAATTGCATTCTGGTAGAGGGTGCTTGATAAAAACTGTTTACAAGGACGCGGAGCTCAGTAGTAGTAATAGTAAGAGTAATAGTTGTAATAGTTTACTCGGTAGTTTTACTCGTTTCTTACTCCGACTTACTCAAATTTTAAATCAGTTAGTCAGTCTGTGACGCAGTTATAACCAAGTCTCGGTCTTAGTCGAACTTAGACATTTTCAATTCAATCTCAGTTTTACAAAACGTTGTGTTCGATAGATCATCCAAGTTACCGAACTTACCGCAGTAACACGCAGTGCGAATGTACATAAACATCGTTAAAATGTCAAGTGTATACGAGAAACTTTAGAATACGTTCGGCTACGAGTGAATTAACATTTCGACAGTAGAACATCGTGCGACAATTTTAGACATTATGAAACATTATCCAATCATAATCATTCTAATTTTGAGCACATGAACTAAGTGGATTAACACTCATGAACACTAATGCATACATAGCGTGCATCACGTCCAAGGTAGACAAAAGTATCTAGCTACCTGAATCACGCTTACAGTAAACACTTAAGCAAACTACACCAATAATAATGATTGCACTTTACTACATAAAACTGTAAAGACACTTATTCCAAGCGGATAACTCCGACATCACACTACACAGAACGCGAGTGGGGATTATCGCGAGTTAAAGTGTCAGTGTGCATCCATCAACAGCAACAACCACGTACATGGAACCATCAATGGATAGGATACCACACCGATGGAATTGTGGATATGCTTTTCCGAGTTAAGTCCTTGTGTTCTTAATACTAGTTAATACTTACTACTGCACTGTCTCTTTTCAAAGAGCTACACCCGAGAAAATCTTTATAAATCGTAAAAATAATAATAATAATGTTAAATAGTAAAGTCACTCATCTGAGGGCATTAATGAACGCATTTAGCTTAGGATGAAGTATATTTGATTGTTTATTGTTTGTGCATATTTATATCATTGTGTGTTATATTTTATAGCATTGTATGTCTTGTTTTTCAGGGAACAACGAAATGAATATTATTATGATTTATGTTATTACGCGTTTTGTTTGAATGTATTTACAGGACATAATTTCATTTGTATATCAAGAATTTATCTATTCAATAATGTGTAATAAATAAGTATTTATTGCGTTATGTATATCTTGCGTTCATTATTGCAATCAACCTCAAATAATTAATTTGTCATGTTTCAATAAATTCTGTCTTATTGCTTATAACGATAATTAAGAGTCTCATTAATTATGCTAATTAACGGTGAACATACTCAATCACCCAGTAAATTGTCAGAATAATATATTTGCGTAATTATATTGATTTGATAAATATTCAACTTAATTGAATAATTTAATAAGTTACATAAATTAGCATAATTGCACTAAATGTAAATGGCTCCCAAAGAACGTGGGGCACAACAAATATAAATTACATTTCAATTTATTAAATGTAAATGGCGCCCATCGCATGGCAAAAGAGAGCAGGCAGTAGTTAGACTAAGTAAAGTAATATATTAGAATCAGGTTTGTAGTGTACGGTTAGCTTGACTGGATGTTTACACGAAGTAAAGCTAAAATGGCCAGTAGTTCAGACAGTATGAGCTTCGAAATCAACAACCAATTAGGTATACCCGATAACGGAGAGGAGAACTCGACGGTCGAGCCGAACATGACGGAAGACACGTCAGACGTCAGAGCGCGGGGACAGGAGTCCCAACAACCACGAGAAGAAGTCACATTACAGTCGTTAATGGACTTCATGCGCGAACATTATGCTGAAAATCTTAGGGCAATAATGAGAAATTCGACCAGCAGAAGGAAGAAACCAATGGAAGTCTCAAAGTAACTAATGAGGTATTCGAGAAGCAGGTGGAAGAAATTAATGGAAGTCTCAAAGTAATGAAGGCAAATTTAAAGGAAATAAGAAGAGAGCAGAGTGAAAACAATAAATTGCTTAACGAAAAACTAGATAGTAATCAGGAAGAAGTTAAACAACATATGAACGAGCAGTTCACGCTGTTGCGCACAGAAATACGTGAATATAGGAGTACCTGGAACGCGGACAGAAGCGAGGTCCAGCAGAAACAGGAAGAAGACGGGAATAAGAATTACGAAGATGTACGGAAAGTACAAGATACTGATAACACTGTTGATTTCACAGATGTGTCCGTTACTAAGAAATTATCAACTGTGGGATCTAACGTAAGTGTCAGTAGCAACCCGAGAAACAAACGGGTCAAGAAGAGAAATGACTTTGTTTCTTTGTATCTGACGATGTCGGAAGATGATTATCCTAACATGGATAGAGATAATAAAGGTTTAATACCATCTAGTAGAATGCGCAAAAGGCACAAACTAAGCAACACAAGGATAGATGCTACATCAGTGAAACCAACGATGAAGTATCCAGCTTGTGGAACAGACATACATCGACTAAGTAGTCGAGCTGCATCAGTAAAAAGCATGAAAAGAAAGTTCAATATTAAAACGAACACTGCATGTTATGAAACTGAACGCAAATTTAAGCAAGCCATGGATGATGTGAAGCGGAAAGACCTACCAGATCCGTATGCATACTCGTCCTGGACAAGGAATGTTATGAGAAAGAGGAAAAGAATGAAATTTACTGGACGACTCAAGAATATTTTAAAAAGTGGTAACAGTACGGAGAGAAGAGTTCAAGCGGTCGAGGTAAGATTTCTTAGGAATCTAGAAAACAAGATATTATTACGTGAACACACGGATAGAAAAGTGAAAGTCAAGGAACGTAATTGTAAGCAGGTCTGGAAGAGGCGGCGTAAGGAATTCAACGCGTACATGCCTAGGGAAAGTTGTCGGAAAGGACGGTGTGACATATCTTTTACCCACCCTCAGAGAGCGAGAAAGAGACACGTCGTAAATCTTGGAGGTGTTAAGTACAGGACGCACTGTGCCAGCGTAACAGGGACGAGCGACCGACCGTGGGGTAAATGTGTGACAAAAGACACAAGGTCAGTACCCTTATGTTTACCAACAATAATGCGTAGTAACGGCACTAAATCAACAAGACATACAACTATGTCTCAACAAATAGAAATTTAAGAATAAATAAATGAAACGTGTTAAGAAGACGATTTTAAGAATGCCTGAAAATTTAATAATTAAGTTAGATAATATTGAGTAAAATACGTTAAGTAAAGATTGGTTGTGTGAGAATACATTAACCGAAGAAAATAAATAGATATGAATATAAATGAATGAAATTAAAATGAGGCCACGTACGAGCTCGTGGAATGCGACAGCGATAAAATACGAGGAAAATTCAACGTGCGGCAGATTAAGGCGTATTATGAGCCGGCGAAAGAGGTACGAGTTATGCAAGAAGATAAGAATAACACCGACGGCTAGATGGCTAAAGGGGGGAAACACACGAATCAGGTAGTTGTTCCGCGGGGCCTGTCCAGCTAGCCAACGAATAATGTAAATTTTGCTATACTATGTATAATTTAAGCTTCAATGTGAATTTTGCTTGTGTGATCACGATGTATTCTTTAATTTACAACGCCAATTAGGTATCTAATCATTGATGTACATAAAATAACTTGATAACATGTACCGTGTATAAAAGGGACATTTATGGTACAGGACATTAAATAATTGTGAAGCAATAAATTAATAAAGATAGTGAATGGAGTAAGTAGTGTATAATTAATAATTTAAATATGAGATAATCATTTTGAAACCTTAGGAACAAGTAACAAGGTACATATCATGAGGTAGGATGAAGCCTTAGTTGTTTATTGGTTATGCATATTTCCTTAATTAGTGTAATCAATTATAATATGTGTCGCAAGTTAATCTCATGTATGTATTTGTTTATTTAGCGATTATAGTTGTAGGACACTAGAAGTGAATTAAAAATATTGTTTGTTATTATGTGATTCATCAATATACGATTAATTGATTTTATTGCTAGCGGATCATCAGCTAATTTATCATGTTGTATATGTATAACGTAAGAATGTAGCGTAAGAAACGAAACAAGCTGTCTAATGATTAGACGTAGGTATTTTATTACAATTACTAACATGAGATAATATTGTACAATCAACATATAGACGGATAGTATGTAAAAAATGCGTTCATTTCCACTCAGATGTGCGGCAATAAATTCATGTAATCATATAAGACCAAAAGATATGGAATGACTATCAGTTGCACCATATGAGAGAAAATAGGTCATCCAACCATGACCAGTCCAAGGCAGACGTCCACGACTGGGACAGAGCGCAGAAATTGGATCAGATGTCTCCTGTTGACCCAACATCCAATCCAATTTGGGGACAATATAGTGGTCAAAATTTATAATTTTGTGATCAAGAGATACGCTCACACACACTCGAGTTAACAACCCAGGCCAATGTCGTAAATAAGGACAGTTAGGCACACGTCAGACCCGACGCCAGTGAAGAAACAATGTTGAAACGTTCGACTACACGTAACAATAGAAATTGGGAACATCGTTGACAGGACGAACTCTGCTCCGATTTACAACACCAAAACAAACCAGACAAAAGACAGAGCCCGGTAGCCCGCCTACGCAGAAGTTAGACGGAACACATGCTGTGGGGTTAAGTTGTAACGCGCATACGTATTAATGAGATACTCAATAACAAAGGGTGCAGAGAGGTTTTGACGAATATGTAGACAATGGGACGGGTATTCAATGAATACGAGATACGTACTCGGCCCAGCGTGAAAACAAACCAAGATGACAAGTCAGATTTACAACTAGAAATCGTGGGACCAGTCCAGGGATGACGTCCAACGAAGAGTTGGTAATTGACGGGAAAAAACGAAGGGTGACCAATGGACCAAACACTGCAGATTGTTAACAAAGGCAATAACAGAGAGCCTCGACAACAAGGAAACAAATGATTGATGGACAGGCAGGCAATTGCTCCACTTTCCGAGAAACAACGCAACGTTCGTCGCTGGGGTACTCCGGGGGATGACCAACGACCAACCAGAATTTGGCATCTTCCAAAGGAACTGGTGGACAGAGTGGTGACGACTTGGACGACGAATCAGGACACCGATGACCGTAGATCTGCAAGGTGGAAGGAAATCCTGAACCTATCAACAACGGCCATAGGCGTGGACGTTAGAAAATTGCATTCTGGTAGAGGGTGCTTGATAAAAACTGTTTACAAGGACGCGGAGCTCAGTAGTAGTAATAGTAAGAGTAATAGTTGTAATAGTTTACTCGGTAGTTTTACTCGTTTCTTACTCCGACTTACTCAAATTTTAAATCAGTTAGTCAGTCTGTGACGCAGTTATAACCAAGTCTCGGTCTTAGTCGAACTTAGACATTTTCAATTCAATCTCAGTTTTACAAAACGTTGTGTTCGATAGATCATCCAAGTTACCGAACTTACCGCAGTAACACGCAGTGCGAATGTACATAAACATCGTTAAAATGTCAAGTGTATACGAGAAACTTTAGAATACGTTCGGCTACGAGTGAATTAACATTTCGACAGTAGAACATCGTGCGACAATTTTAGACATTATGAAACATTATCCAATCATAATCATTCTAATTTTGAGCACATGAACTAAGTGGATTAACACTCATGAACACTAATGCATACATAGCGTGCATCACGTCCAAGGTAGACAAAAGTATCTAGCTACCTGAATCACGCTTACAGTAAACACTTAAGCAAACTACATCACACGCTAACAGTAAACACTTAAGCAAACTACACCAATAATAATGATTGCACTTTTACTACATAAAACTGTAAAGACACTTATTCCAAGCGGATAACTCCGACATCACACTACACAGAACGCGAGTGGGGATTATCGCGAGTTAAAGTGTCAGTGTGCATCCATCAACAGCAACAACCACGTACATGGAACCATCAATGGATAGGATACCACACCGATGGAATTGTGGATATGCTTTTCCGAGTTAAGTCCTTGTGTTCTTAATACTAGTTAATACTTACTACTGCACTGTCTCTTTTCAAAGAGCTACACCCGAGAAAATCTTTATAAATCGTAAAAATAATAATAATAATGTTAAATAGTAAAGTCCACTCATCTGAGGGCATTAATGAACGCATTTAGCTTAGGATGAAGTATATTTGATTGTTTATTGTTTGTGCATATTTATATCATTGTGTGTTATATTTTATAGCATTGTATGTCTTGTTTTTCAGGGAACAACGAA
>JAWRYS010001739.1:0-44104 GCA_034769895.1 Magicicada septendecula
CTCGAGGTGAGATTTCTTAGGAATCTAGAAAACAAAATATTAGTACGTGAACACACGGATAGAAAAGTGAAAGTCACAGAACGTAATTGTAAGAGAATTTGGAAGAAGAGGCATAAGCAGTTCAACGCGTGCACGCCCGAGAAAGGTTGTCAGAAGGGACGGTGTGACACATTTTTCACTCACTTTCATAGAAAGAGACAGAGAAAGGTCATAAATCTTGGAAGTGTGAAGTGTAGGACGCTTTTTACCAGCGTTGCAGAGAGAAGTGACCAGCTGTGGGTAAGTGTGTGACGAAGCCAACAAGGTCAATGCCCATACTGTTTACAAACAGAAATGCATGCGAGGTAACGGCACTAGGTCGACAAGACATACAACTATGTCTCCACAAATAAGAATTTAAGAGTGAATGAATGAAATGTAGTAAGGAAGATTATTTTAAGAATGTCTGAAAATTTAATAATTAAATTAGATAATATTGAGTAAAATACATTAAACTATATTAATTGTGTGAAAATACATTAACCGAGGAAAATAAATAGATATGAATATTGATGAACGAGATTAAAATGAGACGTACCAGTTGGAAGATAAGAAGTTACAACAGATAATGAAGGATTTGACGACGGATAGTAAAAATGAGTTATGTAAGTTTTATAAGTGTATTAATGATAAACTGTATAGAAATGGTCTAAATTCATAAATACTATAGAATGTTGCATTAACGAAGTCTACCATGAGACAATAGAAGTTACGCCGTATGAAGCACACCACGGAAGAAAGCCAAATCGCGTGTGGGAGAAATTCATAAAGGGAAACTGCAAAACGAAAGAAGAGACAGTGGATAGCCACCAGACATTCGTAAGGATCAAACAAAAACGAGAGCGACACGCAAAACGTGTAAACGAAGCAAGCAAAGTGACAAAATTTCTAATAGGAGACTTGGTATTAGTACGAACACATTACCAATCCGATGCGATACAAAGGAGAATCGAAAAGTTTTGTGAATTGTACACAGGACCTTTTAGGATTAAAGATGTTGTAGGCGAATCTACGTATGTATTGGTTGATAGCTGCGACGAAAATAAAACACGCGGTAAGTCAATGTAAGATTATTGAAACCGTATTATGTAAGGGAAGAGTAACTATGGCGAAACACGGCATTAGCATACATGCGAAGTGAAAGCGTTTGTTGAGAAGCGAATAAGTAAGGAGTAAGGTTGAAAATCGTGTGAGGTAATAAATAAACAGAGAGGGAGGTGTGAAGTGACAAAAACTCAGCTGGCGAGGGTCGACAGTAACAACGGAGACTAACTTGAGGTTGATGTCAACAGGTAGATTTGTAGTCAGTAAGAATACTCGTCATGTGAGACATTGTTCTAGTAGGACTATATGTACTTCATTATTAGACAGCAAGAAGAGAAATGAGCTAAGCGTCAGAATGACAGGAGAATGACCGACCTGGATGAAAAGGAATAACGGTAGTAAGCGCGATGCAATCTACTAATTAATTCATTCAGAGTTGAGGTGAAATTTTGAACTTGTAATAAATTTAAAATGTCTGATTTTGTGTATTGTATAAATTGTAAATTAATTAACAGATATGTTTGTTATACCATTGTAATAAAAAAAATTAAAAGGTAAGATTTGAAGGACAGATATAAGCAACTGAGTTGCGTAACAGAATTAAAATAACAGCAATAAATTGTTAAGATTAAATATTGTACTTAAGATTATATTCTAAGCATAGAAAGAGTGGATATAAAGTAAGTTAGTTTGAATTGTAGAATTATACAAATTCGATTTAATTTGTTGTACATAATTATAACGTGTGTTTAACAAAATTAAGATTCAAAGTACCAGAGGGTAGGAATTACGATGAATATTTGTAAGCCAAGTATATGATGTCTTAAAAAATTAATCGTGAATTATTTTGAAAGTAATAATATAAATTTTAGAAGTGTTCATAAGCAATAAATTACTACCAGTGTTTATGTAATTTATATTGTATACGCAAGTAAGAGGTAACTTGTAGACAAAATAATTACAATTTGTTTCTGTAATGTATATGTATAGACAGATCTATGAACGCACTAAAGTGTATATTCATTCCACAATTATGGAAATATTCTTTGTAAATGGATTCGTATTTAGATTTGATAAGCAATACATTAAACACTCAGGTGAAAAAAAAGGGGAAACGGTCAGAATGACAGTAGGTCAGGAGGAAGGAAGATATGGGTCAACTATACTCGTTCCAATGGGAGATGGTCAACGCACTTGGTGATTGTACGCGAGTAAGGGCGAAAATATGACTCTGTCGTTTCGTTGGATCTGCACGACATAATCATATTTGGGGACACTGTAATGTGATTATTATTTCGAGATTTTTTTTTGAATTTTTGGGTATTGCGAGAGAAGTACACCAGCAATTAGAGCCCGTCAAAAGTGACACATGTTAGCTTTGTTCGAGGGTGGGCGGCGAAAAGGAACAAACCTTTCCTTTCCGTGAAGACGTCATAAAAACCATTTACGAACAATGAGCTGTACGTCACATGTTGCAACGAACTGGACCATGCGTGGGAACGCTTGACTCCACAATTAGAACAAAGGAAGACTACCCTTACATCTGTCCAGTAACGAGAAAAACACAAAGCCAACGGTGAGAGTATTGTTCAAAACCATGTGTGCGACTTCTAGTTAGACAATAGTTGAGGCACAGACAATGGGACAGGCGATTAGGTGACGCTTGTGGAGAGCACAGATGTTATGCCACCCGTAAGTCATCGAAGGAAGTCGTCAGCGTCTCAACAATAAGGGAATTCGACACGCTACACCAAAAGTAGCAGATGTGATTTCGAAACAAGGCCTTAACACTGATTCCAGGAACGGGGCAACAGACGTAAGACAGAAACTCGTCGAGTCCACGTGGACTACGTCAAACTCAAGTTGAGAAAGCCAACCAGCCAATGAGGAACGAGAATTCCGAAGGGAACTACTGAAGGGGATGGTTCTGGCAGGAGCCGGAGACCAGAGAGCAAATCTCGTGTAAGAACATCCCTCTCCAAACGGCACTGGGTGGAGAATTCGCGAGAAATACAGACTGGAGACGAGAGGACACAGGGAGGTCCATGGAATAAGCCTATCAGAAATGATTTGGTGGGAAGTTGGAGCGATCATCGGAGTCACAAGAGTGGGAATATCGAAAGAAATAAAAACTGTATACGCAAGGAGACGCGCTCTCAGTTTATTCAAATTTTTATCTCAGTACATTCGAATTTTTATCTCAGTTCATTCCAATTTTTAACTCAGTTTACTCAAATTTTAGATCAGTCTATTCGAATTGTATCTCAGTTTTATAATAGCTCAGTTTATAAAAACTTAGCGCAGTATTTCAGTTATCACGTATTTCTGTAGAGACGATAAAGACTTTGTTCCGACTAAATGGAAGTGCGTGAATAAGACTTAGAACGCCAAAACGGGACGGTAGTGTTCGCGATGAAGCGCGGATAACGATCTTTATAAATTCCATGTAATACACCGTCATAAAGGTACTAACATTTTGCAGTGACATTCTTGAACCATTACATAAAAGCAGTGATACTACACTGTTTCGTAGTTAAGTCAAGTAATAGCAGTGTGAATAATCGCCTAATGAACTTGAAAACAATCTAGGCGCCGCAAAAGAGTGAACGGGCAAGATGAAAAACTATTAGGTGCGTACGGTATCAAACTGTCAATCGCGTAAATAGACTCATGCGAATAAGCATAGTTGACCGATTCCAAGTGCAATGCCGCAACTTATATTGTGATAATCTCGAAAGCTCAAAGTGACTGTCGCGGAGTGCGGACCAGTGTTCTCGAACGATGTACATATAGAAATCGGGAGTGTCAATCACGAGTGCTATATGGGTTAACATCAACCATCAACGAAGGGACCCGCATGGATACACCATGGGAGCGATACATCACGGCAGAACGAGTAACGTACAAAAAAATTCTCTTATTATAATTATTAATTTACCAAATACCACTGACCTGACACTTAGGACCAAACCACCTGAGAAATTTTATAAATATGGGTCAGATAGATACGAATCCATAGGTAGGGATTATTATGTTATAGAATATTATACATGTATTCTCGTTAATATATATTTATTGTAACTATGTATGTGTTTTGATGTGTCTGTTGCAGGAACAGGATTTTAACTATGTATATGTTTAATATGTGTATTATTAGTATATAATTATTTCAAGCATAGAAATGTTTGTGTTTTGACATAAAACTACTTAATACAAATTATGAGCACGGTGGATTAGTAGCTAGTAACATCATTACGTACGAAGAAGTGCCTATATTTGATTGTTCACTTAATTATTTAAATTTGTTCTTTTAATTATTTAAATGTGGTATAGAACTTTATTGTCTTTTAGAAGATTTGTAAGTGCTCTTATTATATGATTATGTTATGACATGAATAAGGATGAGATACATTTTAATAAACGTAATTTAGAATGGATTCGTTCGTATTCTATTGATTTGTGTAAGACCTGACTCACAACTTAACTTTTCACTAAACAAAATCTATAATTCATGATTCAATTTAACATAATTATCAATTAAAATTACTTACAAAGATACACAGACTAGAAGCTTAGTAGACAGTTAAAGTCAGAAGTAATTTCATGTGTAACAAGTTTGATTGTGAATTATAAATTAACTCTAATTTAATTCATGCAACTATTTAAAGGAATAAATTTGTTAACATTGTATATGGCAGCCCTACGCATGGCATTAATAATATTGTATATGACCATCCAAACTTGGAGTTAGATACACTTTGATCACGACCTAATTAAAGGGATAATTCAATTAATTTATGCAATAAAATTAATACAATGAAATAACAGTATATATATGAAAGCAATAAAATCAACACATCATTAACTCTAAAGATACAACAAATTTCGTATCGATATCACCTTCATAAACACAAAATAAGTTTATAATTGAATTCATTAATTACGCAATAAATTTGCATAATTAATAACACCGTATATGGCGCTCCAACAACGCGGGGCTATTTAAAGTAAAGATATACAACAAAGTTCGTACAGGTAGTACTTTCATAAATATAGACATAAACACAAAGTTAATTAACCATGCAATAAATTTGCATAATTAATAACGTCGTATATGGCGCCCAACGTGGGGCTGATTAATGGGGTTAATCCTTGTTAAACGAGCTGGTTAAGTGCAGGCAGTGGTAAACTAGAATAGCTAGTAGTTTGATAAAGAGTAATATAAGCATTAGAATAAAACAAATACTTGTAAAACTGAAAAGAACTCTGAATGATTACACGGAGTCGAGCAAAAATGGCGACTAATAACTCCGAAAGTCAAGAATTCGATATTAATAACGAATTAAACGTAGAAGGACGGGAGGAGAATGCGACGCCCAGCGACGACGTCAGCGTGTGTGAATCTGAGATAAGGGCGGGGGGACAGGTGTCCCAACCCGGCGAAATGAATCTGCAAATGCTACTTGAGAAGCTGACCGAGAAGTCAGATCAACAAAAGAATGAACAAAATAAATTAATGACCGAGAAGTTGGACCAGCAAAAGAATGATCTGAAACAGATGCGGGAAGAACTGAGCAAGAAGCAAGACAAGACGCTTGAAGAATTAAAACGGCACAATGAAGAACAGATCAAAAAAATAAGACTACATTTAAAGGATTACGCTAAGAAGTGGGAGGAGAAACCCAGCGATCTACAAAAGAAGAGTGAAGGTGAAATAAAAGAGTTGGAAAATGAACTCAGGAAACAGGTGAAGGACATTGTTGATTTCACAGACGTGTCAGTTACTAAGAAATTATCAACTGTGGGATCTAATGTAAAGGTCAGTAGCAACCTAAGAAACAGACAGACCAAGAATGATTTAGTTTCTTTGCATCTGATGATGTCAGAAGATGATTATCATGATGTGGATAGAGATAATGAAAGTGTAATACCATCAAGTGGAACACACAAAAAGCACAAACTAAGCAACACAAGGATAGATGCTACATCAATGAGATCAACGGTGAAGTATCCAGCTTGTGGAACAGGCATACATCGACTAAGTAGTCGAACTGCATTGGTGAAAGGCATGAAAAGGAAGTTCAATATTAATATGAACACCGCATGTGATGAGACTGAACACAAATTTAAGCAAGCCATGAATGAAGTGAAACGGAAGGGCTTACCAGGTCCGTATGCATACTCGTCCTGGACAAGGAATGTTATGAGAAAGAAGAAAAGAATGAAATTTACTGGACGATTCAAGAATATTGTAAAAAGTCATAATAGTACGGAAAGAAGAGTCCAAGCGCTCGAGGTGAGATTTCTTAGGAATCTAGAAAACAAAATATTAGTACGTGAACACACGGATAGAAAAGTGAAAGTCACAGAACGTAATTGTAAGAGAATTTGGAAGAAGAGGCATAAGCAGTTCAACGCGTGCACGCCCGAGAAAGGTTGTCAGAAGGGACGGTGTGACACATTTTTCACTCACTTTCATAGAAAGAGACAGAGAAAGGTCATAAATCTTGGAAGAGTGAAGTGTAGGACGCTTTTTACCAGCGTTGCAGAGAGAAGTGACCAGCTGTGGGGTAAGTGTGTGACGAAGCCAACAAGGTCAATGCCCATACTGTTTACAAACAGAAATGCATGCGAGGTAACGGCACTAGGTCGACAAGACATACAACTATGTCTCCACAAATAAGAATTTAAGAGTGAATGAATGAAATGTAGTAAGGAAGATTATTTTAAGAATGTCTGAAAATTTAATAATTAAATTAGATAATATTGAGTAAAATACATTAAACTATATTAATTGTGTGAAAATACATTAACCGAGGAAAATAAATAGATATGAATATTGATGAACGAGATTAAAATGAGACGTACCAGTTGGAAGATAAGAAGTTACAACAGATAATGAAGGATTTGACGACGGATAGTAAAAATGAGTTATGTAAGTTTTATAAGTGTATTAATGATAAACTGTATAGAAATGGTCTAAATTCATAAATACTATAGAATGTTGCATTAACGAAGTCTACCATGAGACAATAGAAGTTACGCCGTATGAAGCACACCACGGAAGAAAGCCAAATCGCGTGTGGGAGAAATTCATAAAGGGAAACTGCAAAACGAAAGAAGAGACAGTGGATAGCCACCAGACATTCGTAAGGATCAAACAAAAACGAGAGCGACACGCAAAACGTGTAAACGAAGCAAGCAAAGTGACAAAATTTCTAATAGGAGACTTGGTATTAGTACGAACACATTACCAATCCGATGCGATACAAAGGAGAATCGAAAAGTTTTGTGAATTGTACACAGGACCTTTTAGGATTAAAGATGTTGTAGGCGAATCTACGTATGTATTGGTTGATAGCTGCGACGAAAATAAAACACGCGGTAAGTTCAATGTAAGATTATTGAAACCGTATTATGTAAGGGAAGAGTAACTATGGCGAAACACGGCATTAGCATACATGCGAAGTGAAAGCGTTTGTTGAGAAGCGAATAAGTAAGGAGTAAGGTTGAAAATCGTGTGAGGTAATAAATAAACAGAGAGGGAGGTGTGAAGTGACAAAAACTCAGCTGGCGAGGGTCGACAGTAACAACGGAGACTAACTTGAGGTTGATGTCAACAGGTAGATTTGTAGTCAGTAAGAATACTCGTCATGTGAGACATTGTTCTAGTAGGACTATATGTACTTCATTATTAGACAGCAAGAAGAGAAATGAGCTAAGCGTCAGAATGACAGGAGGAATGACCGACCTGGATGAAAAGGAATAACGGTAGTAAGCGCGAATGCAATCTACTAATTAATTCATTCAGAGTTGAGGTGAAATTTTGAACTTGTAATAAATTTAAAATGTCTGATTTTGTGTATTGTATAAATTGTAAATTAATTAACAGATATGTTTGTTATACCATTGTAATAAAAAAAATTAAAAGGTAAGATTTGAAGGACAGATATAAGCAACTGAGTTGCGTAACAGAATTAAAATAACAGCAATAAATTGTTAAGATTAAATATTGTACTTAAGATTATATTCTAAGCATAGAAAGAGTGGATATAAAGTAAGTTAGTTTGAATTGTAGAATTATACAAATTCGATTTAATTTGTTGTACATAATTATACGTGTGTTTAACAAAATTAAGATTCAAAGTACCAGAGGGTAGGAATTACGATGAATATTTGTAAGCCAAGTATATGATGTCTTAAAAAATTAATCGTGAATTATTTTGAAAGTAATAATATAAATTTTAGAAGTGTTCATAAGCAATAAATTACTACCAGTGTTTATGTAATTTATATTGTATACGCAAGTAAGAGGTAACTTGTAGACAAAATAATTACAATTTGTTTCTGTAATGTATATGTATAGACAGATCTATGAACGCACTAAAGTGTATATTCATTCCACAATTATGGAAATATTCTTTGTAAATGGATTCGTATTTAGATTTGATAAGCAATACATTAAACACTCAGGTGAAAAAAAAAGGGGAAACGGTTCAGAATGACAGTAGGTCAGGAGGAAGGAAGATATGGGTCAACTATACTCGTTCCAATGGGAGATGGTCAACGCACTTGGTGATTGTACGCGAGTAAGGGCGAAAATATGACTCTGTCGTTTCGTTGGATCTGCACGACATAATCATATTTGGGGACACTGTAATGTGATTATTATTTCGAGATTTTTTTTTGAATTTTTGGGTATTGCGAGAGAAGTACACCAGCAATTAGAGCCCGTCAAAAGTGACACATGTTAGCTTTGTTCGAGGGTGGGCGGCGAAAAGGAACAAACCTTTCCTTTCCGTGAAGACGTCATAAAAACCATTTACGAACAATGAGCTGTACGTCACATGTTGCAACGAACTGGACCATGCGTGGGAACGCTTGACTCCACAATTAGAACAAAGGAAGACTACCCTTACATCTGTCCAGTAACGAGAAAAACACAAAGCCAACGGTGAGAGTATTGTTCAAAACCATGTGTGCGACTTCTAGTTAGACAATAGTTGAGGCATACACAATGGGACAGGCGATTAAGTGACGCTTGTGGAGAGCACAGATGTTATGCCACCCGTAAGTCATCGAAGGAAGTCGTCAGCGTCTCAACAATAAGGGAATTCGACACGCTACACCAAAAGTAGCAGATGTGATTTCGAAACAAGGCCTTAACACTGATTCCAGGAACGGGGCAACAGACGTAAGACAGAAACTCGTCGAGTCCACGTGGACTACGTCAAACTCAAGTTGAGAAAGCCAACCAGCCAATGAGGAACGAGAATTCCGAAGGGAACTACTGAAGGGGATGGTTCTGGCAGGAGCCGGAGACCAGAGAGCAAATCTCGTGTAAGAACATCCCTCTCCAAACGGCACTGGGTGGAGAATTCGCGAGAAATACAGACTGGAGACGAGAGGACACAGGGTGGTCCATGGAATAAGCCTATCAGAAATGATTTGGTGGGAAGTTGGAGCGATCATCGGAGTCACAAGAGTGGGAATATCGAAAGAAATAAAAACTGTATACGCAAGGAGACGCGCTCTCAGTTTATTCAAATTTTTATCTCAGTACATTCGAATTTTTATCTCAGTTCATTCCAATTTTTAACTCAGTTTACTCAAATTTTAGATCAGTCTATTCGAATTGTATCTCAGTTTTATAATAGCTCAGTTTATAAAAACTTAGCGCAGTATTTCAGTTATCACGTATTTCTGTAGAGACGATAAAGACTTTGTTCCGACTAAATGGAAGTGCGTGAATAAGACTTAGAACGCCAAAACGGGACGGTAGTGTTCGCGATGAAGCGCGGATAACGATCTTTATAAATTCCATGTAATACACCGTCATAAAGGTACTAACATTTTGCAGTGACATTCTTGAACCATTACATAAAAGCAGTGATACTACACTGTTTCGTAGTTAAGTCAAGTAATAGCAGTGTGAATAATCGCCTAATGAACTTGAAAACAATCTAGGCGCCGCAAAAGAGTGAACGGGCAAGATGAAAAACTATTAGGTGCGTACGGTATCAAACTGTCAATCGCGTAAATAGACTCATGCGAATAAGCATAGTTGACCGATTCCAAGTGCAATGCCGCAACTTATATTGTGATAATCTCGAAAGCTCAAAGTGACTGTCGCGGAGTGCGGACCAGTGTTCTCGAACGATGTACATATAGAAATCGGGAGTGTCAATCACGAGTGCTATATGGGTTAACATCAACCATCAACGAAGGGACCCGCATGGATACACCATGGGAGCGATACATCACGGCAGAACGAGTAACGTACAAAAAAATTCTCTTATTATAATTATTAATTTACCAAATACCACTGACCTGACACTTAGGACCAAACCACCTGAGAAATTTTATAAATATGGGTCAGATAGATACGAATCCATAGGTAGGGATTATTATGTTATAGAATATTATACATGTATTCTCGTTAATATATATTTATTGTAACTATGTATGTGTTTTGATGTGTCTGTTGCAGGAACAGGATTTTAACTATGTATATGTTTAATATGTGTATTATTAGTATATAATTATTTCAAGCATAGAAATGTTTGTGTTTTGACATAAAACTACTTAATACAAATTATGAGCACGGTGGATTAGTAGCTAGTAACATCATTACGTACGAAGAAGTGCCTATATTTGATTGTTCACTTAATTATTTAAATTTGTTCTTTTAATTATTTAAATGTGGTATAGAACTTTATTGTCTTTTAGAAGATTTGTAAGTGCTCTTATTATATGATTATGTTATGACATGAATAAGGATGAGATACATTTTAATAAACGTAATTTAGAATGGATTCGTTCGTATTCTATTGATTTGTGTAAGACCTGACTCACAACTTAACTTTTCACTAAACAAAATCTTTAATTCATGATTCAATTTAACATAATTATCAATTAAAATTACTTACAAAGATACACAGACTAGAAGCTTAGTAGACAGTTAAAGTCAGAAGTAATTTCATGTGTAACAAGTTTGATTGTGAATTATAAATTAACTCTAATTTAATTCATGCAACTATTTAAAGGAATAAATTTGTTAACATTGTATATGGCAGCCCTACGCATGGCATTAATAATATTGTATATGACCATCCAAACTTGGAGTTAGATACACTTTGATCACGACCTAATTAAAGGGATAATTCAATTAATTTATGCAATAAAATTAATACAATGAAATAACAGTATATATATGAAAGCAATAAAATCAACACATCATTAACTCTAAAGATACAACAAATTTCGTATCGATATCACCTTCATAAACACAAAATAAGTTTATAATTGAATTCATTAATTACGCAATAAATTTGCATAATTAATAACACCGTATATGGCGCTCCAACAACGCGGGGCTATTTAAAGTAAAGATATACAACAAAGTTCGTACAGGTAGTACTTTCATAAATATAGACATAAACACAAAGTTAATTAACCATGCAATAAATTTGCATAATTAATAACGTCGTATATGGCGCCCAACGTGGGGCTGATTAATGGGGTTAATCCTTGTTAAACGAGCTGGTTAAGTGCAGGCAGTGGTAAACTAGAATAGCTAGTAGTTTGATAAAGAGTAATATAAGCATTAGAATAAAACAAATACTTGTAAAACTGAAAAGAACTCTGAATGATTACACGGAGTCGAGCAAAAATGGCGACTAATAACTCCGAAAGTCAAGAATTCGATATTAATAACGAATTAAACGTAGAAGGACGGGAGGAGAATGCGACGCCCAGCGACGACGTCAGCGTGTGTGAATCTGAGATAAGGGCGGGGGGACAGGTGTCCCAACCCGGCGAAATGAATCTGCAAATGCTACTTGAGAAGCTGACCGAGAAGTCAGATCAACAAAAGAATGAACAAAATGAATTAATGACCGAGAAGTTGCAACAGCAAAAGAATGATCTGCAACAGATGCGGGAAGAACTGAGCAAGAAGCAAGACAAGACGCTTGAAGAATTAAAACGGCACAATGAAGAACAGATCAAAAAAATAAGACTACATTTAAAGGATTACGCTAAGAAGTGGGAGGAGAAACCCAGCGATCTACAAAAGAAGAGTGAAGGTGAAATAAAAGAGTTGGAAAATGAACTCAGGAAACAGGTGAAGGACATTGTTGATTTCACAGACGTGTCAGTTACTAAGAAATTATCAACTGTGGGATCTAATGTAAAGGTCAGTAGCAACCTAAGAAACAGACAGACCAAGAATGATTTAGTTTCTTTGCATCTGATGATGTCAGAAGATGATTATCATGATGTGGATAGAGATAATGAAAGTGTAATACCATCAAGTGGAACACACAAAAAGCACAAACTAAGCAACACAAGGATAGATGCTACATCAATGAGATCAACGGTGAAGTATCCAGCTTGTGGAACAGGCATACATCGACTAAGTAGTCGAACTGCATTGGTGAAAGGCATGAAAAGGAAGTTCAATATTAATATGAACACCGCATGTGATGAGACTGAACACAAATTTAAGCAAGCCATGAATGAAGTGAAACGGAAGGGCTTACCAGGTCCGTATGCATACTCGTCCTGGACAAGGAATGTTATGAGAAAGAAGAAAAGAATGAAATTTACTGGACGATTCAAGAATATTGTAAAAAGTCATAATAGTACGGAAAGAAGAGTCCAAGCGCTCGAGGTGAGATTTCTTAGGAATCTAGAAAACAAAATATTAGTACGTGAACACACGGATAGAAAAGTGAAAGTCACAGAACGTAATTGTAAGAGAATTTGGAAGAAGAGGCATAAGCAGTTCAACGCGTGCACGCCCGAGAAAGGTTGTCAGAAGGGACGGTGTGACACATTTTTCACTCACTTTCATAGAAAGAGACAGAGAAAGGTCATAAATCTTGGAAGAGTGAAGTGTAGGACGCTTTTTACCAGCGTTGCAGAGAGAAGTGACCAGCTGTGGGGTAAGTGTGTGACGAAGCCAACAAGGTCAATGCCCATACTGTTTACAAACAGAAATGCATGCGAGGTAACGGCACTAGGTCGACAAGACATACAACTATGTCTCCACAAATAAGAATTTAAGAGTGAATGAATGAAATGTAGTAAGGAAGATTATTTTAAGAATGTCTGAAAATTTAATAATTAAATTAGATAATATTGAGTAAAATACATTAAACTATATTAATTGTGTGAAAATACATTAACCGAGGAAAATAAATAGATATGAATATTGATGAACGAGATTAAAATGAGACGTACCAGTTGGAAGATAAGAAGTTACAACAGATAATGAAGGATTTGACGACGGATAGTAAAAATGAGTTATGTAAGTTTTATAAGTGTATTAATGATAAACTGTATAGAAATGGTCTAAATTCATAAATACTATAGAATGTTGCATTAACGAAGTCTACCATGAGACAATAGAAGTTACGCCGTATGAAGCACACCACGGAAGAAAGCCAAATCGCGTGTGGGAGAAATTCATAAAGGGAAACTGCAAAACGAAAGAAGAGACAGTGGATAGCCACCAGACATTCGTAAGGATCAAACAAAAACGAGAGCGACACGCAAAACGTGTAAACGAAGCAAGCAAAGTGACAAAATTTCTAATAGGAGACTTGGTATTAGTACGAACACATTACCAATCCGATGCGATACAAAGGAGAATCGAAAAGTTTTGTGAATTGTACACAGGACCTTTTAGGATTAAAGATGTTGTAGGCGAATCTACGTATGTATTGGTTGATAGCTGCGACGAAAATAAAACACGCGGTAAGTTCAATGTAAGATTATTGAAACCGTATTATGTAAGGGAAGAGTAACTATGGCGAAACACGGCATTAGCATACATGCGAAGTGAAAGCGTTTGTTGAGAAGCGAATAAGTAAGGAGTAAGGTTGAAAATCGTGTGAGGTAATAAATAAACAGAGAGGGAGGTGTGAAGTGACAAAAACTCAGCTGGCGAGGGTCGACAGTAACAACGGAGACTAACTTGAGGTTGATGTCAACAGGTAGATTTGTAGTCAGTAAGAATACTCGTCATGTGAGACATTGTTCTAGTAGGACTATATGTACTTCATTATTAGACAGCAAGAAGAGAAATGAGCTAAGCGTCAGAATGACAGGAGGAATGACCGACCTGGATGAAAAGGAATAACGGTAGTAAGCGCGAATGCAATCTACTAATTAATTCATTCAGAGTTGAGGTGAAATTTTGAACTTGTAATAAATTTAAAATGTCTGATTTTGTGTATTGTATAAATTGTAAATTAATTAACAGATATGTTTGTTATACCATTGTAATAAAAAAAATTAAAAGGTAAGATTTGAAGGACAGATATAAGCAACTGAGTTGCGTAACAGAATTAAAATAACAGCAATAAATTGTTAAGATTAAATATTGTACTTAAGATTATATTCTAAGCATAGAAAGAGTGGATATAAAGTAAGTTAGTTTGAATTGTAGAATTATACAAATTCGATTTAATTTGTTGTACATAATTATACGTGTGTTTAACAAAATTAAGATTCAAAGTACCAGAGGGTAGGAATTACGATGAATATTTGTAAGCCAAGTATATGATGTCTTAAAAAATTAATCGTGAATTATTTTGAAAGTAATAATATAAATTTTAGAAGTGTTCATAAGCAATAAATTACTACCAGTGTTTATGTAATTTATATTGTATACGCAAGTAAGAGGTAACTTGTAGACAAAATAATTACAATTTGTTTCTGTAATGTATATGTATAGACAGATCTATGAACGCACTAAAGTGTATATTCATTCCACAATTATGGAAATATTCTTTGTAAATGGATTCGTATTTAGATTTGATAAGCAATACATTAAACACTCAGGTGAAAAAAAAAGGGGAAACGGTTCAGAATGACAGTAGGTCAGGAGGAAGGAAGATATGGGTCAACTATACTCGTTCCAATGGGAGATGGTCAACGCACTTGGTGATTGTACGCGAGTAAGGGCGAAAATATGACTCTGTCGTTTCGTTGGATCTGCACGACATAATCATATTTGGGGACACTGTAATGTGATTATTATTTCGAGATTTTTTTTTGAATTTTTGGGTATTGCGAGAGAAGTACACCAGCAATTAGAGCCCGTCAAAAGTGACACATGTTAGCTTTGTTCGAGGGTGGGCGGCGAAAAGGAACAAACCTTTCCTTTCCGTGAAGACGTCATAAAAACCATTTACGAACAATGAGCTGTACGTCACATGTTGCAACGAACTGGACCATGCGTGGGAACGCTTGACTCCACAATTAGAACAAAGGAAGACTACCCTTACATCTGTCCAGTAACGAGAAAAACACAAAGCCAACGGTGAGAGTATTGTTCAAAACCATGTGTGCGACTTCTAGTTAGACAATAGTTGAGGCATACACAATGGGACAGGCGATTAAGTGACGCTTGTGGAGAGCACAGATGTTATGCCACCCGTAAGTCATCGAAGGAAGTCGTCAGCGTCTCAACAATAAGGGAATTCGACACGCTACACCAAAAGTAGCAGATGTGATTTCGAAACAAGGCCTTAACACTGATTCCAGGAACGGGGCAACAGACGTAAGACAGAAACTCGTCGAGTCCACGTGGACTACGTCAAACTCAAGTTGAGAAAGCCAACCAGCCAATGAGGAACGAGAATTCCGAAGGGAACTACTGAAGGGGATGGTTCTGGCAGGAGCCGGAGACCAGAGAGCAAATCTCGTGTAAGAACATCCCTCTCCAAACGGCACTGGGTGGAGAATTCGCGAGAAATACAGACTGGAGACGAGAGGACACAGGGTGGTCCATGGAATAAGCCTATCAGAAATGATTTGGTGGGAAGTTGGAGCGATCATCGGAGTCACAAGAGTGGGAATATCGAAAGAAATAAAAACTGTATACGCAAGGAGACGCGCTCTCAGTTTATTCAAATTTTTATCTCAGTACATTCGAATTTTTATCTCAGTTCATTCCAATTTTTAACTCAGTTAACTCAAATTTTAGATCAGTCTATTCGAATTGTATCTCAGTTTTATAATAGCTCAGTTTATAAAAACTTAGCGCAGTATTTCAGTTATCACGTATTTCTGTAGAGACGATAAAGACTTTGTTCCGACTAAATGGAAGTGCGTGAATAAGACTTAGAACGCCAAAACGGGACGGTAGTGTTCGCGATGAAGCGCGGATAACGATCTTTATAAATTCCATGTAATACACCGTCATAAAGGTACTAACATTTTGCAGTGACATTCTTGAACCATTACATAAAAGCAGTGATACTACACTGTTTCGTAGTTAAGTCAAGTAATAGCAGTGTGAATAATCGCCTAATGAACTTGAAAACAATCTAGGCGCCGCAAAAGAGTGAACGGGCAAGATGAAAAACTATTAGGTGCGTACGGTATCAAACTGTCAATCGCGTAAATAGACTCATGCGAATAAGCATAGTTGACCGATTCCAAGTGCAATGCCGCAACTTATATTGTGATAATCTCGAAAGCTCAAAGTGACTGTCGCGGAGTGCGGACCAGTGTTCTCGAACGATGTACATATAGAAATCGGGAGTGTCAATCACGAGTGCTATATGGGTTAACATCAACCATCAACGAAGGGACCCGCATGGATACACCATGGGAGCGATACATCACGGCAGAACGAGTAACGTACAAAAAAATTCTCTTATTATAATTATTAATTTACCAAATACCACTGACCTGACACTTAGGACCAAACCACCTGAGAAATTTTATAAATATGGGTCAGATAGATACGAATCCATAGGTAGGGATTATTATGTTATAGAATATTATACATGTATTCTCGTTAATATATATTTATTGTAACTATGTATGTGTTTTGATGTGTCTGTTGCAGGAACAGGATTTTAACTATGTATATGTTTAATATGTGTATTATTAGTATATAATTATTTCAAGCATAGAAATGTTTGTGTTTTGACATAAAACTACTTAATACAAATTATGAGCACGGTGGATTAGTAGCTAGTAACATCATTACGTACGAAGAAGTGCCTATATTTGATTGTTCACTTAATTATTTAAATTTGTTCTTTTAATTATTTAAATGTGGTATAGAACTTTATTGTCTTTTAGAAGATTTGTAAGTGCTCTTATTATATGATTATGTTATGACATGAATAAGGATGAGATACATTTTAATAAACGTAATTTAGAATGGATTCGTTCGTATTCTATTGATTTGTGTAAGACCTGACTCACAACTTAACTTTTCACTAAACAAAATCTTTAATTCATGATTCAATTTAACATAATTATCAATTAAAATTACTTACAAAGATACACAGACTAGAAGCTTAGTAGACAGTTAAAGTCAGAAGTAATTTCATGTGTAACAAGTTTGATTGTGAATTATAAATTAACTCTAATTTAATTCATGCAACTATTTAAAGGAATAAATTTGTTAACATTGTATATGGCAGCCCTACGCATGGCATTAATAATATTGTATATGACCATCCAAACTTGGAGTTAGATACACTTTGATCACGACCTAATTAAAGGGATAATTCAATTAATTTATGCAATAAAATTAATACAATGAAATAACAGTATATATATGAAAGCAATAAAATCAACACATCATTAACTCTAAAGATACAACAAATTTCGTATCGATATCACCTTCATAAACACAAAATAAGTTTATAATTGAATTCATTAATTACGCAATAAATTTGCATAATTAATAACACCGTATATGGCGCTCCAACAACGCGGGGCTATTTAAAGTAAAGATATACAACAAAGTTCGTACAGGTAGTACTTTCATAAATATAGACATAAACACAAAGTTAATTAACCATGCAATAAATTTGCATAATTAATAACGTCGTATATGGCGCCCAACGTGGGGCTGATTAATGGGGTTAATCCTTGTTAAACGAGCTGGTTAAGTGCAGGCAGTGGTAAACTAGAATAGCTAGTAGTTTGATAAAGAGTAATATAAGCATTAGAATAAAACAAATACTTGTAAAACTGAAAAGAACTCTGAATGATTACACGGAGTCGAGCAAAAATGGCGACTAATAACTCCGAAAGTCAAGAATTCGATATTAATAACGAATTAAACGTAGAAGGACGGGAGGAGAATGCGACGCCCAGCGACGACGTCAGCGTGTGTGAATCTGAGATAAGGGCGGGGGGACAGGTGTCCCAACCCGGCGAAATGAATCTGCAAATGCTACTTGAGAAGCTGACCGAGAAGTCAGATCAACAAAAGAATGAACAAAATAAATTAATGACCGAGAAGTTGGACCAGCAAAAGAATGATCTGAAACAGATGCGGGAAGAACTGAGCAAGAAGCAAGACAAGACGCTTGAAGAATTAAAACGGCACAATGAAGAACAGATCAACAAAATAAGACTACATTTAAAGGATTACGCTAAGAAGTGGGAGGAGAAACCCAGCGATCTACAAAAGAAGAGTGAAGGTGAAATAAAAGAGTTGGAAAATGAACTCAGGAAACAGGTGAAGGACATTGTTGATTTCACAGACGTGTCAGTTACTAAGAAATTATCAACTGTGGGATCTAATGTAAAGGTCAGTAGCAACCTAAGAAACAGACAGACCAAGAATGATTTAGTTTCTTTGCATCTGATGATGTCAGAAGATGATTATCATGATGTGGATAGAGATAATGAAAGTGTAATACCATCAAGTGGAACACACAAAAAGCACAAACTAAGCAACACAAGGATAGATGCTACATCAGTGAGATCAACGGTGAAGTATCCAGCTTGTGGAACAGGCATACATCGACTAAGTAGTCGAACTGCATTGGTGAAAGGCATGAAAAGGAAGTTCAATATTAATATGAACACCGCATGTGATGAGACTGAACACAAATTTAAGCAAGCCATGAATGAAGTGAAACGGAAGGGCTTACCAGGTCCGTATGCATACTCGTCCTGGACAAGGAATGTTATGAGAAAGAAGAAAAGAATGAAATTTACTGGACGATTCAAGAATATTGTAAAAAGTCATAATAGTACGGAAAGAAGAGTCCAAGCGCTCGAGGTGAGATTTCTTAGGAATCTAGAAAACAAAATATTAGTACGTGAACACACGGATAGAAAAGTGAAAGTCACAGAACGTAATTGTAAGAGAATTTGGAAGAAGAGGCATAAGCAGTTCAACGCGTGCACGCCCGAGAAAGGTTGTCAGAAGGGACGGTGTGACACATTTTTCACTCACTTTCATAGAAAGAGACAGAGAAAGGTCATAAATCTTGGAAGTGTGAAGTGTAGGACGCTTTTTACCAGCGTTGCAGAGAGAAGTGACCAGCTGTGGGGTAAGTGTGTGACGAAGCCAACAAGGTCAATGCCCATACTGTTTACAAACAGAAATGCATGCGAGGTAACGGCACTAGGTCGACAAGACATACAACTATGTCTCCACAAATAAGAATTTAAGAGTGAATGAATGAAATGTAGTAAGGAAGATTATTTTAAGAATGTCTGAAAATTTAATAATTAAATTAGATAATATTGAGTAAAATACATTAAACTATATTAATTGTGTGAAAATACATTAACCGAGGAAAATAAATAGATATGAATATTGATGAACGAGATTAAAATGAGACGTACCAGTTGGAAGATAAGAAGTTACAACAGATAATGAAGGATTTGACGACGGATAGTAAAAATGAGTTATGTAAGTTTTATAAGTGTATTAATGATAAACTGTATAGAAATGGTCTAAATTCATAAATACTATAGAATGTTGCATTAACGAAGTCTACCATGAGACAATAGAAGTTACGCCGTATGAAGCACACCACGGAAGAAAGCCAAATCGCGTGTGGGAGAAATTCATAAAGGGGAAACTGCAAAACGAAAGAAGAGACAGTGGATAGCCACCAGACATTCGTAAGGATCAAACAAAAACGAGAGCGACACGCAAAACGTGTAAACGAAGCAAGCAAAGTGACAAAATTTCTAATAGGAGACTTGGTATTAGTACGAACACATTACCAATCCGATGCGATACAAAGGAGAATCGAAAAGTTTTGTGAATTGTACACAGGACCTTTTAGGATTAAAGATGTTGTAGGCGAATCTACGTATGTATTGGTTGATAGCTGCGACGAAAATAAAACACGCGGTAAGTTCAATGTAAGATTATTGAAACCGTATTATGTAAGGGAAGAGTAACTATGGCGAAACACGGCATTAGCATACATGCGAAGTGAAAGCGTTTGTTGAGAAGCGAATAAGTAAGGAGTAAGGTTGAAAATCGTGTGAGGTAATAAATAAACAGAGAGGGAGGTGTGAAGTGACAAAAACTCAGCTGGCGAGGGTCGACAGTAACAACGGAGACTAACTTGAGGTTGATGTCAACAGGTAGATTTGTAGTGAGTAAGAATACTCGTCATGTGAGACATTGTTCTAGTAGGACTATATGTACTTCATTATTAGACAGCAAGAAGAGAAATGAGCTAAGCGTCAGAATGACAGGAGGAATGACCGACCTGGATGAAAAGGAATAACGGTAGTAAGCGCGAATGCAATCTACTAATTAATTCATTCAGAGTTGAGGTGAAATTTTAAACTTGTAATAAATTTAAAATGTCTGATTTTGTGTATTGTATAAATTGTAAATTAATTAACAGATATGTTTGTTATACCATTGTAATAAAAAAAATTAAAAGGTAAGATTTGAAGGACAGATATAAGCAACTGAGTTGCGTAACAGAATTAAAATAACAGCAATAAATTGTTAAGATTAAATATTGTACTTAAGATTATATTCTAAGCATAGAAAGAGTGGATATAAAGTAAGTTAGTTTGAATTGTAGAATTACACAAATTCGATTTAATTTGTTGTACATAATTATACGTGTGTTTAACAAAATTAAGATTCAAAGTACCAGAGGGTAGGAATTACGATGAATATTTGTAAGCCAAGTATATGATGTCTTAAAAAATTAATCGTGAATTATTTTGAAAGTAATAATATAAATTTTAGAAGTGTTCATAAGCAATAAATTACTACCAGTGTTTATGTAATTTATATTGTATACGCAAGTAAGAGGTAACTTGTAGACAAAATAATTACAATTTGTTTCTGTAATGTATATGTATAGACAGATCTATGAACGCACTAAAGTGTATATTCATTCCACAATTATGGAAATATTCTTTGTAAATGGATTCGTATTTAGATTTGTTAAGCAATACATTAAACACTCAGGTGAAAAAAAAAAGGGGAAACGGTTCAGAATGACAGTAGGTCAGGATGAAGGAAGATATGGGTCAACTATACTCGTTCCAATGGGAGATGGTCAACGCACTTGGTGATTGTACGCGAGTAAGGGCGAAAATATGACTCTGTCGTTTCGTTGGATCTGCACGACATAATCATATTTGGGGACACTGTAATGTGATTATTATTTCGAGATTTTTTTTTGAATTTTTGGGTATTGCGAGAGAAGTACACCAGCAAATAGAGCCCGTCAAAAGTGACACATGTTAGCTTTGTTCGAGGGTGGGCGGCGAAAAGGAACAAACCTTTCCTTTCCGTGAAGACGTCATAAAAACCATTTACGAACAATGAGCTGTACGTCAAATGTTGCAACGAACTGGACCATGCGTGGGAACGCTTGACTCCACAATTAGAACAAAGGAAGACTACCCTTACATCTGTCCAGTAACGAGAAAAACACAAAGCCAACGGTGAGAGTATTGTTCAAAACCATGTGTGCGACTTCTAGTAAGACAATAGTTGAGGCATACACAATGGGACAGGCGATTAAGTGACGCTTGTGGAGAGCACAGATGTTATGCCACCCGTAAGTCATCGAAGGAAGTCGTCAGCGTCTCAACAATAAGGGAATTCGACACGCTACACCAAAAGTAGCAGATGTGATTTCGAAACAAGGCCTTAACACTGATTCCAGGAACGGGGCAACAGACGTAAGACAGCAACTCGTCGAGTCCACGTGGACTACGTCAAACTCAAGTTGAGAAAGCCAACCAGCCAATGAGGAACGAGAATTCCGAAGGGAACTACTGAAGGGGATGGTTCTGGCAGGAGCCGGAGACCAGAGAGCAAATCTCGTGTAAGAACATCCCTCTCAAAACGGCACTGGGTGGAGAATTCGCGAGAAATACAGACTGGAGACGAGAGGACACAGGGAGGTCCATGGAATAAGCCTATCAGAAATGATTTGGTGGGAAGTTGGAGCGATCATCGGAGTCACAAGAGTGGGAATATCGAAAGAAATAAAAACTGTATACGCAAGGAGACGCGCTCTCAGTTTATTCAGATTTTTATCTCAGTACATTCGAATTTTTATCTCAGTTCATTCCAATTTTTAACTCAGTTTACTCAAATTTTAGATCAGTCTATTCGAATTGTATCTCAGTTTTATAATAGCTCAGTTTATAAAAACTTAGCGCAGTATTTCAGTTATCACGTATTTTTGTAGAGACGATAAAGACTTTGTTCCGACTAAATGGAAGTGCGTGAATAAGACTTAGAACGCCAAAACGGGACGGTAGTGTTCGCGATGAAGCGCGGATAACGATCTTTATAAATTCCATGTAATACACCGTCATAAAGGTACTAACATTTTGCAGTGACATTCTTGAACCATTACATAAAAGCAGTGATACTACACTGTTTCGTAGTTAAGTCAAGTAATAGCAGTGTGAATAATCGCCTAATGAACTTGAAAACAATCTAGGCGCCGCAAAAGAGGGAACGGGCAAGATGAAAAACTATTAGGTGCGTACGGTATCAAACTGTCAATCGCGTAAATAGACTCATGCGAATAAGCATAGTTGACCGATTCCAAGTGCAATGCCGCAACTTATATTGTGATACTCTCGAAAGCTCAAAGTGACTGTCGCGGAGTGCGGACCAGTGTTCTCGAACGATGTACATATAGAAATCGGGAGTGTCAATCACGAGTGCTATATGGGTTAACATCAACCATCAACGAAGGGACCCGCATGGATACACCATGGGAGCGATACATCACGGCAGAACGAGTAACGTACAAAATTATTCTCTTATTATAATTATTAATTTACCAAATACCACTGACCTGACACTTAGGACCAAACCACCTGAGAAATTTTATAAATATGGGTCAGATAGATACGAATCCATAGGTAGGGATTATTATGTTATAGAATATTATACATGTATTCTCGTTAATATATATTTATTGTAACTATGTATGTGTTTTGATGTGTCTGTTGCAGGAACAGGATTTTAACTATGTATATGTTTAATATGTGTATTATTAGTATATAATTATTTCAAGCATAGAAATGTTTATGTGTTTTGACATAAAACTACTTAATACAAATTATGAGCACGCCACATTAGTAGCTAGTAACATCATTACGTACGAAGAAGTGCCTATATTCGATTGTTCACTTAATTATTTAAATTTGTTCTTTTAATTATTTAAATATGGTATAGAACTTTATTGTCTTTTAGAAGATTTGTAAGTGCTCTTATTATATGATTATGTTATGACATGAATAAGGATGAGATACGATTTTAATAAACGTAATTTAGAATGGATTCGTTCGTATTCTATTGATTTGTGTAAGACCTGACTCACAACTTAACTTTTCACTAAACAAAATCTATAATTCATGATTCAATTTAACATAATTATCAATTAAAATTACTTACAAAGATACACAGACTAGAAGCTTAGTAGACAGTTAAAGTCAGAAGTAATTTCATGTGTAACAAGTTTGATTGTGAATTATAAATTAACTCTAATTTAATTCATGCAACTATTTAAAGGAATAAATTTGTTAACATTGTATATGGCAGCCCTACGCATGGCATTAATAATATTGTATATGACCATCCAAACTTGGAGTTAGATACACTTTGATCACGACCTAATTAAAGGGATAATTCAATTAATTTATGCAATGAAATTAATACAATGAAATAACAGTATATATATGAAAGCAATAAAATCAACACATCATTAACTCTAAAGATACAACAAATTTCGTATCGATATCACCTTCATAAACACAAAATAAGTTTATAATTGAATTAATTAATTACGCAATAAATTTGCATAATTAATAACACCGTATATGGCGCTCCAACAACGCGGGGCTATTTAAAGTAAAGATATACAACAAAGTTCGTACAGGTAGTACTTTCATAAATATAGACATAAACACAAAGTTAATTAACCATGCAATAAATTTGCATAATTAATAACGTCGTATATGGCGCCCAACGTGGGGCTGATTAATGGGGTTAATCCTTGTTAAACGAGCTGGTTAAGTGCAGGCAGTGGTAAACTAGAATAGCTAGTAGTTTGATAAAGAGTAATATAAGCATTAGAATAAAACAAATACTTGTAAAACTGAAAAAAACTCTGAATGATTACACGGAGTCGAGCAAAAATGGCGACTAATAACTCCGAAAGTCAAGAATTCGATATTAATAACGAATTAAACGTAGAAGGACGGGAGGAGAATGCGACGCCCAGCGACGACGTCAGCGTGTGTGAATCTGAGATAAGGGCGGGGGGACAGGTGTCCCAACCCGGCGAAATGAATCTGCAAATGCTACTTGAGAAGCTGACCGAGAAGTCAGATCAACAAAAGAATGAACAAAATAAATTAATGACCGAGAAGTTGGACCAGCAAAATAATGATCTGAAACAGATGCGGGAAGAACTGAGCAAGAAGCAAGACAAGACGCGTGAAGAATTAAAACGGCACAATGAAGAACAGATCAACAAAATAAGACTACATTTAAAGGATTACGCTAAGAAGTGGGAGGAGAAACCCAGCGATCTACAAAAGAAGAGTGAAGGTGAAATAAAAGAGTTGGAAAATGAACTCAGGAAACAGGTGAAGGACATTGTTGATTTCACAGACGTGTCAGTTACTAAGAAATTATCAACTGTGGGATCTAATGTAAAGGTCAGTAGCAACCTAAGAAACAGACAGACCAAGAATGATTTAGTTTCTTTGCATCTGATGATGTCAGAAGATGATTATCATGATGTGGATAGAGATAATGAAAGTGTAATACCATCAAGTGGAACACACAAAAAGCACAAACTAAGCAACACAAGGATAGATGCTACATCAATGAGACCAACGGTGAAGTATCCAGCTTGTGGAACAGGCATACATCGACTAAGTAGTCGAACTGCATTGGTGAAAGGCATGAAAAGGAAGTTCAATATTAATATGAACACCGCATGTGATGAGACTGAACACAAATTTAAGCAAGCCATGGATGAAGTGAAACGGAAGGGCTTACCAGGTCTGTATGCATACTCGTCCTGGACAAGGAATGTTATGAGAAAGAAGAAAAGAATGAAATTTACTGGACGATTCAAGAATATTGTAAAAAGTCATAATAGTACGGAAAGAAGAGTCCAAGCGCTCGAGGTGAGATTTCTTAGGAATCTAGAAAAAAAATATTAGTACGTGAACACACGGATAGAAAAGTGAAAGTCACAGAACGTAATTGTAAGAGAATTTGGAAGAAGCGGCATAAGCAGTTCAACGCGTGCACGCCCGAGAAAGGTTGTCAGAAGGGACGGTGTGACACATTTTTCACTCACTTTCATAGAAAGAGACAGAGAAAGGTCATAAATCTTGGAAGTGTGAAGTGTAGGACGCTTTTTACCAGCGTTGCAGAGAGAAGTGACCAGCTGTGGGGTAAGTGTGTGACGAAGCCAACAAGGTCAATGCCCATACTGTTTACAAACAGAAATGCATGCGAGGTAACGGCACTAGGTCGACAAGACATACAACTATGTCTCCACAAATAAGAATTTAAGAGTGAATGAATGAAATGTAGTAAGGAAGATTATTTTAAGAATGTCTGAAAATTTAATAATTAAATTAGATAATATTGAGTAAAATACATTAAACTATATTAATTGTGTGAAAATACATTAACCGAGGAAAATAAATAGATATGAATATTGATGAACGAGATTAAAATGAGACGTACCAGTTGGAAGATAAGAAGTTACAACAGATAATGAAGGATTTGACGACGGATAGTAAAAATGAGTTATGTAAGTTTTATAAGTGTATTAATGATAAACTGTATAGAAATGGTCTAAATTCATAAATACTATAGAATGTTGCATTAACGAAGTCTACCATGAGACAATAGAAGTTACGCCGTATGAAGCACACCACGGAAGAAAGCCAAATCGCGTGTGGGAGAAATTCATAAAGGGAAACTGCAAAACGAAAGAAGAGACAGTGGATAGCCACCAGACATTCGTAAGGATCAAACAAAAACGAGAGCGACACGCAAAACGTGTAAACGAAGCAAGCAAAGTGACAAAATTTCTAATAGGAGACTTGGTATTAGTACGAACACATTACCAATCCGATGCGATACAAAGGAGAATCGAAAAGTTTTGTGAATTGTACACAGGACCTTTTAGGATTAAAGATGTTGTAGGCGAATCTACGTATGTATTGGTTGATAGCTGCGACGAAAATAAAACACGCGGTAAGTTCAATGTAAGATTATTGAAACCGTATTATGTAAGGGAAGAGTAACTATGGCGAAACACGGCATTAGCATACATGCGAAGTGAAAGCGTTTGTTGAGAAGCGAATAAGTAAGGAGTAAGGTTGAAAATCGTGTGAGGTAATAAATAAACAGAGAGGGAGGTGTGAAGTGACAAAAACTCAGCTGGCGAGGGTCGACAGTAACAACGGAGACTAACTTGAGGTTGATGTCAACAGGTAGATTTGTAGTCAGTAAGAATACTCGTCATGTGAGACATTGTTCTAGTAGGACTATATGTACTTCATTATTAGACAGCAAGAAGAGAAATGAGCTAAGCGTCAGAATGACAGGAGGAATGACCGACCTGGATGAAAAGGAATAACGGTAGTAAGGGCGAATGCAATCTACTAATTAATTCATTCAGAGTTGAGGTGAAATTTTGAACTTGTAATAAATTTAAAATGTCTGATTTTGTGTATTGTATAAATTGTAAATTAATTAACAGATATGTTTGTTATACCATTGTAATAAAAAAAATTAAAAGGTAAGATTTGAAGGACAGATATAAGCAACTGAGTTGCGTAACAGAATTAAAATAACAGCAATAAATTGTTAAGATTAAATATTGTACTTAAGATTATATTCTAAGCATAGGAAGAGTGGATATAAAGTAAGTTAGTTTGAATTGTAGAATTATACAAATTCGATTTAATTTGTTGTACATAATTATACGTGTGTTTAACAAAATTAAGATTCAAAGTACCAGAGGGTAGGAATTACGATGAATATTTGTAAGCCAAGTATATGATGACTTAAAAAATTAATCGTGACTTATTTTGAAAGTAATAATATAAATTTTAGAAGTGTTCATAAGCAATAAATTACTACCAGTGTTTATGTAATTTATATTGTATACGCAAGTAAGAGGTAACTTGTAGACAAAATAATTACAATTTGTTTCTGTAATGTATATGTATAGACAGATCTATGAACGCACTAAAGTGTATATTCATTCCACAATTATGGAAATATTCTTTGTAAATGGATTCGTATTTAGATTTGATAAGCAATACATTAAACACTCAGGTGAAAAAAAAAGGGGAAACGGTTCAGAATGACAGTAGGTCAGGAGGAAGGAAGATATGGGTCAACTATCCTCGTTCCAATGGGAGATGGTCAACGCACTTGGTGATTGTACGCGAGTAAGGGCGAAAATATGACTCTGTCGTTTCGTTGGATCTGCACGACATAATCATATTTGGGGACACTGTAATGTGATTATTATTTCGAGATTTTTTTTTGAATTTTTGGGTATTGCGAGAGAAGTACACCAGCAATTAGAGCCCGTCAAAAGTGACACATGTTAGCTTTGTTCGAGGGTGGGCGGCGAAAAGGAACAAACCTTTCCTTTCCGTGAAGACGTCATAAAAACCATTTACGAACAATGAGCTGTACGTCACATGTTGCAACAAACTGGACCATGCGTGGGAACGCTTGACTCCACAATTAGAACAAAGGAAGACTACACTTACATCTGTCCAGTAACGAGAAAACACAAAGCCAACGGTGAGAGTATTGTTCAAAACCATGTGTGCGACTTCTAGTAAGACAATAGTTGAGGCATAGACAATGGGACAGGCGATTAAGTGACGCTTGTGGAGAGCACAGATGTTATGCCACCCGTAAGTCATCGAAGGAAGTCGTCAGCGTCTCAACAATAAGGGAATTCGACACGCTACACCAAAAGTAGCAGATGTGATTTCGAAACAAGGCCTTAACACTGATTCCAGGAACGGGGCAACAGACGTAAGACAGCAACTCGTCGAGTCCACGTGGACTACGTCAAACTCAAGTTGAGAAAGCCAACCAGCCAATGAGGAACGAGAATTCCGAAGGGAACTACTGAAGGGGATGGTTCTGGCAGGAGCCGGAGACCAGAGAGCAAATCTCGTGTAAGAACATCCCTCTCCAAACGGCACTGGGTGGAGAATTCGCGAGAAATACAGACTGGAGACGAGAGGACACAGGGAGGTCCATGGAATAAGCCTATCAGAAATGATTTGGTGGGAAGTTGGAGCGATCATCGGAGTCACAAGAGTGGGAATATCGAAAGAAATAAAAACTGTATACGCAAGGAGACGCGCTCTCAGTTTATTCAGATTTTTATCTCAGTACATTCGAATTTTTATCTCAGTTCATTCCAATTTTTAACTCAGTTTACTTAAATTTTAGATCAGTCTATTCGAATTGTATCTCAGTTTTATAATAGCTCAGTTTATAAAAACTTAGCGCAGTATTTCAGTTATCACGTATTTCTGTAGAGACGATAAAGACTTTGTTCCGACTAAATGGAAGTGCGTGAATAAGACTTAGAACGCCAAAACGGGACGGTAGTGTTCGAGATGAAGCGCGGATAACGATCTTTATAAATTCCATGTAATACACCGTCATAAAGGTACTAACATTTTGCAGTGACATTCTTGAACCATTACATAAAAGCAGTGATACTACACTGTTTCGTAGTTAAGTCAAGTAATAGCAGTGTGAATAATCGCCTAATGAACTTGAAAACAATCTAGGCGCCGCAAAAGAGGGAACGGGCAAGATGAAAAACTATTAGGTGCGTACGGTATCAAACTGTCAATCGCGTAAATAGACTCATGCGAATAAGCATAGTTGACCGATTCCAAGTGCAATGCCGCAACTTATATTGTGATACTCTCGAAAGCTCAAAGTGACTGTCGCGGAGTGCGGACCAGTGTTCTCGAACGATGTACATATAGAAATCGGGAGTGTCAATCACGAGTGCTATATGGGTTAACATCAACCATCAACGAAGGGACCCGCATGGATACACCATGGGAGCGATACATCACGGCAGAACGAGTAACGTACAAAATTATTCTCTTATTATAATTATTAATTTACCAAATACCACTGACCTGACACTTAGGACCAAACCACCTGAGAAATTTTATAAATATGGGTCAGATAGATACGAATGCATAGGTAGGGATTATTATGTTATAGAATATTATACATGTATTCTCGTTAATATATATTTATTGTAACTATGTATGTGTTTTGATGTGTCTGTTGCAGGAACAGGATTTTAACTATGTATATGTTTAATATGTGTATTATTAGTATATAATTATTTCAAGCATAGAAATGTTTATGTGTTTTGACATAAAACTACTTAATACAAATTATGAGCACGCCACATTAGTAGCTAGTAACATCATTACGTACGAAGAAGTGCCTATATTCGATTGTTCACTTAATTATTTAAATTTGTTCTTTTAATTATTTAAATATGGTATAGAACTTTATTGTCTTTTAGAAGATTTGTAAGTGCTCTTATTATATGATTATGTTATGACATGAATAAGGATGAGATACGATTTTAATAAACGTAATTTAGAATGGATTCGTTCGTATTCTATTGATTTGTGTAAGACCTGACTCACAACTTAACTTTTCACTAAACAAAATCTATAATTCATGATTCAATTTAACATAATTATCAATTAAAATTACTTACAAAGATACACAGACTAGAAGCTTAGTAGACAGTTAAAGTCAGAAGTAATTTCATGTGTAACAAGTTTGATTGTGAATTATAAATTAACTCTAATTTAATTCATGCAACTATTTAAAGGAATAAATTTGTTAACATTGTATATGGCAGCCCTACGCATGGCATTAATAATATTGTATATGACCATCCAAACTTGGAGTTAGATACACTTTGATCACGACCTAATTAAAGGGATAATTCAATTAATTTATGCAATGAAATTAATACAATGAAATAACAGTATATATATGAAAGCAATAAAATCAACACATCATTAACTCTAAAGATACAACAAATTTCGTATCGATATCACCTTCATAAACACAAAATAAGTTTATAATTGAATTAATTAATTACGCAATAAATTTGCATAATTAATAACACCGTATATGGCGCTCCAACAACGCGGGGCTATTTAAAGTAAAGATATACAACAAAGTTCGTACAGGTAGTACTTTCATAAATATAGACATAAACACAAAGTTAATTAACCATGCAATAAATTTGCATAATTAATAACGTCGTATATGGCGCCCAACGTGGGGCTGATTAATGGGGTTAATCCTTGTTAAACGAGCTGGTTAAGTGCAGGCAGTGGTAAACTAGAATAGCTAGTAGTTTGATAAAGAGTAATATAAGCATTAGAATAAAACAAATACTTGTAAAACTGAAAAAAACTCTGAATGATTACACGGAGTCGAGCAAAAATGGCGACTAATAACTCCGAAAGTCAAGAATTCGATATTAATAACGAATTAAACGTAGAAGGACGGGAGGAGAATGCGACGCCCAGCGACGACGTCAGCGTGTGTGAATCTGAGATAAGGGCGGGGGGACAGGTGTCCCAACCCGGCGAAATGAATCTGCAAATGCTACTTGAGAAGCTGACCGAGAAGTCAGATCAACAAAAGAATGAACAAAATAAATTAATGACCGAGAAGTTGGACCAGCAAAATAATGATCTGAAACAGATGCGGGAAGAACTGAGCAAGAAGCAAGACAAGACGCGTGAAGAATTAAAACGGCACAATGAAGAACAGATCAACAAAATAAGACTACATTTAAAGGATTACGCTAAGAAGTGGGAGGAGAAACCCAGCGATCTACAAAAGAAGAGTGAAGGTGAAATAAAAGAGTTGGAAAATGAACTCAGGAAACAGGTGAAGGACATTGTTGATTTCACAGACGTGTCAGTTACTAAGAAATTATCAACTGTGGGATCTAATGTAAAGGTCAGTAGCAACCTAAGAAACAGACAGACCAAGAATGATTTAGTTTCTTTGCATCTGATGATGTCAGAAGATGATTATCATGATGTGGATAGAGATAATGAAAGTGTAATACCATCAAGTGGAACACACAAAAAGCACAAACTAAGCAACACAAGGATAGATGCTACATCAATGAGACCAACGGTGAAGTATCCAGCTTGTGGAACAGGCATACATCGACTAAGTAGTCGAACTGCATTGGTGAAAGGCATGAAAAGGAAGTTCAATATTAATATGAACACCGCATGTGATGAGACTGAACACAAATTTAAGCAAGCCATGGATGAAGTGAAACGGAAGGGCTTACCAGGTCTGTATGCATACTCGTCCTGGACAAGGAATGTTATGAGAAAGAAGAAAAGAATGAAATTTACTGGACGATTCAAGAATATTGTAAAAAGTCATAATAGTACGGAAAGAAGAGTCCAAGCGCTCGAGGTGAGATTTCTTAGGAATCTAGAAAACAAAATATTAGTACGTGAACACACGGATAGAAAAGTGAAAGTCACAGAACGTAATTGTAAGAGAATTTGGAAGAAGCGGCATAAGCAGTTCAACGCGTGCACGCCCGAGAAAGGTTGTCAGAAGGGACGGTGTGACACATTTTTCACTCACTTTCATAGAAAGAGACAGAGAAAGGTCATAAATCTTGGAAGTGTGAAGTGTAGGACGCTTTTTACCAGCGTTGCAGAGAGAAGTGACCAGCTGTGGGGTAAGTGTGTGACGAAGCCAACAAGGTCAATGCCCATACTGTTTACAAACAGAAATGCATGCGAGGTAACGGCACTAGGTCGACAAGACATACAACTATGTCTCCACAAATAAGAATTTAAGAGTGAATGAATGAAATGTAGTAAGGAAGATTATTTTAAGAATGTCTGAAAATTTAATAATTAAATTAGATAATATTGAGTAAAATACATTAAACTATATTAATTGTGTGAAAATACATTAACCGAGGAAAATAAATAGATATGAATATTGATGAACGAGATTAAAATGAGACGTACCAGTTGGAAGATAAGAAGTTACAACAGATAATGAAGGATTTGACGACGGATAGTAAAAATGAGTTATGTAAGTTTTATAAGTGTATTAATGATAAACTGTATAGAAATGGTCTAAATTCATAAATACTATAGAATGTTGCATTAACGAAGTCTACCATGAGACAATAGAAGTTACGCCGTATGAAGCACACCACGGAAGAAAGCCAAATCGCGTGTGGGAGAAATTCATAAAGGGAAACTGCAAAACGAAAGAAGAGACAGTGGATAGCCACCAGACATTCGTAAGGATCAAACAAAAACGAGAGCGACACGCAAAACGTGTAAACGAAGCAAGCAAAGTGACAAAATTTCTAATAGGAGACTTGGTATTAGTACGAACACATTACCAATCCGATGCGATACAAAGGAGAATCGAAAAGTTTTGTGAATTGTACACAGGACCTTTTAGGATTAAAGATGTTGTAGGCGAATCTACGTATGTATTGGTTGATAGCTGCGACGAAAATAAAACACGCGGTAAGTTCAATGTAAGATTATTGAAACCGTATTATGTAAGGGAAGAGTAACTATGGCGAAACACGGCATTAGCATACATGCGAAGTGAAAGCGTTTGTTGAGAAGCGAATAAGTAAGGAGTAAGGTTGAAAATCGTGTGAGGTAATAAATAAACAGAGAGGGAGGTGTGAAGTGACAAAAACTCAGCTGGCGAGGGTCGACAGTAACAACGGAGACTAACTTGAGGTTGATGTCAACAGGTAGATTTGTAGTCAGTAAGAATACTCGTCATGTGAGACATTGTTCTAGTAGGACTATATGTACTTCATTATTAGACAGCAAGAAGAGAAATGAGCTAAGCGTCAGAATGACAGGAGGAATGACCGACCTGGATGAAAAGGAATAACGGTAGTAAGCGCGAATGCAATCTACTAATTAATTCATTCAGAGTTGAGGTGAAATTTTGAACTTGTAATAAATTTAAAATGTCTGATTTTGTGTATTGTATAAATTGTAAATTAATTAACAGATATGTTTGTTATACCATTGTAATAAAAAAAATTAAAAGGTAAGATTTGAAGGACAGATATAAGCAACTGAGTTGCGTAACAGAATTAAAATAACAGCAATAAATTGTTAAGATTAAATATTGTACTTAAGATTATATTCTAAGCATAGAAAGAGTGGATATAAAGTAAGTTAGTTTGAATTGTAGAATTATACAAATTCGATTTAATTTGTTGTACATAATTATACGTGTGTTTAACAAAATTAAGATTCAAAGTACCAGAGGGTAGGAATTACGATGAATATTTGTAAGCCAAGTATATGATGACTTAAAAAATTAACTTGGAGTTAGATACACTTTGATCACGACCTAATTAAAGGGATAATTCAATTAATTTATGTAATATAATTAATACAATGAAATAACAGTACAGTAGAACCTCATTATAACGGACTAATTGGGGCTAAAGGTTGTCTGTTGTAATGAAAGTCCGTTATATAACAAATAAGTCTTGTTAGGTCGTATTTACATCAATAAAACTCGGTAAATTAGTATAAAACATGTTTATTTTTACTTGACATCATTTTACATAGCATACATGACAAATGAGATCATGCTGTTCATATTTACATTATAGACCAGAATTTAAACTTTATATACATTCTATTGTTTTATTCTCTTGAACAAGAAGGGCCTGGTTCATTATTATTCATTAGGTTATTACTACTAACATTAACTGGTTTGAAAAAATATTGATTTTTTGTTGTGTTTGTTTGTTATTTATTTCGTTGGTCAGTAACTGACAAAGATGCCGCAAGTGTTCATAGTAAGCAAACACATTTTCATTTTTTGATTGTTCAACATATTCAATGACAAAATTTAAATGATCTTTCACTTTACTCACTTTTATTGTTGCCTGAGTATTGTCTTCCACTTGTAAGTCTTCCTCCTCGTCCTCGAAGAGTCTTCTTTCTCAGTGACACTGCCAACAATCTTCTCTTCCGTCAACAAGTGGAATCCAGGGTCATCTTCATCTTCTTCAAGCCAGGTCTCCACATCTTCCAATAAAATTTCTTCCTCCCCTCCTCTTTGCAAAGTTTCACGGAAATCTTCTGTCTCACAATTTTCTGTTTCTAAACATGCTTCTTCATTCTTTAACAGTTTTTACCATGAGTTCACCAAAGTAGTTGATTTAATTTCTTTTACAGCATCAATAAAGTTGTGAATCATAGATCGAATGTTGTAGACCTTCAAGTTTTGAAGAGTCTTTTGGCCTCTTCTATCTTCTTCAGCAGCGGATGGCTCATCAACTTCTAAGATTTCATTGAGAAATTTTTTTCTACAAAGCCACTTGACAGTATAAATTACTCCTTGGTCCATGGGCTGAAACACGGATGTTGTATTTGGAGGCAGGAACTTACACTTTATCTTCTTGTCTCGACTGCAGAGTTTGTCAACATCAGGGTGGGTTGGTGCATTATCCAAAAGAACCAAAGCTTTATGTTGTCTTTTGGAATGTTCAAAATTTCCATTTGGTGGTTTATAATTGCTGGCACAGCTTTCTTATGAAACAAATCACTTGTTATTTCAGTTGTAAACCACACATTTTGGGAACTATAATAGTGAACTGGTAAATTGTCCATCACATTTTTAAGTGCCCTTGGTTTTTTGCTTTTACCAACGATAGCAGGTTTAAGCATATGAGTGCCGTCTGCATTTGCACACAACAAAACTGACACACGCTCCTTGCTGACTTTTCTACCAGGCGTAGTTTTTTCGGCTTTTGAAGCTTGTGTATTGTCAAGTAGAGTTCTTCAAAACAAACCTGTCTCATCAAAGTTATAAATTTGGCTCAATTGATAACCTTATTTTTTAATCAAATCGTCTAATTCATTTATAAAAGGCTCAACAGCTTCAAAGTCTGCGCTAAGAATTTCCCCACTAATCTTCTTGTTTGAAATGTTGTGACGTCGACGAAACCTAAATAGCCAACCAGAGCTTGCTTTAAACTGTTCAAGTCCCATCTGTTTGGAGAGTCTTTCGGCAGCCGCTTGAATTTCAATTCCTCTAACAGCCATTCCACATGAACGAAGCTGAGAGAACCACTTGTAGACTGCATCATCCAGTGTTGCCATTGAGGCAGCCGCATACGCTTAGCTGCACTCTTCTCCTTTTCTACATTGAACTTGAGAACAAAGTTACGAATGTCATTTTTTGATTGTTTAATGTCCGATACGGTTTGTTTTGCGATTTCATTCTCACGACAAATGCTAGAAACAGACGCTCCTTTTTCTAATTTTTCTATAATGGAGAGTTTATCTTGAAGACTGAGCGCCTTACGCTTCCGTTTATGTCCTACACATGGCTTACTTAACGACATGATTTGAATAAATTAAAAAACGTTATAGGCAGGACGTGTGACTGTGCGCGACAAACAACTGAACAATACTGACCAGTAGTGGTGGGAGTGAAAATATACCTGGCTAAGGCGTTAACCTTTCTTTGTTTTCAACTCCCTTTCCCTTACCATTCAAACAAACAGTTTCCTGTGTTTGTTGTTATTATCTCAACAGTTAATTCTCAAACCAGTTAATTCAATGGTGGATTGGGGTTGGGTTTTAACTTTCAACGATTTATACCTGACAAGGGTGTTTGTCTCTGAAAACTCATTTGGCACTGGCGGACGGATGTGAGTCATTCCGGTGCATTGACTTAGTTACTAGGGGGTGGGGGTATGACGTAAAAGACGTGTCCGTTGTAAAAGAAGTCCGTAGTAACGGGGTCCGTTATAACGAGATTCTACTGTATATATATGAAAGCAATAAAATCAACACATCATTAACTCTAAAGATACGACAAATTTCGTATCGATATCACCTTCATAAACACAAAATAAGTTTATAATTGAATTAATTAATTATGCAATAAATTTGCATAATTAATAACACCGTATATGGCGCTCCAACAATGCGGGGCTATTTAAAGTAAAGATATACAACAAAGTTCGTACAGGTAGTACTTTCATAAATATAGACATAAACACAAAGTTAATTAATCATGCAATAAATTTGCATAATTAATAACGTCGTAAGTAATTAATGAAGAAACCAGAACAAGACAACATCCACGATAAGAAGGAGTGCTCTTGAAAGAAATAAAAACGAAACCCCAAAAGAAAAGAAAAATAACAAATGAAAGTATAACAAAAAACCCAAATTTAGAAAACCATGTAAAATAAATATAAACAAAAGTGTATAAAGTAGAATTAGTAATATAATAGAAAAAACAAACCTTCATTATCCTCTATAAATAAATTTCTTGATTTTAAAAAGACTATAAAACTAATTAGAAATAAAATCAAAGAATAAAATGGGACCAGTGCAAGTTTCTATATTATATTAAATAAACTTAATGTGTCAACGTTGGAGTTCATAAACTAAGTAAGTTGTGCATTTATACAACTTTATAGTTTTTATATTGCGTCAATAAATAATATTTAATTGAGTATTATAATGACAAATAATACAAGTGTTTCTAAATAATAACTGCCACTCTTTATATACAACATTCATTAGAATGACAGTAAATAAAACAAGAGCAGGCCATATAAAAAGTGAAGTGACCAAGAATCATTACCCCAAAAATCAAACAAAAACAGCTAAGACTGAAAATAAAACTAGTTATAAGAAATAGTGTACATGATGGAAGGACAGATATGTTTTGTTTATTTAGAATAAGTTCAAATAGCTCAAGGATGAAATGTCTGAGAGTACAATTCTTTAAATATAAAACTTTTATTATAAAATATTTATTATGTGTTATTAGTGATAATCAAAACTAAAATGTCTGAGAAAATACCATTATTAATGTCAATTATTTGTTATGAATTAATAGTTTGATTCTATACTAAATGTTCTATTGTTAAAGTAAGAAAATGTTAATTAGTATTATATTAGAATGGAAAGTCAGAAGGGGTATAAACAAGCTGTATTACTAAAAAACTTTGTATGTAAAAACAGATAAAATCTAGGCCAAATGGTAAATCTAAACAACATTAAAATTGATGAAGTAAGTGCAATAAAATAGTTAAACTGATGAAATTTATATAAGGTAAATCAGTCATAGAGTCATATAACTGGAATTATAATTAAGAAAGATATTGTAAAAAGATAGTAAGAATTATTGGAAAAAATGCAAATATAATAACTGAAAGTTCAAAGAGGGGAGTCACAGATTAATGAATAATATTTAAAAAGATAACCAATTAATTAAATTACAAGAAATTAAGGGAAGATGAACATTTTATGTCAAGCTGAGATTTAGTACAATCATAAATATAACATATAAAATGGCAAACATTTTGAGAAGGACAGGAAGTAAATTTAAAAACTTACAATTTTCAAAATGAAGTAAATATAGCATTTTAGATAAAAAACTTAGTAAAACTATCTTATTTGGTATCAAATCAAGCAGGATGAACTGAAGAAGAAGCTTATGTATTTAGTATTTCATAAAATTAAATAATAGCAAAAATATATTCAGTAATACAATGTAAATTTTATACACGTAACGGAAGCAAAATAGATTTGAAACAATGTATTGCTAATATTAAATTGGCTAAGACGTTTTTAGATGACGAAGGAAGTTAGATCAGTTGATTATTAGACTTTGTCGAGCACGTTTGAATGAGAGTTTCGCTAAATAATAACCTAATAGCGAAGACAAGCATGGCGTTCAACCCATAAGCCTAGTCTACTGCGAAAATCGCGAGTTTTGTAAAATTTCATTTAAACATTAAATTCAGTGGAACTAACACTTACAAACATTAAAATAACTTAACACAGAACAGAAAAGAAGTGAATACATAATTTAAACGATTAAAACCAATAATTCCAAATAACGAAACGAACAGTGCAATTGTCAGCCTTATTAACTAAAGTGAAATATAACTTTATCCCACACATTTTATCGAAGTGAACCACAAACACTTAACCAGGACCACTCCACTAACACCAGAAGGAATAATCGCAGCTGCAGGGAAAAGAAATCATTGGAAAAGCAGCATTTATTTGAAGCAAATTCGTCGAGGTGCATTTGTCAACTACATATGAACACGAAACGGCCATCTTTGACTTCCCACAATTCCAAGCGCCACGGCCAGTATATCTTCACGGTTCGAACTATTTCTTTACTTACTATTATATATTGAATGATATGTTTGTATTTTAATTAATAAGCATATACTTTGTAATGTTATACTTTCTATACTTTGCCCTTTTCTCTGACTATATATAAAATAACTGTTCAAAGAACCCGAGAATATATAATTTGTAAAATCTATTGTTTTGCCCTGAGAGAGTCGATTCATCAATCGATAGAAAATCGATTACTTTATTATTTGTTAATAAAATTCCTTGAATATTATAAAATTGAATCCTATTTATTCCTAAATTATAAATAGAATAATATATCATCTTAGTTGAGACAAAACTACCAGAATTTAACAACTTTAAAGGAAGATAACCTGCAAATAAGGAAAGATCACCAATCGATTGTTCCTGGAGACAATCCTATTAACATAATACAAGAATCCTAAATACACCAAAGGATATAATTCGACAAAAACAATTAAGAAGAAGTTTAAAACACAACGTAACAGTTTAAAATAAATTAAATTAAATTAAAATACAAAAAAAAAATAATACAATTTTTTTTACAAACTACAAGATTATTTTGATAAGTTGTTACAAATTGGTGACCAACTAAGGGGCTTTAATTAATGATTGATAGGCCACTATAATTTGCCCAATTCCTAATTTAAGCTTGGCAGCAGTTATCAAGTTAGAAGGAAAGGAAGATGCAACGTCGAGCAACATCGAAGAAACGGGCGGCGGAGGCCGAAAAGGAAATCAATATGGAAGACAAGGAGGCGACGCCGGTGGAAGACATGGAAATGATGCTACCTCCGATCGAACCAACCAAACCGATGTTACAAAAGGAACAACCCGAGGTACCCACACAAACAGGGGACGTCAATGTCCCAGAGAAGGAGATGGAGAAGTCCAAAACATTAGAAGATAGCAAAATGGATAAGATAATGGAAATGTTGCTACAAATGAGTAAGGAAAGGAAGGAAGACAACCAGTCCTTGAAGGAAGAATTTAGTAAGGAAAGGAAGGAAGACAACCAGTCCTTGAAGGAAGAATTGAGTAAGGTAAGGAAGAAAGACAACCAGTCATTGAAGGAACAATTGAGGGAGAATAGTAAGAAGATGGAAGAAAGGATGGGAGGAAAATTAGAAGAATTGAAGGAGGACAACCAGTCTTTAAAGGAAGAATTCAAAACAACCAAGGAAGAATTGGGTAATAAAATTGAAAATACAAATAAGAAAATAGAGGAAACCAGCAAGAAGGTGGAGAGTGACAACCAACTGTTAAAGGAAGAATTGAGTAAAAAGATGGATGAAAACGACCAATCCACAAAGGAAGAATTAGGAGAATTAAGTCACCAAATCGAAGAGACCAATAAGAAAATAGAGGAAAACAATAAGAAGATGGAGGACAAGTTGGAGGAATTGAAAGAAGATAACCAACTATTAAGAGAAGAATTAAGGGAGGTTAACCAAGAAAATCTGGACAAATTAGATGAGAGGACAGAGTTGTTAAAGGAAGAGTTGAGCAAGGAAATCAACGATAATAATGAATCCACAACTAAGAAATTAGAAGAAGAAACCATGGGAATCAAACAACAAATTAAGGAAGTGGACGAAAGGTGTAGCCAGACGGAGAAAGTAGTACAGGGTCTCAAAGAAGAGGTAAGCACCAAGTTCACTAATATCGAAAAGTACAGTAGAAGGAAGATGAAAGAAAACCGAAGAGAAACCCAGGAAGACTTAGGGAAGGTACGGAACCAAGTCGCGGAAAGGTGTGACGGAATGGAAGATGCTATGACGAATATAACGGGTCAAGTACGGCAGAGCCAAGAAGAAATGGAAGTCATGAGAAATCGACCCACTAACTTTACTGGGATACCAATCAATGAAAATCAGGAATGGTTAAATTTCTGACAGTACAAAAGAAAACCGATGGAGTTCCTGGCCCGGATTGAGGAATACTTTGCCAAACATAGAGGGAGTAGGTGGAATAACAACCGGGAGATATTGGACGAGTCATTCAGGGAAATGATCGACAATTGGTGGATGGCGAATCGAAGTGAGATCACGAACTACCAACAGTTCAGAAACCTGTTCAAAGCGAAGTACTGGTCAGAAACCACGCAGAACTTGATACGAGACAATATTTGCCATGGACGATGTAAGGCCCAACTACGTAACACCATGACGGCCTATTTCTTAGGAAAGGTGTGTCTGGCGAAACATTTAGAACCGGCAATACCCGAGGAATGCCTGGTGAACAAGTTGTCCTACCACTATGACGAAGATATAATCAGAGCAAGAAGGGGTAGCCAGATAAAGACAGTGCAAGCCATGACCGAATTACTGGAGAGTTATGAGAACGAGGAATACTACCGTCAGAGTAGAAGGAGGAATGATAGGCCAGAAATAAGAAGTAACCAGTACCCCAGTAACAGTAACAACCAGAATGGTAACAACTACCAAGGGAACCGACACCTTCAAAATAATTATAATGGTAATAATAAGCCCCCGAATAATAATAGGAATAACTTTAACAATAATCCGAATAATAATAGGAACAACAACCACTACCCAAATAACTATTATCAGCACCCTAATAGTCCTTATAGTCAGATACACCCCCACCCCGGTAATACTGAACGTTATTACCAAAATAATAGGAATTACAATTCCAACAACTACAATAATAACAACAGGGTTTCCCGACCACGAGTAAATTTCATAAGAGCTGAAGATAATGGGCCAAGAAGGTATAACCATCAGCGAAGAAACAGTTTCCACGATGGAGATCGTCGGCGGAAGAGTGAAGAACGTGATGGTCCGAGGTACGAACAACATAGACGAAGTACCAGTCTAGATGATCCTGGCCGGCAACCAAACCAAGAGGAAACCTTTGAACATAGTACAGAGCGTCAAGAACCAATGCAAGGTTTCCAGACCGACACCTCGGTCGGCCCAAATAACAACAGCGAACACGATAATTTAAACGGGAGGAGGGAGTGATGAATTATCATGACCCTTCACTGCTCCTATCTCCTGGGTATAAACAAGAGTTGCAAGGTGCAATGGAATCAAATAACATTACCATCATTAGAAACAACTATCTGAAAAACATAAGAACTGAACTATTGGAAGAGAACGACACCAGCCTCAATAGTCAGGATAATGAAATAATATATATAAAAGCGGAAGTAGAAGGAATCCCCGCCAAAATCATGATTGATACCGGTGCGAATATATCAATAATTAATGTAATTGAATTGGAAAGAATACAGAAAGAATGTGGTAGAACCATGCCAATGTTGCCAGTAAATAATATCTTAGTAGGTGCAACTGGCCGCCAGAACAAAACTATTAGAAAACAAGTTTCTGTAAATGTCGTTAGCCGTGGTATAGCTTTAAATATGGTATTTTTAATCGCCACCGGACTGCCATTTAATATATTGGTAGGGTGCGATGTATTAAGGAGGAACTCCGCTATTATAGATCTGAACAAAGAAAAGGTATCACTGTTTTCAAAAGGAATAACGTGGACAGCAGATTTAGTAGGAGGCGAGAATATACTTCCCAGCAGTATACACCAACAACTTCGGAAAATAAACTATGTAGAGAACAGCTCCCTGAATAACCAGATAAAATATAATAACGTGGAAGAGGATTTATGGTCAGTTAAGATACAGGAAATACGGGACTTCCGGTGCGGAACCACCAACGAGAAATTACCCATACACCAAGCAAATCGTCTAATAAGGGTATATGAGAAATATAAATCAGTATTTTCCGATGAACCCGGTAAGATAAAGAATTATCAATGTAAACTTGAATTTAAGGAAACCGTGGAATTTAACAGAAGGTCATATCCCATCGTGCATTCACTGAAGGAGGCCGTGAGAGCAGAAATTAATAAGATGATCAGCAGTGACATAATTGAGAGTAGTCAATCTCCATTCACCAGTCCAATCATAGCTGTCCCCAAGAAAACGGACAAGTTTGTTTGGATGCGTGCGAAATAAATAAAACAATCATTAATGACAGAACATCACCCGGTGAGATAGAGGAGATCCTGAAACGATTCCACGGTACCAAGTTTATTAGTACATGGGACACTGTGTGTGGTTACTGGCAAGTGGAGTTGCGCCCACAGAGTCATCAGTATGTGGCGTTCATATTCGAAGGGCGCAATTACCAGTTCAAGAGATTGCCCTTCGGACTTGTGAATTCAGTAGCCATCTTTGTGGCCTGCATGGACCAGATACTTGGACAAGAAGCACTCCAATTTACCACTGTATATGTAGACGATCTACTGATTACCTCAGAAACCTGGGAGGAACACTGTTAACAGAGTGGAACATGTACTCGAGAAGTTAGCAAAAAATAACATAACTCTTAAATTGGAGAAATCCAAATTCATTGCTCGAGAAGTACAGTTCTTAGGTTTTAATCTAGATGATCAAGGTATATCTCCATCATCAGAGAAAGTGGAGGCGATTCAGAAGTTCCCTAAACCGAAGAACAGGAAACAGTTACAATCTTTTCTCGGACTCTGTAACTATTACAGAAAGTTTCAGCATCAATATTCCGGGCTGACAGCCAAGTTTCAACCGCAATTATCTTCGAAAAACAAATGGATCTGGGGTCAAGAACAGGACGTTACTTTCCAACTCATCAAAGACAATTATACTTCATCACCCGAATTTTAAAAAACCTTTCTTCTTAAATTGTGATCCTAGCAACATCAGTTTAGGAACGACTTTATATCAGGAAGATGAGGAGGGTCACCATCTGGTGATTAGCTTCGCTAGTCGAACCTTGAATCAATGCGAGAAGAACTACAATGTGACCGAGAAAGAATTACTCAGTGTAGTATTCACATGTAGCAAATTCCGGACATATATTTTAGGGTATCCAGTTACCATCCGCACTGATCATAAATCTATCTCATGTCTACGTAGGTACAAGTTGAGTCACGGCCGACTGGCTAGATGGGTACTCGCCCTGCAAGAGTACAACCTACAATGGGAATACATCCCGGGGAAAAGGAATGTCGTAGCAGACGTGTTCTCACGCATTAATTTGGAAGACCAGACTTTTGAGGGAGAGAAGGAGAGCGTAGTCAAGATCTACAACCTTATTAAAACAAGATCTGATTTAGAGGCTTTATTGGTAAACATCCGCATCCACCAACAATCTGACCCTAAGTTAAAAAATATTATTACTCGATTGGAAGCAGACGATGACACAGTTTCTAAATATTACAATATTAACAAAGGAATATTATTTGTTAAAACATCCTTAAATCAAGAAACATGGAAAGTGATTATCCCAAACTATATAGGTAGAAGTGTAAGGGTTTTTATATATCAATGTGGCCGTAATTTTGTCAGATGGGATTGACATTCCAACATTAATTTGTTCATAAAAAATGTAGAGAAAGACGGAAGTAATAATTAATAAATAAATAAGATTTGTTTTACAGC